>KQ435742.1:1346002-1379402 GCA_001276565.1 Melipona quadrifasciata
ATCCGTCGTGTCGATCTTTTGGGTTTGCAGAAGAACGTACACAATGCAGAGAAAATATGCATGAAATATCCAAAGTGTAAGTAACATCGCGATGTTATAGCGATGTAAAGCGAATTTCTTTAAAATATATAAAAAAAAAAAAAAAAAAAACACACACAGACAGAAATCAATTTCCAGAAGAATCGAACACGTTTCGCGATTGGCAAAAATCGTATTTTGCTCGGCCGTGTTTTATCGGCGCGCGCGATATTTTTTCTCTGCGCTATCGTTAACATGTTTGCGCAAAAGCAATAGCGCGAGATAACGCGCGCTGCCCGTGTGTCTATGTCGCGAAGTAACGTAATACAGTCGCGACGTTAACGATACACGCATACACAAACGGAACGAATTTGCTTTCTCCGGCTGGCTCGAATTGTTGCTTTCGCCTTTGATTTATTCGTCGAAAAGGAACAGGTTCCCCCCCTCCCGACGATAGAAAGGAAGCGAACTTCTCGATACCTGTTTTTCGTGACTGGTCTCCGGTCACCTCAAGGATATGCCGTGGCTTCGCACATTAATTAATCAACGAACGAACCTGCATTCGCGATTAACGAACGACTTTTTGCCGAGGATTCGCCTCATCTGCGCAATTTGATCGTCCGCTTATGATTATCTCGTTCCCGGTTCAATTTTTTTCGCACGATTTCATTGGCATTTTCGCAGTTGGAATTTGCAAAGAATATATTTTCGTCAAGCACGATTTCATTGACTTTTGACGACTGAATTATGTTCGTTTTCGTCCGACGTTCAATGTTCGATAAATTGGCGAAAAGGAATCGTACAGTTTTGTCGATTCTTCGATTTTCAAGTCGAAATTGTCTGTCAAATCAACATTTAGTTGTGAGGAAAATTTTGTTCGACGTTTTCGACTATTTGCGACACTTTTTCGAGAAGAAAAATGTCTTCGTCCGTTGCGTACTTATAAAATGAACCGTGCAATTTCAGAGTAAAAGCTTCGAGCTATAAAACGAACCCTAGTTTATCATTGATTTCTTCAATTTTTAGAAAATTGTAAGTTTCGATATTCAGTATCTATCTGAATGTTAAAACAGAAATATATATAGATTTATAAATCTCAACATTTGCATAGGAACATAAGAAGAACATTGCATTGGTATAAGAAACATAAATGTTGAACGATCTTATATAATATATAAGTCACTGTATATAATAACTTTCATTATATACATTATATATATTACGTAATAGGTATATATATTGTACAAGATTGTTCAACATTTATGTTGGAAAATGTCGCGTGGTTATATTTTTTATATATATGTTGTCCAACGATTAATTATGTTAAGATCCATACGTGACAATAAAAATTCACGATAATATTATCTCGATAGATTAAACTGCGTACTTTGACGCAGGATGAATGTAGACCATTCGTTGATAAAAATACAAAGGATATGCTATATCTTTCCTCGAGCCGCCAACTTGGGACATTGAAAATTTATCGTGTCATCGGACGCGCGTGAAATTCACGAACGCTGCGTCCGAGTAATAAAAACCACAACGAAACAGCAACTCAAATGCAACAATCTGTGCTGCGTAACTCGAAAACCAACGGAAATGAACGAACCAATCCATCCAATAGGAACTGTCTTACGCTCACATGTTTAATAAAAACTTTCGCCTCTGGAAAATCAGAAAAGAAAAAGAAATCGAAACTTTGAGAGAAAGAGGACGAAAGAGAGGGGAACGACGCGGAATTATCGGGCGACAGGCCGCGTGAATGGAAAAAGGGGGAGAGAAAAATTAATGGCTAGGAGCGCAACACCCGCATGTCGCCTACATGCGCGCAAGGCCGCGACGATAAATACGCACACCTATGTGGAATGTGTCCCGCATTCAACGCGCTCGCGGATCCTGCCGATTCCGGACGACGGGCATCGGTGAATTCGTTACGTCCACGCAGTCGTAAAGCCGACTGAAACGATCTTGGTCTAACCCAATTCCTGCCGTATGAAAGGGGAATCGATTGCTTCTTTGCTCGTTTGTCGATCCCTTTATCCTTGCCCGGCATTTGCCGCGATTTGGTGCTTCGTGTGTACCGACTATAATACGGATTAACACGTTCGCTATCCAGGTTAATCGTTTGGTAATATTTGCAATAAATGTGTGTGATTTTTTTGACATTTTTTCGAATTATTGGTTCATTCGATACTGATCTTATTGCGTGTATATAACGCTTCAAATATTAATACATTTACCAATTTATTTATATAGAAATACATACGATGTCACAAATATTAATATATTTATCATAATAGATGTGTATTAATACGTTTACCAGTATATATAAAATAAAACTGTCCGTATTATCTTTCGACGAAAAAGTTTCGCTTCAAGACGAATTTCATTCTTCACCTGATAACTGATGAAGAAAGTTCTACTCGAAAGTCGCGTATCTCGTACACGTATCGGATACTTGGAAATAAAAATATGGAAAAAAAAAAATTAAATTAAAAGTTGTTCTTAATTCTTAAATTAAAATTAAATTAAATTAAATTAAAATTAAGTGAAAACTTCTTCATGATTATACATATCGCAATATGAATCTGTTTTTTCCAATTTCCACAACATGCAAGCAACGTAACTTTCTTTCTGCGTCTCTATACGAAAAGTTCAGATTTCTTTGGGGAAGAGTTTTCAACCCCATCAAAAGTTGTCCAACTTCCCTTGCAAGTTACTTCGCTCTTTCTCACAGTGACATTACTGATTTACAAATACTTGTAACACGAAGAATTAGCTAAATTACCGAATTGTTTGTTATATTAGTTGCCGGTCGATAATAATCAAAATGCTTCTCTTCTGAAATTCCGTTGTACGCACTATTTTTCATTCGACGATATGCGTTTAATATTGTACGCAGAGTATTCAATCCCAAGAATCAATATTCTCCTCGTTACTTTTCCTCAAAAAAGTAGTCAGACGTCTGATTATTTCTCTGAAGACAAAACACAGCGACGAAACTATTAAACGCAAGGAAAGAAGAATTACTGAAGAAAGCGAGGTGACCTTGTAACTAGACTAGGAATTTTCAACCACAACTGGAGTTTGATCCAGTTTGATCCGATATTTGACCTACTCTCTGAAAAATGGCTACATCGTTACAATTGTTTGTAATCATTATTAAACACTACAAAAGAAGAATCACTGGAAGATGCACAAAAATCTACTCTGATCGAAAAAGATTCGGTATTTGACCCATTCGCTGAAATATGGTTGTTTGCAATCCTTATTAAATATCGCAAATGTGGAGTTATCGATGGAAGCAAGGCGAGATGAAAAATCCAATTCGATCCGAAATGAAAATCCAACAGCTGAAAAACGGCCACGTCGGACCATTCGTCCGATCGCAGTTAAAGATCACGGAAGAACGATCAGGACGATCTCCGCGGCTGACAACAAGGTGAAAAATTCAATTCTGTTCGATCGAACACGATCAAACGAGCGATTCGCCAGGCCAGCCAGTTAACAGGCGAAACCGTCAATTATTTCACGGCGACCTACTTTTTATTGTGGCACTTAGATTCGACTGTTGGAATAGTAAGTGGGTCACGCGTAAAAGTAACTGTTACAGCAGCGATGTGTTTCGTACCGGTGGCCGTGCCGCGCCGTGAAATACCGCCTTGAGCGAAAGAAACCTGTGCGTGTCGAGTGGCGAACGCACGGTGGAGGAAGCGATCGCCGAGAAGAAAAAGACAATAAAACACGGCGAGCGAAGCTTCCGGCTGCTGCTGCTGCTGGATCACATTTTTGCCTTTTTAATCGCCTCGTATCACGAGACCATTCCCACGTTTTAAAGTGGAATAACGCGCTCGTGCTGCAAATCCGTGTGACACTGAGAGAAGATGTTACGGGGGCAAGGGGGAGAGTTCCGCGAGTTTGAAACTTTTCACGCTGATAATCGATGGTAATAATCGGAAAACAATGTTGACTTTTCACGTTGTCGTGGACATTTTACAAACCGTGTAGGATGCAGAAGGAAAATTTAATCGAAAGTTGCATCGTTTACGGTGGTCCGTAGTTGCGGAAACGATTTAAGTTTAAGTTTTATCGCGCATCAAGATGTTACTCGGATAAGAGGGAAGTTCGAACGAATTTGAAACTTTGCACGGATCTAGTTCACACGATAGAGACTAATGACGAAACAATTTTCTTTCTCCGTTGAAAATCACGGATTTAATCGCGATGCTAATAATCGAAACGATTTGTTCCTCGTCTGCTGAGAAAACGATCGTTATGCGAATATTTATAAAACCGCGTGTAAGATTCAATTGAAAGTTGTATCGTTTTCCATCGTCTGCATTTGTAGAAACAATTTATTTATAAGAGGGATATTTGCAAGGAAAGTTCGACGACTGGAAAATTAAATGAAAATTGAAACTTTGCTCGAATCTAGTTCACACGTTGGAGACTAATGACGAAACAATTTTCCTTCTCTGTTGAAAAAAATGGCCGCAAGATTGAAAATGTCCCTTTAAACAAACAACTTTTGATATTATCGTAAAATTATATAAGATGTAGAAAGAAACTTAAATTTATCAAAGTTAATAAAATAAAAGTGTTGTTTCTTATAATCTGAAAAGTAACTTATTTTATCAAAAATTAAGATGTTACTGGAGCTTCGAAAAAATTTGAAACTTTGCAAAGATGTAGCTGACGCGATGCTAGTGACTAAACAAATCTGTTCTTTCTGTTCAAAAAAAAAAAAAAGAAAAACGATCGTAAAAGTGAGAACAGCCCTCGAAAGAAATCTCGCGTTTTCGTATTTATGAAACTGCACAAGATGCAGAAAGAAAGTTCAATCAAAAGTTGTATTCTTTTCTACGATCTATATTGCGGCGATGGAAATTTTCAACTCTTGATCTTCCTCTGTACCTTCAATTGAGATTGCAAATGTAACGTTTGTAATCCTCCTACATTTTCAATCTTCAAAACGTCGCATCGCATACAACTCGATAAATTTCCAAGCTCGATCATCTCGACAGCTATTCCATTCTCTTTCCTTCCAACGTATTTTCGTCTCTCGCGTAGAATCGTTCCCTTTTTTATTCCTCTTTACTTTTCCACTTTCGTTCTTCTCACAATCATTCCCTTCTCCCAATTCTGCCACCGGGTCAGCAACAACACTCTCGCATACTCTCGCTTGGAACCGTTCTCTCTCGTTCTCTTTCTCTTTGCGTGGCGAGTGTCCCTCAACCCTGTCGGAATTTACCTTCGTTCTCTCTTCCACGCTAACTTCCACCTCCTCGAAGAAGTACAATCTCAAATAAGTCCGTGCGAAGTGCAAGCACTTATGTGTTTTCAACGACACCGACGGCCTTTCGCACGTTGCATACGTGTGCAGTTAGCATACGTAGAGCACGCGCACGCTTGCCTTCACATTGTTGCCTTTCACTCGGTTTCTCGGCTGTCCGCTACGTATGTATATTTTATCCAAGAACTTGGCTCAACAAACGCTCAAGATGTTGACTTTATCTTTTTTCCCCTTCTTTTTCTTGCGTGAAATTCTCCTTGCGTGATTACGCCCCAGCGGTTAGCGTATCTCGCGAAGCTGTTCGAATTAAGTTCCTCCTGGAAGACGAACGCTGAATCTTCTAGATAATCGATCCAGCTAGTTGACTCTCTGGACGCTCGAAATTGAAGAATTTTTGTAGAAGAGATCGTAAGCGCCGAATCCTACTCCTAGATGATCGATCAAATCCTAGACGAGCGTCGAATCGTCAATCGACTCTTTGAATGCTCGAAGCTGAAGAATTTTTCTAGGAGACACTGTTCGAGTATCAAGCTTTTCAGGTGCCTTTTAAATTTGCAAATCCTGTGACAGATTACTCGTACGTAAGAAATAAAAATATGTATGAGCAATCTCCAAGTAGAATGTATGTACTAGGATATAATGAAATACAATATTGGAACATGACGGCTCATATCCCATGATGGATCACAATGGAACGCAACGGATTGCCTTCATTTTCGTTGGTGTGGACATTTTTTGCACGCACGTCAAGAACTTTTTGCCCCAAAATTGCAATATTTTCTCGGTTTCAAGTATATTTAAGTATTACCCAAGCAAAACACGTAATAAATTTATTACTTCTCAATAATTTCTATCCAGTGATGTCATACCGACGGAGTTCGAAGGAAAAAGAAAGCGACGAATTATCGTGTACGGTTCGGTCACTCGTTATGGTCCGCAATCAGTTGCCAACGCAAGGGGTTAAAACCCGAGCGAAAAAACTGCACAACACGCACTGACCTATCGTGTTCCTTCGCTGCAATCTTCAATCGAGCGTGAAAATTGATAAAAAAAAAAAAAAAAAAAAAAAAAAAATAGATAAAATTTCGCTTTTAGGCTTGCCCCCCTCCCTCTTGGGTCGATCGGACCGATCTAATACTTTCTACACCGTCGAATTCCGACGCGTGCAACGCTTGCGCAACTTTCGACTCTGTATATCATTCGACCACCTGCGCTCCTGAATAAATGCATTTTATTTTACACGTTATCGATACAATCCGTAAGCGCGTTTCCCTGATTTACCCGGTGGTTGGTCGATTTCTGTTAAAAGATACACCGATTTTTCTTTTCTTCTTTTAATGAGTGTTTTGAATCTCTTTTATGCACGACAGAATTTATCTTTTCTATCTGACGAAGTACAAATATCTGCTAGAGATAAAAAATAGTGAAGGACGATAAGCTCGAGCGCTGTGTTTTGAAAAACGTTTCGTTAGTCCGTTTTTAATTTAGGATGATATCTACGAGTGTCAGGCATAAATCGTCAGCATAGAGAAACGTAGTCTCACGTGCATGAGAGACTTCGTTCAGCGCTATCTCGAATTCTATCTGAATATATTTTTTCCGAATTTTAAAAAAAGCCCTAAATCGATAATGATGCAAATCGTCAAATGCAAAGGATCAAAAGTTTTAAAACAGCCGACAAATTTTCCCCTGTTTCGTTTAATGCTTTTCAAAAAACGTAATCATGAAAGAAATGTCATTGTTCTATGAACCTAGAGTAGCAATCGAAAGGATGCAGATCGAAAGGTTAGAGAATCACGTCTTTGCAAACGGATGTGTTAACGAACGACACTGATATGAACGATCTATAAATAAGCAAAAATCGCAGGCTCGAAATAAAGTATCAAGGCGTGTCACGGTCATTGCGACGTGGTGCTTGGTGTCAACTACGAGTCCTGACAACGAGATTCTCGCAGAAAACGAAGAAGAGCGGGAAATGTGGGTCGGGAAAAAAAAAAAGAAAGAAAGACGGGGATTTCCGAGGATGAAGACGTTTACTGAAAATAGCCATGCGATGAATCAGAAAAGCGTGCAGAAGAGAGGAAGGAGTGAAAATCAGTGAAAATAAGAAGAGATTTGACAAAAACGATGGAGTTTTTTTTTTAAACGCGATATACACGACACTTATTGTATTTTGAAGTAATCACATATTAAAAACATACAACACACTTTAGCCATCGACACGAGCTTCTTTCATTCTTTCCTATTCGACAATGAAATATTCGTGCGACAAGAAATTACTATGTCATTGATAAAAAAAATCTTTCTTGAGCTATCGCAATTTGGAAAAAAGCAGCCACAGGTGTAACTGTTAATTTCTTAAAAATTTAAGGTTCGATTTGAGAAATTAAAGTTTGTTTAAAAAAAAAAGAATAATTCTAGACGCTTGTCAAAATGTTACCAGGAAATTCAAAAAAGATTCGACGGTGGGAATTATTGCGATAAAAAAAAATCTTTCTTGGTCTATCGCAATTCGAAAAATCTGGATTAATTAACCCTCGCTGGACGTCAAATTTTTAGACCACGACGCTAGATTGATGTCACTTTGCTCAATATTCACAAGAGCGAATATCGTGAATATTCGTTCTTGAAGTGAAAAGGAATTTATCATAAAATAAAGCCATATATTTTAACCACATATTTTCACTTGCGATTTAATATCTTTCATCTACTTTTTTTACCACGGTAGAAAACGTAATGTCAGCGTGCAAGTGTAACGATGTACCTCTGCAACCTCAACCAGAATAAGAATAAAAAAGAAAAGAAGAAGAATATTCAACGCGTGTTGTTTCCTTGTTTCCTCCTCGAGGATTCTACTAGGGACGAGAACGCACCGAGTAAATTGACGTCGAACTCAGGGAGCCCATATCCTTGGAAAATCATTTTCAATACGCGGCCCTGAAGGCGCGCTTGGTTTGGTTGCGCTTCGCAGCTTGGCGAAAAGGTCAAAACGTCGGCGCATCGATCTTCTCGACGGAGGGATCTCTCTCGCCGGAGATGGAAGAAGCCAGTCAAAGGTCAGGATAAAAGGCAACGCCGGGAGTAACAACGCTAACGCGGTTAAACAGAATCGGTTATGCGAATGAAGGAGCCTCGGCTGTGCAGGTACGAGAACGCGTTTTATATTTCTTCCACCGAAAGGATCTGCCGCCTCCCCCCTCTCCCCCGCAACAGGTGATTATTATTACCGTTTCATTGCGGTTTTACAGCTGCATCAGCTTTGTTTTGTGATCCGAGGGGGGAAATATTATTCTACCAGTCCGCGTAATAGAGATATAAAATAAAGCAGGATAACTGGAAACTGGCAGCCTCGTTTCTGCCGTTATTATCTCTCGAGGTGGTAGCAAAGATTCGAGAAGCGTTTTTATATCGCGGATCTTGCTCGTTTTGTTTTTTTTTCTTCTTCTTTTTATCACTGAAAGTGATTTTAGTTGGGGATAGCCCAGAAAATCGGGCCTCTTCGGGTGCAACGCTGATGCAACGAAAATTAGCGATTGGTTGATTTGGGTCACGTGATTCGCGAGGGGGCGTGGCGTAGACCTCGAGTAAGCCTCGAGTCGCGCCTGTAGTTTGTTTTGTATCGATTCAAATGTCTGCATATCAATAAAATTTGATGACAAAAAAGTCGTCTTTATTTCCTAGTCAGAACAGTTGCTTCTGAACCTTTCAGTTTGTAGATTTTGCTTCGCGGGGAAAATTGATCCTTCGAAATATATTTTTCTGGAAATATCGAAAACATTGAACAGAAACGTTCGGTTGAAGTTTTTGTCTTTGTTAAATTTCTGTTGCTTCGTTTCTCTTTATCCCCGAGAGAGAACGAGATAAGATATCCCTGAGTTATTCATATCTTTCGTTTGAAATAACGCTCTCTGTTTCTGATTATTTGCCGATCATTCAATGCAGCGATCTGCACTGTCAAACAATATTTCCAAATTTTCGTCGCATTCTATACGGGTCTACTTTTACTGCTCAAAATTCTATTCCTCGTCGGAATCTTCAATTTTAAAACCAATCGGGTCGAACAAACAAGAGAAGCATCTTCATCAAATTCCCATTTGCAACGGTTCGCGTCGCAACAGGTGACGTTCAAACGACTGTTATCCAATCGAGCAACAACAATCAGCGATAAATCAACATTACCGAGGAGCTCTTAACATACCTTAAACATCTCTCTTTACACCTTAATCATCATCTCTTTCGCAACTTTCCTCGCTCGAAGTAGCGTCGCGAAGCAGCGCTTAATCGATGAGACAGTCAGCCACGCCCGAAAAGTCAAGTACGACTGAACGAAGATGCCAACAGGTCGATCGCCTCTCTCTTCTCTTTCGGGGAATTTCGAATCGACTCGTACAAAAACAGTATATACTCTACGATGGTTTAGAGATAATAATGGTAAACAACGAGGTTTTGACTCTACGTAACAGTAATAAGAATTTGGAACAGTATGTTTACGATGCAAGACCTTTCGTATTGTAGATTCACTCACGTTTCAGTTTCAAAATTATTAACCACTAATTATTTGTGTCGTGTGATATTTTTATCTTGGGTTGAATTCAGTGTGTTTGTAGAGCTAACGAATCTCTTTTTGTGGATTTAATCGACACGTTTGAAAGTACTCGAGAGTTTGAAAGTGATTGGTTACTGATCATTCGTATTGATGTACAATATTTGGTTTAATTTCAGAATTCTTATTTCTCGTTTCTACTTGTATAAATTTGAAAGGACTCTTGGTACGATCGAAGGATACATACGTCATTGCGAGATAACTGATTTTCAACGCGTAGCGTTATAATTTCAATGACAATCGCTTTTCTGTTTAAACAGAAGTCAATATCAACCTTGACCGTGATCATGCAATTGTAAAAAACAAATTTGGAACCTGACGGATCGATTCTAACGTTAGCGCTTTTGTCAAAAATAGCATTAAATAATATTAAAAAATTGTGCAATAAAATTCTCATAATCAAGACTGCTACTGTTTTTATTTTGTCACGAAACTTATAAATTACGAGGCAATAGATTACATTAAAATTAATAAAAGCCTCATTTTTCAACATTTCGCTTTCTCTCATCCATCACGAAGAAATCGATCGTGGATTGTTCAGAATGTTTCGCGGAAAAACATTAAAGATTAATTGCATAGAAACGGAAAGGAGCGCGACATAATCGACTGAAATATTCACGATTATCTGTCGCACCACCTTTTATCTGCTCGAAAGAATCGATACCCTCCAAGACCAAGGTCTCCGATGAATCGATTTCACGTATCGGGACGATATAGCGACTGGATAACGCTCGCAGATGGCTGGTGATACACGCTGCTTGTTTCGGATAAGCGTTAGAAAAAAATCTTATTCTCGACGGTCACTTTATTGCAATGCGTATAAAATCACTCGGATCGCGTCGGATTACGTTTTCAAGTGATTTGTATTTATAAACACGTACATTTGCATATTTGGCGAGACGAAGACCAGATTTAAAATTAAAGAAATTTCGTTGCTCTCAGCTATTCTATCGAGAGACGATGGTATAAAACTTCAGAGGCCGTGCATAAACTAACCGCGGGGACAAGCTCGAAGGTTCGATGATTTTACACGCTACAATAACCTTCAACTGGTCAATTATTAAGTGAACAAATTATTTAATTTATAATTATTGATTATTGATACAATTTATAATTGTATAATTACATTTAAAATTTATTTAATTGACTATATTACTATTGTCGGCTGCACGACTATTGTTAAATGATTTATTCACTTAATACAATTATTATTTCATTTCATAATTTAATTCATCAAATAAAAGAACCCCGAACACACTACGAACGCGCCAAGACACAAATGCGTTTGTACATCGAATGAAGATCATCGAATGCGCACATGTAGAGGCTAGATCGTAAAAGGGGGTTCGAGAGCGTGGCAGTACCCCCCGGAACCGTGGCGCGATCGGGACGCGATCTCGAGACGGCCTTTGGAAAATCGTCCGCGAGAATGAACCAAGGACCCGGAAAGAACTCGGCCTGGCGACTTCAACGCCGCGTTTGGAGGAACGATCCGAACGAACGTACGTGCGAGAGCGAATCGACGAACGGCAACGGGAGAAAATGGTGTATAACCTTGCTCGAACGACCTCGATCGCCTTCGCCGTAATAGAAACCTTCGACGTCGTGCGCTTGCACGCTTCTGAAACGTCATCTTCCACGGGCGTCTCTTTGTCTTTCGCAACGGGCCACGACCGTGCATGCAACTAATTATTTGTTGGACTCTTCCGAGTCTAATTTGAATTGTACATGCACATTGTATGTAGATAAGTCGTGTTTTACATTCTTGGTTCTCTTTGCGATAAAAATGGGGATTCGGCGAGGAATTATCATCTCATTATCTTTTCGTCCGTTTTTAACGAATTATGACGATCGTCGATGGCTAAGTCTCGAGTAATGTCACTGATATATTTTCTCTCGCGGCTGGAATTGGCCAGTGACAAATTCAAGTGAAACGAATTTTCTCCGGTGAAAAAATTTCATTCTTCCTTCTCGACGTAGAATCACCTGGCAACCGACTGCGTTTTTCCGCGTCGTGAAAAATGTATCGAAAAGAGAAAGAACAGAATGTTTTTCATCAAATCCTTCGTCTGCAGTGCACGCGTCTTGTATAACGAAATCTCAAGACTCCTAGTCTTGCCTCGCCTACTCTAACGTCTCGCGATAATTTCTAGCAACACGCGTGACGAATCGCAAAGCACTCGCAGCGAATCGCCAAGGCATCGTCGCGGTGAGATTCAACGAACACGGTGGCGGGAAATCGTTCCGAGAAAAGCTCGACTACCGAACGAAACTGCTCGCGTGGTGGTTCACGTGTTGCGCAGCTGGACGATCTTTTTTAATGTCCGATCTCGCGCACCCGATTACACGAACGCGACGGTTCTTTTCTCTTTTTTTTTTCTTTTTTTTCTTTTTTTTAACAAGTCGTTTCTCGGAAGGATTGCGAAAGATCTCGCGAATTTCTGCGCAGTGGAAACTCTGCGTTTTGGAAAAAAAAAAAAAAAAGGAAAAGAGAAGAGAAGAAAGAAAACAGTTTAAGTCCGGCGATTGTTTATCGGTAGTGGATTTTTTACGCATTTGTGTGGGAATTCGGCGATAAGAAAATACACTTGATACGTACTTGGAGTGAGTCGGTTAATTTTATCAGTCGGATAAGTTTTTGAAATTAATTACGCAAGTATTGCCTTCGTAATTTATCGGGGAAAAAACGAACGAGTGTACGTAAATTTTAGAATAATACGATGCTACATCGTCAGATGTAAAGAATTGAAAGTATTACATTTGTATTTATTAACTTTCCGTTTGAAAGTTAAAATGAAAATTCAGATTCGTAT
This sequence comes from Melipona quadrifasciata, assembly GCA_001276565.1. NCBI lineage: Eukaryota > Metazoa > Arthropoda > Insecta > Hymenoptera > Apidae > Melipona > Melipona quadrifasciata. The sequence continues at coordinate 1,358,730 of KQ435742.1, forward strand.
TCCACGAGACTTCAATTTGTCTTTTGTCTTTTCTTTCAAATTAAAACTACAATTCCACACCACGAATGTAACTGAAAAGGTTAAGCAATTGTTTTTTCCGTGTTTTTAAGTCGGAAAAACGAACGATTAGATAATCGTAAATTTTAAAATAATAATAGATAACGATTCTTCGGTGTTTTTTAAATTTATGGAATTGATCAATATGACTTTTGAACGGGTTGTACGTGAAGAAATGTCTGAAAGAAAAATTGCGAGTATCACGCAGTGTAGCGATTAATCGAGAATTTTTTAATAAAATAAACACGAATAATATGTAATATGTAACACGTACGAATGTAATTGTTGCTGCAATTTTCTTAAAATTCGTGTTTCAAGAGAAAGGCACGAAAAGTTTTATTACAGTGCACAATTAGCTTCATATTGTGCAACTTTTGAGAGGTATTTTTACACAACAAATGGCTTACGAGTAACTAAAGGTGGCAAGAAAATATAAAATATTACATTTATTACCGAATGAAGTAATATTTTACTTAACTTTTTCAGATACATTTATAGAAATATTCTTTGGAATATTTAATATTATCCAAGCTTTGTTTTTAAACATATTTATAAGAATATGAATTTATGTAAATATTCGCAGTCTACTGATTACAAGTTTCGAAAAGTCGCGGCCAAAAGAATTTCGTCGAAAATTGCTCTGACAGAGGAAATCAGACTGACAAAAATTTTGAAGGGAACACGTTCATACGAATCTCAATTCCTCTAAGAAACTTCGAACTCCGCAATCCAATAATAACAATGATAATTGGTAACACGCGAAATAATAACTTTTAAATTAATTTTTCAATCCGCACTTAATTTAATTAAAACCTGCCCTTCCCCCACCAAAAGAAACAACACGAGCATCTGTCGCAATGGACGTTGATTATCGCGAGATCAATTTATCAGTTTCATTTGCAATATCGAACACGATAAATCAAGAACACAAATGACCGAGGAGACAATCGTTCTGAAAACGAGTAGGAAATATTTATAGCGCGTATCGTGCTGGATAAACGCGGCGATAAATTGTTGTTCCAGACGATGGAAACAACGGTTTTACTCTTGATTTATGTGACTGATCGGTAAATAGCCGAGAGATTCGTAATCCTTCGCGTATTTATCGTGGCTAGATATTGACACGTTTGCGAATATTTGCAAATAGTGGAAAGTGATTTTTCACTTACCCCTTCGTTTCCTAGGAACTGTATGGTAGGGTTCTGGGTGATCTTGTTCTGCAAGCAAGAGAAAATCCAGATTAATTCAACGTCCAGATTAAATTTTACAATTAGGTTAGGTTTAGGTTTAGGTTAGGTTCACCGGAGTTTAGTCTCAGTTCGGAGCTTCCTTAATACGCAAATGGAAGCTCACCAAATGGAGATTTTAGGTTAGAAACCTCTCCTCTCCTCAGAGGATCCAGGTGTCTTTCAAAGATTTTCTCCACGTATAAAAAAGAAGGAGAAGAAAAAGGTTTATATTAGGTTAGATTAGGTAAAATTGTCATAGTTTCGATACTTCAAATTCTGTTTTCTATAAAAAAGAAAAAGAAAAAAGGTTTAGGTTAGGTTTAGGTTAGATAAAATTGTCACAGTTTCGATACTTCAAATTCTGTTTTCTATAAAAAAGAAAAAGAAAAAAGGTTTAGGTTAGGTTTAGGTTAGATAAAATTGTCACAGTTTCGATACTTCAAATTCTGTTTTCTATAAAAAAGAAAAAGAAAAAAGGTTTAGGTTAGGTTTAGGTTAGATAAAATTGTCACAGTTTCGATACTTCAAATTCTGTTTTCTATAAAAAAGAAGACGAAACAAGGTTTATATTAGGTTACATTAGGTAAAATTGTCACAGTTTTGATACTTCAAATTCTGTTTTCTATAAAAAGAAGAAGAAGAAAAAAGGTTTATATTAGGTTAGATTAGGTAAAATTGTCACAGTTTCGATACTTCAAATTCTGTTTTCTATCATTTTAGCTTGGCTTTTTCTATTCAACGAAAGAGTTGAATTTATTTCTTAAAAACGAACGTTTCTTTCTTTCTTTCGTGTTTGAATTTTTCATTTTACTATTGATTCGAACGTGTATAAATGTCGCACGAATTTGTCGAATAAATTTGATGGACGAATTTGTTGAATGAGTGTCATTGAACAAACTTGTCGGATAAATTTATCGAATGAGGGTTTTGAATGAATTTCATTTGAACAAATTCATTGAACGAATAAATAAATACTAATTTGCCACCAATTTACATACAAACGTTCGACTGTTGGAACGTACAAAAATAATGAAGACATTTCTATAAAAGCGTGTGCTGTATTACAATTATTTTACGCACAGATGGAACGTTTCTTGGGTACGTATCCGCTCGAAACGGTCGTACTGAAACAAAACTGCGGTAGAGTCACTTCTGAAATGTTGGAGAATGAATGTGCCCGCAAGAGTTACGACCGAACGTCTAAAAGCAGCAAGTAAACACGAAATTGATCTTTTATAAAATCAAATTAAATTAAATTTCCAAGTATTCTTTCACCTACTCCGTCCACGAACGGCGTTATTCATCGAGCCGAATATTTAAATATTCGGAACAACTATCAATTTCCACGACATCTGCGTACGCATCTACAGTCCATTAATTACCGAGGCGCAATTACGCAATTCCATTAATTGGAATACACCGTGTATTTCCCACGCTCGGTGCCCGATAGTCGTTCAATATTCGTACCCTGCCTTTGTTAATAAACGACCAACGTGGCCAGCGATCGAGACTACATAGCTATACTCGAATTAACAGCGAGAACGTTCCGTTCCAGAGGGAAGAGACGGCGATGACGACTTCCGTCACCTTCGATTGGGAAATAATCGATGCGAAACGTCGAGGCGTAAAATTTCGTCACCGTCGACGAAATCGACGTCGACAACGTCACGCGTCGTTCGAGTGTTTCGCTCTCGTGCTCTATCGTCTACGACTATCGAACACGTGCACGTATGGTACGTATCAGCGATAAGCCGGGCGAGGGTCGATTGTCGTGCCACGTAACGCGTGAAAAATTCGAATTTTACGAAATTCTTGCTCCCGGCGCGACAGAGCCTGGCGAAAGGCGAGAGTCGCGAGTGAATTATGCACGCGGTGTTCGATTCCAAGGACTTCCTGGTTGAACTTCTGCCAGAAATAAAAGTTCGTTTCGCGAACGACAAAGACGTTCGACTTTGTTGGTAGTCTAGAATATCTATAGGGCGAGGGCTATAAATAAACATGTTATAAAAAATAGTCGATACTTTTGTGGGCGAAAATGCAAACTGAGACTAACTAAATGTTATACCATTAACAGCAAGGAGCGTAACTGAAATAACAACGAATAACAACGAATAGAAACTGTTGTAACTTGAAGGAAAAATCGTAACTTCACGCAACAACGCGCCGTTACTTTCATTTCTAAGTTCTCTAATTTCAGAGCCCACGTTTTTCATTTGCGAAAATTTATTCACAAAATTCAAACGTCTCTGGAAATATCGAAAAATTCTGCTTGCGACCAAATTAACTAAAATCATCATCTCGAAGAACAAACCCTCAAAATTTTCTCTACGATTTCTCTTCGTCGTTTCACTGAATTTTAAACACTGGGGTTGAATGATAAAAATTCGAGAAATTTTAAACGTTCAGAGCTCGATAAAATTCGCACAGCCAGCTTAAAGAGGAGACATCGATCTCTAAAACTGACGTGGATTTGGAGTTTTAAAAGGAACGTTTCCAGTGATTTTAGGCACGTTTGAACTTTAACAATTTTCGACAATGAAAATGAATAAACAGAGACGAAATAAAAATAAAAATTCAGAAACGATCGACGAAATCAAGATACAGTTTTAGACTTGGGCTTAGAAAAAAAAATATATATATATATTTTTTCCCAGCGACTTCGGTGATTCTTCGACGAAAAGGAGATGAAATAAAAATTCAAACTTCTCTCGGAGACGACGGAATACGTAATTAACGAAATCAAAATATAATTTTCGATTTAGTTTCAAAAGAACAATTCCCAGCGATGTCGGAGACAGTTTGGAAATTTGACAATTTCTCGAACGAGAAAAATAAATAAGTTGGGGTTTCTCTCGGAAACGAGACGACGTGACCAACAAAATCGAGATGTAAGAACGTCCGATGCATCTTCATAGTCGGCAATTTCATAGAAATTCGTTTGATTACGAACAGCCGCGCGCAGCTTTCTACGCCGTGTTTCACGTCGGCTCGTGAAATCGATCTGCGCTCTGATCTCTTACAACGTAATAGATTTTGCCTCGTTACATTAGCAGCGAGCGCGTATACACGAACGATTTTGCGTGCTGGCGCGTTCGCGCGATCGTTTGAAAAGGGAAAGTGGTCGGTAAGTGTCTTGAGGTGCTCCTTCGATCGTCCAACGCGGATGTTCGCAAAAAGTGAGATTGCAGCGCGCGATAGATCGGCAACATCGTCGATGATTGACGAGGCTCGTGGCGTCGGTAATTACACGAAGAACGTACTTTCAATTAAAAGTAACTTGGTCATTTCGTTTGAACAAACCAACGATTTGACAATTTAATTTTCAACCATTTATCTTTTTTTTTTTTTCACTGAAACTTTAATCTGGATTAATACTAATATACGTAACAACTGTACGAATACTTTTCTCTGGCATATCTCTGTTGATTTTTCAATTTCTCTTGTTAATTTCGCAATAATGATTTAGCAATTTTATTTCAACGAACCAACGATTTGACAATTTAATTTTCAACTATTTATCTTTTTTTTTTCACTGAAACTTTAATCTGGATTAATACTAATATACGTAACAACTGTACGAATACTTTTCTCTGGCATATCTCTGTTGATTTTTCAATTTCTCTTGTTAATTTCGCAATAATGATTTAGCAATTTTATTTCAACGAACCAACGATTTGACAATTTAATTTTCAACTATCTATCTTTTTTTTTTCACTGAAACTTTAATCTGGATTGATACTAGTGTACATAGTAACTGTACGAATACTTTTCTCTGGCATATCTCTGTTGATTCTTTTTGTTTTTTTTTTTTTTTTGTTGACGTGCAGAACACTGCAAATATGTGAATCCTTTACAATCACACGAAAAAGAGAAAAATTTTTACAAAAATACAGTCAACAATCGTACAAAGACTTGCTTGAAATTCGTAAGCGTGCGAATACTGTGCGCCGACTGTGTATCGTTGATTAACACTGCCGTGATAATCGTGTTTGAATAAAATCAGTATCTCGGCGAGGATAAAGGATTCTTTGTCTCTGAAAACAATTGGCCGAAGGAACTTGAGGTTTCCACGTTGCCAGTTGTTTTTCACGTAAGGTAAATGTCAGCTGAACTTTTAACTCGTTTGTTCCAGTTACTCAGAACGAATTTTCCCTATTTTCCCTATATACTAAACTACGTTATAAAATAAATATATAATTTATAATATAAGTTATAAACAGGGTTGTTTCGGTTTCGAATGATTTTGATAAACTGAAGAAGTAATGAAAAATTACTGCCACTGCTTCAAACGTGCTATAAATTTATCATCGACTAATCCTAGATCACGTTTTTTTAATTCAAACTTTTTTTTTCTTCTCATTCAATTCTGAAATTCTTCGACAAAGTAATATGAAACCTAGAACGCTATTCATGAAAACAATTAAAATACGATACAGAAAAACACAAATTTATAATACAAAGCAGCACAAGATTTTATTATATATATATATATGTGTGCGTGCGTCATATACGTTGTAGATGCAATCTCTCGAGTATCAAAAAAATTTCTACGAAAAATTGCAAATTGGTCGTTTCGACCATCTCGAGTGTCGAAGACAGCACAGCAAGAAGAAGAAAAAAAATATCGAACGTGTCTCGGAGCGAAGAACGAAGAAGGAGAAAATGAAGAATTACTTGCCACGTTTATAACGCTCGTCCGTCTTTCGAATTACTTGCGCAATTACCTATTAATTATTTCCCAAGCAGTATCGTGAAACGTCGTGCATCATCCACGATCGCTGGATGCAGCGCGGAGTGCTCCGCGACCCGGTGTGCTTTTAATCTTAACGCGCGCGCACGGGCGGCTGTGCGCTATCCACTTTCGAGGTGATCTCTTCAGTTTTATGGCCGCATTTAGGAGAGGCATGCGAGACACAGCTCGTAGAACAACCGGCGGACTTGGCGAACTTACGATAAGCGAAAGAGCCCCGAGGTATATTTCGTCGTCGAAAAATCGCCAGAACAGCAAGGGAGAGAAGAAAGTTCCGTCGCTGAAAGGACTCGGAAATTTTATAATTTCCACTTTGCTGGACATTGACCTTTCGAGCTCGAGCGAGGCAAATAGTACAAGAGTCGTGCACGCTGAAGTAAGAACTTGCAGTCGACATCGCTGAAAAAATTTCGTTCATCGCGATCGCGAAGACTCAAGTTCGAATCCTTTCGCACGAAAATTTCTCTTTGCCGTTTCATCGAACCTCGAACATCGACGAGGAATCAAGAAATTCTGACGTTTCTGTCATTTGATCCCGATTAACTCAAAGTTCGATAAAAGTGGTGAGGAAAAATCGTTTCGAGAAGAGACATCGATCTTTATGGCCAATGTGGGTTCAGTCAGGGAGAGAAAATTTGTCCAATTGAATTTTTACAACTTTCGAGAGATCGAAAGTGTGTCTTTACTCTTCCGTCTGATACGCGACGTAAAAATACTTCTGAAAAGAACTAACGCGGGATCGTCAAAGTTTTGTTGTCAAAGGTCTTTAAAACTAGAGAGTGATTTTTAATAAAATATACTAGTGGAAGCTTGTGTTCTATATTGTACCACTAACTTTTTCTTGTTTAGCTTGAACTTTCATTTTTTAATTTACTTTGGTCGTCGGTAGTTCTACTGTTAATGCGATAAGGATCCACGAAGTTCTCATATGTGTCCGTAGACTTTAGGAAATACGTATCCTATCATCCTGGTCGTAAACGTAGAAAATTAAAATGTATTAGAGATTCGAATGATATTTCGTAACTCGAAGGACATGTTCCTCTTCCGAGCGACTTCTGAATAATTTAGATGTACTCTCCGATACGTCAGACACGTATTTTTACACTCGACTATATATGCCGTAATTAAAACTCTTCGGCGTAAAGAGTTTTACTTGGAACACAGAAATGGAATATTTTTACAATTAAAATTTCTAAAGGCAAAGGATTAAAATACACGAGCATCATTTATTTGCATTTACGTACGTAGCGTCACATAATTTTCACGAGAGGCTTCGCGCGCGACCCCCCCGACCATCTCCAGAAGCCTAGTTTACATCAAACGAACGAAAATTTGCAATTCTGTGGACACTGCAAATGAATTATTAACGTCATTACACGCGCGAGAGGTCAAACCGCTGAATGTTCAGTGCAATCGCTGAAAATTCATCCCTGTTTAAATTACGCTAATAATAATTGTCGCATTGTGTAAGATGCGCGTCATCGTGCGTGATTGAAAAAAAAAAATTGTAATAAAATTTCCGTAGAAACTGTAAACTGCGTAGAAATGTGACACTGAGAAAATATTTACGTGATACTGAGTGTCATCTTTTTCCCAATGACTCAAATAAATAGCGACTTTGTAATTGTTTGCCTCTTGTCTCATAACGGAGAAAAAGCAAATTACAATTCTGCGAAGTTTAAATTTAACTCTTTGAAATTCGACATATTAAAAAACATAAATTACCCTCTAAGAAAGGGTAGTATCAGAAATTTGGAATACTCTTTCATCTTTGGACAAAAAGCATTTCTTTTATTTTCTAAGGAACGTGAATTTCCTCTGATTAATTCCGAGAAATGCGAATTTTTGACCATAGTCAGAAGTTTCTCATTTCTCGGCACAATTGTTCGCATGATTTTGCGAGTGAGAAACAAGTGCGTCACTATAGCGATCTTCTGTACCTAGCTGAGAGATTGAAAGAAGCTTTCAAATTGAAGAAGTGAATAAATGAAAATTTGTTTTATAAAGAACTTGAAAAATGATAACAGTGTGACAGAGTATACTGTATAGCTCTCTTTGACTTTGAGAAACTGAACTGAGCCACTATAGTAGCGTTCAAAAAGATGACATATGCAACAGACACTGTAATGGCTAAGTTTAGTAGCTAAGAGGATGAAAGCAATTTTAAAATAAACAGATTGAAATTTGTTTTACAGAGAAGTTGAAAGATCACAACATGACATTGTACACAGTTTTCTTTGACTGACAATGAGAAACTGAAGTGAGTTACTACAGTGGCGTTCAAAAAGATGACATGTGCAAAAGATACTGTAATGGCTAAGTTTAGTAGCTAAGAGGTTGAAAGCAATTTTGAAATAAACAGATTGAAGTTTGTTTTACAGAGAAGTTGAAAGATCACAACATGACATTGTACACAGTTCTCTTCGACTGACAATGAGAAACTGAAGTGAGTTACTACAGCGGCGTTCAAAAAGCTGACATATGCAAAAGACACTGTAATGGCAATCAGTGGCTAGAAGGTTAAAAGCAATTTTAAAATAAACAGATTGAAGTTTGTTTTACAGAGAAGCTGAAAGATCATAACATGACATTGTACACAGTTCTCTTCGACTGACAATGAGAAACTGAAGTGAGTTACTACAGCGGCGTTCAAAAAGATGACATATGCCAACGTCGCTATAACGGCGTTCAGTAGCTGAGAGGTTAAAAGCGGCGAGCCACAGAGACAGAGAAACGAGAGGAACAGAGACGGAGCATAGTGAAACAAACGAAGGACGCGAAAGACGAGACGAATGGCCGGCCTCTGCCCGGTTAAATACTCGGATGTAAAATTCACCGTTTTTCGCTGAATCGGGTACGGTTTCTGCTGGAGCTCTGCTGCTATGTTTAATGTAAGAACAGAGAAATTGAATCAAAGAATGGAAATGGACGTCTGTTAGAATCTGGGAGAAAGAGGAGGAATGGACGAATTTTATTTTATTTAAAAGTCTGCAAAAAATTTCCTCGAGCTCCTGAATGACATTTATAAATATATTTTTCCCTCGGTTTCTAAATTGTTGAAAAAGTTGTGACACTGTGAAAAAAAGATAAATGCTATTCAATTTCAATCAATTCTAACTTATAATAATAGCAACATTAATAATGTTTTTCTGTTGTTTGGAAATTATTTTAATTACCGAATTGTATCTAATCATTTCCATCTGAAACTGCAATGACAGTGATTAATTTGTAATTTGTACCACTTCTTTACTGTTGTTACTGTAATTATTACTTAATTGTTTTCCTTACCCTTTAAAAATAACAAGATACATAAATAAGTCCCTTTTTCCATAATTTTGCTCTTCAGTTTCTCCACAATAAAAGACATTTCGTATATACCAATACGTTTTATACCAATATATATAATCATTAATTGTTGAGAGTCTTGTTTAAGACGAGCCACTGCGTGACGCCACTTATTTCATCAAATTAGTTCCGCCAAACACGGAGAGAGATGGCTCTTTGAAAAATCTCCTTTCAAAGGGTTCAAACCGTTCGGATAACCGCGTCTGTCCACCAATTTCCTTCCGCTCGCCGGCAGACCGGGCAAAACGAAAGTTCCATTAGGTGAAATTTCGTTTTGATCAAGACCGAACGAACGAACGAACGAACGAACGAACGAACGAACGAACGATCCGGCTTGTTGCTTTCATTTTCCAAACGAGGGAGAAAAGGCTGAAGGGACGCGGAAGGTTCGTTCGTAAACTAAATTCACTTCACCCGGTCCTCTCGGGCAAAGAGCTCGCAACACAACCGGTCATTCTATTTTCACGAAGGTGGAAGGAAGCATTGCGTGACACATTAAACGTCCTCAAAGCGGTTCCTCGCGAACGGGGCTACCCTTCCTCGAACAAAACGGAGTTGGCCTCAGCGCCAGACTGGTCAATAACTCCTCGCTTCACTCTCCCTTTTCCGGGGAATTGCATTTTCATCCGGTTTGATTACATTGTAATTTTTACCATTAAGTGAATTAGCATTTTGCTATTTTAAATTATTGCAAACTGTATTTTAGTATTCTAAATCATCGTAAATTGTATTGTAGTAATTTTTACCGCTGTAAATTAGTATTTTGATGTTTTAAATTATCGTAAATTAGTACTAGTTGCAATTTAGTATCTTAAATTATTGCGAACTGTATTTTAGTATTCTAAATTATCGTAAATTGTATTGTAGTAATTTTTACCATTGTAAATTAGTATTTTGATGTTTTAAATTATTGTAAATTAGTACTAGTTGCAATTTAGTATCTTAAATTATTGCAAACTGTATTTTAGTATTCTAAATTATCGTAAATTGTATTTTAGTAATTTTTACCACTGTAAATTAGTATTTTGATATTTTAAATTATCGTAAATTAGTACTAGTTGTAATTTAGTATTTTAAATTATTGCAAATTGTATTTTAAAATATTCTAAATTGCATTTCAACATCTTAAATTTTAATATCGTGTACACAAGTTGTAAATCTTGTAATGTAAAAAATAAAAATACTACGTATTTTGACACCAATAAATTGTAATAATCGTTCGACCCCATCTTGTCTTTCAAGAACTATAGCTATCGCAATATTGGAAATAAGTCGACTCATCGGTGGATCGATCACAATCGCTATCTAAAATCATTCTACGGAACGCGTGACTAATTTCGATTCGACAGATGCAGGATAGATTATTCAGCAATTCCGGCAGTCATCCAATGTTTTCAGAGCGCGGAATTCACGGTCATGGAGGGAAAGAAGATGGCAATCGAACGGGAAGACGAGTCGATTCTTCCCGATGGAATTCAAGAAAGGACAACTCGTCGTGGAAAACGTGGAAACGACGGCGTTTACATCCTAGACGTCTGTCGAAATTTTGCTTCTTTCCTCTCAGCTTGCAAATCTTGCACGATTGATAGATTATTCGCGGGTGAAGGAACGGCACGCGTAGATAATTTATCGGCTCGATCGACACTCGAGCACGTCCGTTCGATAAAGCGGATGTAACACGAAGAGGGTTAATCGGTTAAATGGTCAGCGCTTCTTTTTTCCGATATTTCATATTTATGGACCTGACCTGGCGCGAAATCTACGTTTTATTATTCTGCCTTGTTGCTCTGCAAAAGAATCGTATACTCCTTTTTATCAAATACGTGCCATTTAATAATTGGAGCGTTCGGTGTACCTCGCAGAGTAGCTGCGAACAGACGGAATCGTTTATACGCGTTTCTTCCAAAATCGCTAACATGTCTCTCGTATTTTTCTAATCCTCGTTTCCTATGTTTCTGCATAAAAATAAGGCGCACAGAACCGAGGAGAACAGAAGGATGAGATATTAGAAATTGTGAATCACAATTACCATTTCGTTTTACTCAAACGATTATCATATGATAAAAAGAATTTGCACATAATACTTTCCAACATTGTATTTTATATTTATTACATTATATTTAATATTGCTCACTCATTATATTTTGTATTTATATTATAATGTATTATAATGTGTACTGTATGTTGTATACTGTATTATAATATCTTGTATTTTATATTGAATAGAATATTATATATTGCATACTGTTACTGTATATTGTATACTGTATTATGTATATTTAGTTATTCTATATTATATATTGCATTATAATATTGTGTAGTATATATTGTATATAATATTGGTATATTGTACTGGATTCTAATATTATATACAATACTATAAAATAATAAATAAATTTTTATACTGTATATTGTATGTTGTATATATAACACATATTGTGTTACAATATTATACATTGTATACTATATGATACTTTTTATCATACAAAATTGTATGTAATATTATACATTATATTACAATACTGTATACTATATGTGATATTGTTTATCATATACAAGATTGTATACAATCTATAACCATATAACATATTTATATTGTATATTATATTGTACACTGTACATGATAATTGTTTACAAAGCAATATTCTGCAACTGCAATTGTATTCTACATTTTTAGGTTTGCACGTAACGTACAACATACAATCTGCAACAAAATTCAACAAACAGCGCAACCAATCTTCGAGAAATTAATAAGCCTGACCTCAAACTTAAACAGGCCTGGAGTTAACCAAGAAGTCTACAAATTCCAAAACCGGAGAACAGATGCGACCTATCGGCTTGGAGAACAAATAACTTCGCGCGTTGAATTTACACACCTCTCTCGAACAGTCTCCCACAGGCAGGATTTCGGGAGCAGCTCTATCGAGAATTCCCGAAACCAAGTACATACCCGGTACGAAAAGAAAAGAAAAAAAAAAAAATGTCGTACGAAACGTACGAAAATATCGTGGTGGGGAATGCCAGCGCGTAATTTATGTCTGGCTCGTTTCACGAACGCAAAGTCGTAAAAAGAAATCTGGCGCGATGTGGACGCGCGTCGGTACGTGTGTGCGTGTGTCTGTGTGTGTTTGACTTGTCCGGTTGCATAAGAGCGCGAACTCGGTTACGTTCATGCATTTTGCATCGCATCCCCCGTGTGCTCGTAACGCACAGTTCGTCGCGTCTACGAAATTCTAATCGTTTTTACTGGCCGAGCGACGCGTGCGAAAGCGGCAGAGGACGAGCGACGAAATAACGGCGACACGTTTCGCAATCACGCTGGAACCCCGTTTACGTGGATTCTGTTTATTCGGGGCGAAATTTTCGGGAAAACTAGTGTATTCTTATCGTATAAACCGAACATCTCGTTATACGTATACGCGACAGTTCGTAGGTGTTTGCGTGAAAGAATCGACTTGGACGGGGAAAACATCTTTCGGTGGAAATCTGTCGTCAATTTCTATAAATACGATGGATTCTGTTATCTTTTTACTGGAACAACGTCGCTGTTACTTTTCTGTGCTACTTATTTATTTTCCAAACGACTGATTTCAACTTTGAAATCGTGCAAATCGATTAGTTCAACGATTAGGATCATTCGCAGGGAAACGACGTTCTGACTTGTCAGCTGATTGTAGTCCCTCTTCGATTATTTTCTGTGCAATCAACGAGATACTTGAAGCTAATTTTCGTTGATCACATCATTTCTTAATTCCTTAATATCGTCAAATATCGTCAAGCTCGTATATAATCCTGATATTTAATCCCATCGTTCTATCGTGTAACTGTAAACAAAACCGTGTAAGAGAAATAAACCGCGACTAAAACTGTGTTCGTTTCGCGAAAGAAAACCAACGCGTAAAACGAGATCCAGATGTGTTTGTCCCGCGATAAAATAACACGTAGACGAATTTTATTTTAATTATTTGGAATACGAAATGACATGGTTTAGATTCGAGTATTAAAAAAGTACCCAAAGAACATTTATTATACACACCATCGCGTGAACCAAAGTGTTAACACACCGTGGGTACGTAACGGATTTATTGCTTCCAGCTGGTGTCTAATTCTTGGAAGAAAGAACTGGAATTTGTAATGTCCACCGGTTAACACCGAGAAATCGCCACGACAATTGAGTAATTAAACGTACGACTGGATAAAAGACTCGTCGAATGATGTGCATTTTCTTAAGGAAATTAAAGATTCACCTAATCTTAGATGTATTTAGCTCTTCAGATGTTTCAGAGTACGAATTCTAACCTTTACAATTTCATTTTCAGCAATGAACTTGAATTTTTTAATCTTTCTCTCATTTCTCTCTGCTTAATTGTACTTCAAGATGCCATCTGCTGTTTAGTCTTGTGAATTATTGAGAAACAATTTAATGACGAATAATAAGAGGAGGAAGAAGAAATGGAGAAATGTCGATGTACATATCTCTTCATTGATGAATGACCATAATTTCTCACTGGCTCTCCTTGATTTTCTACATCCTGTCCAAGAGGGACATGGCTAAACTGGCATAAATGATTTTATGCATCTATATGGAAAATTGATAGTTGCAGGAAGGTGTACACAATACGTGTGATATAAAAATATACAAAATATCCAAAGTAGAATAAATATAGCAGATGAAACAAAATTTTTTTACGTTCTTTAGCGTCCGTAAAAGTATCAAAATGCAGTCATAAAATCCGCATCTTATATAGCGATGATAATTTCCTATACTCCCGAAGACAATGTCGATACTCTTAGATACATACACTGCGGATATCATAACGAAAGCCAGAACTTGGAACATCGCTTTCTTACCAACGTTACGAGACAAGTAATGAGAAACAGAGAAAGGAACACGCAAATATTTAGAAAACAGAGTAATTTATTTCCATGGTTCGAAGGAGAAGAACGTTAGAGAAATGGAGATGGTCGTAGGCATCATCGAGAAGTTTTTCGATCAAGTCCTCCCTTCGTTTGAAAAACATGCACGCCATGTATGAAATGGAGCAAGGTATTTATCAACTCCATTACCCGAGAAACAAGGAAAAATGTGTTTCTCCGATTCTGGGTTAACCTGGTCCTTCCCTTCCACTTCCTAACTCCTGCGTGAACAGCATTGTACGTAAATCGGGTCGCGTGTGCCGAAGACGCGCCATCCATCAACTTCTCCGCCAGCTTCTCTCCCCTATCGGAGCAGCCATTTTCCACTTGACGGTTCTCCGAGATGCAATCCCTCTGACAACCGTTCGTCGGTTAACCCTCGGCACAGTCTTTCCGACGAAAATGAATTTTATTCCCGGCCCTCGAGAGAATCGTTCCGTTCTAGATAAAAATTGATGGAAATCGCGCATCCTTTTTCAAGATTTGTCTATAATTTTAAGCTTCAACGTGTCTTGTCTTGCAACAACGTTTTTTCTCGCTACGGCTTGGAGGACGTAGAAGCATAGATGCGTAAAATAATGGGAATTTGTCACTGCACTCTTCTGTTCAACTACTTGCGCTGGCAACTGACTGCGGACCATAACGAGTGACCAAACCGTATACAATAATTCGTCGCTTTCTTTTTCTTTTGAACTCGTCGGTGATGATATCACTGGATAGAAATTATTGAGAAATAATAATTACTTGTAAACTTAAATATGCTTAAAACTGAGAAAATATTGTAATTTTGGGGACAAAAAAATTATCGACGTGGTACGTTGTTCCAGTGCAAGAGGTTAAAAAACTTTTATGAGTTTGGAAACACCTGATCTAGATATCTCGTCAATTTCAGCACCATGACTTTGGTTGATCATGTTGCACTACTAAAGTATATAGTTTGTTTGCAGTTAGGAATACTACGATTTCTACGTTCGACCATTCACTCATATTGTTATTGTCCTGTAGAAAGTCCAATTGCGTGACAACCGCGTGCAAACACAGAAAGACTTAAAAAAAACGTAACAAAATGCAAGGTTGCTGCATCTTGCGTTTTTCAATTTGATCCTTCTGTTTCACGTAAACGATCGAGGATGACCCGCTCGAGGAGGACCTTGACACGCCAGAACCATCGCGTTCGCGCGTGGCGTTGAAATTTGGATCGAATCGTCCGGTGGTCAGTGACGACGACGTGGAAAAAGCAGTTCTCCAAAAAATCGCCGTTTAGCCGGATTAATCGGCGGACGAGGGCACGGTTGCCGGCTCGCAACAGGTAGGTAGGCAACGCGACTGCTAGACAGGCCACGCCGAGAAATTCGACAACGCCGCCAACTGGTTCACTTTCTCTCGGCCGGCGAACTCGCAGACCGTTTCTGGCCTCCCTTCTTATGACGCGCCTGTTCTTCCTGCACACACACACACGTGCATATGTCCAGCAGGCGCGCGAGTGTCCACGGTTCCCTCACACGTCGCGGCATGTGGGCGCGCGCGTACGCGCGGCCGCCTGTCGCCTCTAGATCGTGACAAACCGATCCGTGAAGATCCGGGTGCGAGACGGCGAATCTCGAAGAGATTAGCCGCTCGAAGCAGCGATCGAATTTGCTCCGGCGTTTTGCGATGTCGTTGAACCCTGATCCCCGGAGGAAAGCGAAGAGAGTCTCGGCGACTCGGCGACGACGTTGCGTGTTTTCGAGAAACGTGCTTCTTTTCCTTTTTTTTTTTTCTTTGGCCTTTCGTTTTCGTCCGTTTCTTTTGCTTCTTCGCAACGATAGGCGACGACGGGAGCGGACAATATTTTTTCAACGCGAGATCAATAAAACTCTGTCGTGAGCAACCGATTGAGTTAATCTCTTGCAACATACGATGACGTCAACGTTTCCTAAGGATTGTTGAATTATTAATTTGTTCTGTCATCAGTTTTCGTTAATTTACAAGTTTGTAAGCATTGTGTTTGTGACATTTTGCAGTACAAATATAAGAGTGCAACTATACAGAAAATGTTAAAACGAAGAAATGCACGTCATTTTTCTGGCGAAATCGAATTTCATTCAACGTTAGGACGTTAACAGCTCATTGAACTTTTGACAAAGATTCAAAAGATCGCAACGTTTCGCCCGACGTACAAAATTCAATAAAATTAGAAGAAACGAGAAAAAATCGTCTTTCGAAAATAAGTTTCAAGAGATCGTCGCAAGGTAGATTTAACCGCGAAAAAAATTGAACCTTTATTATATAGGGGTAACCCACAAGTAATATGGCTTTCGATATTGTACAAAATTTCGTTTTGTTCGAGTGATTTTTTAAATTTTAAATTTATTTAAAATAAATGTATTTTAAAATTATTGCCACTAGATGGCAACGTTTGTTAAATTACTCACCCCTGTTACCTCAATTCGTCGTTCGATTCGCCGTGCAATCGTTTCGCCCGCGTGTTTCAATTTTGCAATGCGCGAGCGTAACCATGGACACGATGGATATGATTATCGGGCAAGAACCCTTTTCCTCTCTATCGACGTGGATCGCGTGACGTTTTCCGCTGGACAGGTGAGAACGCTATTGAAAACGACTCGGAGACTTTGCAAACAATGTACTCTGAATCTCGCGTTCGCTGCAGTTGCTCGCGTTCAATAACGTTCGACAAACAGAGCGCCGATGATCCGTAGCAAATGTTTGCCCTCTGTCCGATAACACGGAGAACGATCGATCTCCCCGGCGAACGAGCGGACTTGATTCCACAGTTTCCTTTCGTGGATCCATGCAACTGCCACACGGATTAATCACTACGATAACGAGGATATTGGCCAATCGCGATGCTTTTAAGCGAATTATCGCCCGCACGATACTGACCGATCATTTTCGCGAACCGCGAGATAGTATCTCCGACTGTGTCGAAAAATTTTCGAAACGCTTGAAATTCAAATAGTGGCGCGATTGTTAACATTTTTCTGGCGGGATGACAATTAAAACGTCATTGAGTATTATTCATTAAAATTGTTTATAGACTGTTAAACTATATATATTCATAGCTCATTAAATTACATGTGTCATTCATTAAAATTTATTTATAGACTGTTGAACCATAAACTGTAGAAGTTTTATAAATAACGATGCAATTTTATTATTTTAACGAATGCTTAAAAAGTATTGTGAGGATATTCTTGTCAACATTGATATGAATTTCTATTTGGACAGAAATTGCATGTAATTGTATGGCAATTTAGACAGAAATTGTATTAAATTATTTATTTTAATTGTCGTTTAAATTATAATAATTTGCACATAGATACGGTTATTCGAGCGTTAATAGATCTTTTCATTTATTTATTTATTTATATTAATATATTATTCAATCCTAGATTAATTCGATTAATCTAGTTATTCTGTTTGTTCATCGAGAAGATAAATGAGCGTGGCTCGTGTAACGGAGCGGAATCTCGGACGACGCCATTCGACAGAAATCAAATAAAGCAAAGCAAAGTGGGAAGTACGGGGAGTAATTGCGAAAAACTAAATCGATCCAGGATTAATTCGATCGATCTAATTTCCTGCTTACTGATCGAGTAAAACGCATCACTTTCGATCGAAACGTAAATGATGTTCGCAAGGCAACGTGGACTGAAGTGGAAAGTGAAATCGAAAGTATCGAAACTGGAAAGTGGAAGCGCGGTTCTGACGAAGCTCATTGTTCACGATCTTCGGTGAAATTCGCGATGTTACTATTCGTCGACGACGCCTGTTTAACCGAAAATAATTCTATTTCATTTTCCATGATACAAAGGATTTACGATGTTTAATAGCGTAATGAATAGCCGAGCTATGTAATTTTTCCTAGAAAACGTACAAACGCTCTTATTTCTTTTATTCCGTCTGAATACCTAGTGATCTAATTATATATTTGTCATCTAGTCTGTGATTATATATAGCCTCTAATTATATTAATTCAAAGAGAGAGAGAGAGAGAGAAAAAAACGCATAGGTTGGCTGACTTTAGATCTCATTTACGGTCTTAATTTATTACACGGAATATTTCTCGCATTGAATCACACGTTATACAAACTGATTAATTATATCGCACGTCACGTTACAGTCTATTTGTCATAACGAGCGATTATTTTCAACAAACTTGCCTGATTGTTTCAAAGCGAATGTACAAATATCACAGGACAATGCTCCTACCGTTTCTTTCAATTGAAGGATTCGTCGCGATAATGTCGAACGGGTACGAGTGAAAGGCGAAACCGTTCCCTGAAAATAGCGGTATTAATAGTCGGCGATAGACTCGTAAAACCCTTGAAACACAACGCAACGTAAAAATAAACGCGAACCTCGTAAATCCCTCGTGCGAGCGTGGTTGCATTGGCATACCTCGGTTACCTTATGAAACTGTTAATGCACGCAATGGGCTACGTCCACTTGGCAAAGTTCCATCCGAGCCGGGCAAACTTCCGACTTCATCGAGAAGACACACTCGGGCACGGAGAAAAGACACTCGCTGGCCCTTTCTTTGTTTCGCGGAGCAACCCTTTGCGAAGATTCGGTTGACGAAAAGGTATCGAAAAGAATTGGAGCGTGTCCAGCGAATGTTTCCTTGTTGGAGGAAAATTTTACGTAACGCGAATAATTAACAACGAGGAGGATTTTCGAAGTTGAAATCTTTCGGACAAATGCGTGGAAATTTGTTTCTTTTTTTTTTTTATCACTGAAAGTGATTTTAGCGGGGGTAAGCCAGAAAATCGGGCCTCTTCAGGTGCAACGCTGATGCAACGAAAATTAGCGATTGGTTGATTTGGGCCACGTGACTCGCGAGGGGGCGTGGGGTAGACCTCGAGTAGGAGTGGCGTTGCGTGTCAATAAAATTTTATGGCAAAAAAGCGCATCGATAAAATTTTATGGTAAAAAAAAATCGTCTTCATTTCCTAGTCAGAACAGTTGCTTCTGGAGCGAATTGTACTGGGGTACGAGTCGTGCAGTTTTTTCTTTTCCTTTGAGTCAGCGTTATCTCGAGCATGGATCAAAGGATTTCCTTTGAAAGGAAAACGATGGACACACGACACACCATTTCGACGCGTTCGTTTAATAATCGTCGAGCGCGATTCCGGTCATTGTTCGAACAATGATACTGACTCGGTCGTTTCTTCGCGAACAGCGGAGCACTCGATGACGTGTACGCACAGTGAGTGTAGAAAGCGTTCGTGTATATGCCCGACGAAAGATATTTTGAATTATTTCGAGAAAGAAATTGTGCAAATTTTCGAGGATCGTTGTAGGAAAGGAGACCTCAATTTTCCAATTTCATAATTGACCACGGAAGAGATATTTTTCGTTCGATTTTTGTTTTCTGTTAGCATTGGAAATGATCATCCTGTTTAAATGGTAGTTAGCGTGAAATTTCGTTGATTGTATTTCTCCAATACAAGTGATTTCGTTTGAAGCAAGTTCGTTTGAATCTCGCGTTGAAATATAAATAATGGTAATAAAATATAATTTTTTTTATAATTATAATAAAATTTTGTTGATTACTGTAATTTTTTAAATTGTGTAATTATAGTTTCTTTCATTATGAAAAAAAAAAAATTAAAATATACGTAATTGTATTGTACTCATCACGAAGGTAAAACTTTTTCAAGGAACCATAGGTTCTTACAAGCAAGCTAATAGTTCTCTTGAAAAACTTTAATGAAAAGATTTTAGATTCATTGCGTATATATAAATACACCATGTATTTTCTCTTTTCGGAGATTTTCGAAAATAGCGCGAGCATCTCCAATCGTGTCAGGAGTCAGCATACTACTCGAAGTTCCCAAACTAGTAAAAAGGTCCTCGTTTCACTATCAGACTATCATCGTTTTCGATGCAGAAACGACGTGACAGAATTTCGCGGATCGAAGACACCCGCCTAGATCATTTTTCGCCCACGATGCTTCATCGATGATTCACCGGGGACGTAATAACGCACTTCGTCCCTCTGACCCACGCGATTTATCGCCGACTCGCGCTAGGATTTCCGCGTAATAAATCCTGCAACCCTAATCATTAGACTGCGCGGGATATTTATGGGAATTTATATTTTTCTGCGGGAGTATCATTTCAAAAAAAAAAAAAGAAAGAAAAAAAATGGAACTTTGGACGTTTGTATTTGTAAGTTCTTCAATTTACAATTATTGATCTCTGGATCGTTTTGCGCGAAATCATATTTCGTGAACGCGTCTTCGAAGAATGGTTCTTTATGTATATACATTGCAATTCTTCAAGCTGATATTTATACAAATTCATATTTTTATAAAAATCAACTTATATGTCTCATTTAAATACTGTAATAAATTTTTCAAAAGATCTTTC
>KQ435742.1:1387552-1399276 GCA_001276565.1 Melipona quadrifasciata
AAGGAAAGGAACATTAAATCTCGATTGTGGAGATCGATGAAAATTAACTTTTGAATTTCGATTTCTCAAACTGTTCCATTTTCGATCTTTTCAAACTTCCGAGTTTTCAGACTCGCGGATTTTTCATTCTTCGAACTTCGAAATTTTTGTGCTCTTCGAAGAATTCTCAATCTTTCGAACCTTCGAACTCAAACTTTCGAAGCTCAGCAAACTCGAGCTCTCGAGTTTTCAAATTCACAAATTGCCTGCTCTTCAAACTCTTAAATTTTTATCTCCTTCAATATTCAATCTTTCAAACTCCTAAATTCAAATTTTCAAAGCTCTCAAACTTTCAAATTCTCAAATTTCCCGGAACCTTCGAATCTCCGATCTTTCAAATTCGCAAACGTCGACGTTTCAAATCCCTTTCATCAAACTGTCAAATTTTTAAATCTTTCAAATTTCGTTTATATAGCATTTGATATTTTCTATTGCACAATCGAACAACTTTCTTTGACTTGTTTGCTTTTCTGACGTTCTTGTTTAATGGAAAAAAATCAAATGCTTCTATCACTGAAAGTGGCGGGGGTAACTCAGAAAATCGGGCCTCTTGAGGTGCAACGCTGATGCAACGAAAATTAGCGATTGGTTGATTTGGGTCACGTGATTCGCAAGGCGGCGTGGGGTAGACCTCGAGTAGGAGTGGCGTTGTCCGGTAAATCTACTGAGCGATCGCGCCTGTAATTCGTTTGCATATCAATAAAATTTTATGGCAAAAAAGTCGTCTTCGTTTCCTAGTCGGAACAGTTGCTTCTGAGTCTTTCAGTGAGACGAATCGTACTGGGGTACAAGTCGTGCAGTTTTTTTCTTTTATCGCTTCGTATTTATTTCGAAATCATCCCCTAATTTTTGCGAGCCGATGGACTGGCAGCAGAACTTTCTTATCTATCGACAGACGCCGGTTATTGCGAGTCGCGGGCACCGCGTCGTGGCGAATTAAACGGCGAATTTAGTCGCGATCGAAGCCAGATAACTCGATCCCGCTCTCTTCTCGGAACTTTTCGGCACTATTCGCCGGGGTAAATGACAATTCACGATCGCGATACGACGAGAAATAAGCGAGGTCGGTGATTAGATATCCGCGGCGCACGGAGTTAAACGAACCGAGCTCGCCAGCCGTTCACTATCGAGAGATAAAACAGACGCGACTTCCGGTCGCAGAAACCTCCTCGCAGAGGTGTGCAGTTTGAAATAATTTTCAACGCCCACTCTGCTATTTTTGCACCTTCGTTCGCTTGACAAAGTTTATCTCTGACGATGCACACACGTACACGTGTCACATCGGTGTGATTATCCGAATAACGCGCACGCTCTCGATCAAAAGGTTCTAAAACTATTTCTATTCTCTTTTCGAGGACACGAATTTTGTAGAACTCACCGTGAGTTGATGAAATTGTTGGTACATTAAGGTTAAAATTTTTATTATCACAATGTTGAACACTGAAAATTTTCTAATATTTTGATGCATATTGGTGTATATCGTGTTTTAGTATTGATATGTTGTCACGTGCATGCCAATACACATTAACAAGCTATTTAATCTAAATTAACTAATAAACTATTCAATCCTTTGACAAACTGTTGCGACGTTGTTTGTCTGCAATTTTTCAATCCTTTTACAATAACTGTTACTATAAGATTTGTGAACATCGCTATTTGAAAAGTTAAAGAAAATACAATCGATGCGCCGGAACATTACGATTTATTGTATATTCGATGTATTGATAATAATTTGAAAGACTTCGACAGAATATTAAATATTAGAATATTAAAAAAAAGCTACGTGACACTTATTACATCATACATCAATTTCAGATCTGTTTGTATGTTGGATCGACTACCGTATCCATTCGAACGATTTTTCATAGATATCCTCTATTCGGTTATTCGGCGTTGTTCGCTCCAAATGATCGCGCTGTGACTCAGTTATTTTCTAATCACAATCGATCACTGTTCGAATAACAACAAAATCACTCTGTATTTCACCATCAATTAATCGTCTATACTTTGTTCATTTCCATGCATCGCGTCACGTTTATTTGCTCGACAACAAAATAAAATAAAAATATTTGCATAGCGAAATTTGATGAGAATAACGAGTGTATCCAAAGGAGAGCGAAAAGTTCATATCAAGTACAAATGCACGTGCAATCTGTTTGTTTTCCATTTCAGACTGCAAAAAGCACCGCTTCCGTCGAAACGCGAGATGAAACAGACATTCAAAATTCAGTTCCAACTGTGTGGTATAAAAAAATTCCATACGTGACCGAATCCCAACCATATTTAATTCTTTCGTTTTTTCCTACGAGACATTTTATTTCGCTGTCGCGCAAACATTTCTGTCGTGTTGCAATTTCACTTTGAACGAAGTAACATTACCGTTTTATTTTCGCACTTGCACCGATAATAATTTTTTTACATTTTACATTGGACAATGGAGTTACTAAATAAAACATTCTAAATTAACAATAAAAGTTTCACATTTTTGGAATATTATTTATACCAAATAAAATATTCTAAACAGATAGAAATTTTTTGCACTTTCAAACAGTGGAATTACTAAATAAAATATTCTAAACTGATTGTCAAATAAATAAATCGAACCTCTCCGAAATTAATTAATCGGCAAATTTTCCAATGTAACGAGCGAATCCTCGAGATCGACGAAATAACCTTTCTAAATTAACTAAATTGTCGAGTCAATTCTAACGCGCCCTCAACATCGCCATTTTCCTCGAATACTCTCAACTATCGAATTATCGTCAAATTTTCTGAAACTTTCGTGTCGCGAACAGAGGAGGTGGCTCAAACGAACCGTAAGAGCCAACCCACGGTTTCCTAAGCACGTGGGCGTGAAGTCCAGAAATGTCGCCCCGCGAGGGACACCTTGTAACTCGTCATGCCGACGATGTTTCGCAACATCGGCACGGTATTTAACATTTTAACGACTTGCCTGGCCTGGTGCGCATGTATTTGGCCGATCGGTATCGCGGGACTCGAGAGAGCAGAGAGTGAAAGGAACGCTGCGAATTAGATACATGCATATATATACACACAGCGAGAGGGTGAAACAGGCATACAGTCGAGGGGGACAAAGCACTTTGTTCGTTCGACGAACTGATCTCTGAATCTCGTTTATTAGATCGATTTACTCTGCCTTCTACGCTCCGAGAAACTTTTGACTTTTATTCTTGCACAACTGTCGTCGTAGGTTGCTAAATTTTTTTTTTACTGTTAATTGCCAGACTGTGGATTTTTACGCATCGACAAGTCAGACTTGGAACGTGTAAAATATTCAAAGTGGACTGTTTGTTGGAATTTTTATACATTTACATTTAGTGAGATTCAATAGTGCAAAAGTACGTGCAATGCGTGTAACACGAAATGAATGTTCAAAGTGGAATATTTGTCGTAATGTTCAATTTGTAATTAAATTTTTAATATTCATATCGCGATATTTAATTTATTTACAACAAACAAAATTTAGGTTTCATTTCTTTGTTGCATTCGAGGAGACCAAAAAATGTTGAAGAAACTAAAGATCGAACGTAACTGTTCTTGCTTTGTTCGTTACATGCATTGATAACGAAGCGTGAAAAACACAAGCGACAGTAAATATATTAAAAATATTGTTCGCAACAAAAATATCAGATAAAGATTAATCTTGAAATTATGAACCAAAAAAAATTTTTACAATTTTAAACTTTCTCGGCTCGCTTGCACTTCGTTAAAAGTTTTTTTTGCAACGATTATCAACGTTCGTCCGTGACGAAAGATTCGCTGAATTCCATCTCCGTACGTACGTTCTTGCAGCTAATTGCGATCCGAGTAGTATCGCGGTGAAACGCGCCAAGATAAAATTCCAATTACGCGAGGTAACTTTCATTAGAAACCGAAAAAAAAAGAGAAGCGAAAGGAACAAAAAGAGAAGTTCCGAGACAGAGAGTGTAGAAATCGTTCAGATCCCTTAGAAATGTCGAGGAAATGTCGAGTTTGAAAGGAAGAGGAACGTCGAATCAATTCCTCGAAACCAACAAATCAAATCCATGTTCGAAACTTTTTCTATCGCGTATCTTTCGTTGTTGCACTTTTATCGATCGGAGTGTGTCTGTTGTACGTATATGGACATAAACATAGACATCATGTTACAGAGTAGAAGAAGAAAAAAAAAAAAAAAACTAGCGTCATTGTTTTATGATTGTTGTATCTTATCAAAAATTTATCAAAAATGTAGTTATAACTTTATTTGTATCTTCCGGTAAGTAGAAATTAAAAATTAATTTCTGAACTCGTCTGATTAATTTCTGAAGTACAACAGATGATTTTCCTGCCCGATTAATGTCGACTGATAATTTATCCGTATCTTTTCGTCAATAATTATGTTGCTCACGCGTGAATTCGATTTCATTGCATTTCTCTTTGATCGTGTTCAAAAACATTCTCATTAATATTTCATGTTAATGAAAAATTAAATGTAGAATTAGATAAGTATCATTATTGAGCTTGTAGGGGATGTTTCTCTGGCCTTGGTTCTACAGTCAGAACCACTAAATATAATGTGAGGGACATACCCTACCTTTAAACCCATAAAGTCATTGCCAAAATTATTTTATGGGACTGACCTTGCTAATAGTCACAAAACGCCTTAATTTAATTATTAAACGCCTAAACCCACAAACGCCACTAACTTTCCCATCAGAGAATTTTGGCTTGTACAAGGGCCGACAACACCGCAATAAAACAACACACAACAATAGTACACAGCGGCCAATGAAATAGTCAGTACGTATAGAATTTACTGTTACCTTACTTTCACCCCAAACAGTACAATCACACGACTTGCATTTTCAAAAGAAAACTTTCTTACTCATAATTTATTTACCAATTCCCAAAATTTATTGCTCTCTTACAATTTTACAATTTCATCCCAAACAGTATGATCAAACGACTTGGATCCCAACTAATCCAAAAATTTACTCCTCTCTCGCAACTTCAAACACGACTCGCATCCCAACTCTTCGAAAAAGCCTACCCGATCAAACCCAATTTACACGAAATCCGTCGCCGTCATGCAACAAATTTCTCGGGAAATTTCTCTAATAACATCGATCCAATAATATTGGAAAGCGCGTTTAAATTCCACTTACCGTCAGAAAAAAAAAAAAAAGAGAAAAAGGACATTCCGCGCTCGCTAATCTAATAAATGAAATTCCCTGATTCACGTCGATGGTCGTCAAGGTTGCTTGCACGCACACGTGCATCCACAACGTGCATCAAGGCTTCGCGAATTGCGTTCGGAAACACATTCTGCGTTACACCAGTCGCGTTCGTCGATCGAACGATTCAGGCTGACATTCAGGCCCGCGTTAATCGCCATCGTTTTTCTCAGAAACGCAGATCCTGCGCGTCTCGCCGACGCAGGCTCTGCGATCGCTTGTACATACGTTCCATCAAACACGTCTACGCCAATCGCGTTACGTAACCGCGTGTACGGTCGTATATATACTTACGTATCTCGTGCCATTATCGTCCTTCATCGGCAAGAACGCGATTTTATCACGCGAAGCCTCGCGAGAACCGAACCAACAGCGGTTTCCAGCTATTGATGGAGACTGTGGATCGTTTAGGAATTGGGGTTATTGGGTTAAAAATGCGCTACCGACTCTCGGTGGGCTCGACTCGATGACCGAGTAGGAGGATAATGACACATCCCGTTGATAAGGAGTATTGACGACTTAATGACTTATTTCTTTTTTTAGAATTCTAGGAGTTTTGGCACTTTAACCACTTGCGCTGGCAACTGATTGCGGACCATAACGAGTGACCGAACCGTATACGATAATTTGTCGCTTTCTTTCTGAACTTGAACTCGTCGGTATAATATTATTGAATAGAAATTATTGAGAAGTAATAAATTTATTATTTGTTTTGCGTGGGTAACATCTCAAATATACTTAAAACTGAGAAAATATTGCAATTTTGGGGCAAAAAGTTCTCGACGTGCGTGGCACGTCATTCCAGCGCAAGAGGTTAAGTGCTACACGTCTTCCAAATTTTACAAGATGCCCAACTTACTTATTTGGACAACGACAGATGCCATTGATCTAGTGGTTTTTTCTTTTTTAGAATTTTAAGTGGAAATTGTGAAAATTAGTTCGATGAAAAATTACAGTTACTAAGAATTAAAATAGACGAATAGATGGCTAATCTCAACAGATATCGTCGATAACTTTCACGTACCTCGAGATATAATAATTCAGATTATCTAAATTAATAAATAAACAGTTACTACTTCTTTAAAACTTCAATCACGATTAGTAATTAAAAAAGAATTGCAACTAAACAAAATTCCGACTGCAGGCTTAATTGAAGCATATTTGTGTGTCAACGTGTCTCTTTGCACTTCAATGTATCTTCAACTATATTTGTTTCGTAGCGATTATTAAATTTCAAGTAAAAATTTTTTGTCGATAATAGCCGCGCGACAAACGTACGTGGAAATTGACGCGCAAAACGTTGACGAAAGGTTATTTTTGAATAACTATCGTCAGTATGGTTTCATTAAAAACACATCAATTGAAAAGCATTTTGATAAGAATACGTTGCTTTTGCTTATCGTCTGTTCCCGTTATCTATACTTGTGTTCTGACTGATCAACGCCAGTTATTAATTGCTGGTCAGATGATGATGGTTATCTTCGTTATTGTCGCGTGATTTCGTGCTTTTGCACAGCTAACAGAAAAACGTCTCTGATACGTGAGAAATAATTTCTTTGCGATTACACGTTACACCGTGTCAAGTCGTATGTTGCTACGTTACATCGTATTGCCATTAATTTTTTTCAAAACTAAATCGATCAAACCGTACTTCAGACTCTCTCTCTTTTGAAACTGATTTCTATTTACGAATCATTCCATAAATTGTCATCGTTTAAGCGAAATTGTAAATTCGCGCGCTCGGTGAAAAATTATCGATATCGTCATCTGTTTGAACCTCCTGAAACAATCCACTTGGCCTCGTTTCGAGGTCTGCTTCACCATTCTCGAGCTCTTTCTTTCTCACAGCTATTTCCACACTGTCGGCAGCAACTGGTAAAGCAAGGACACTTTTTTGTTGTCGAAAATCATAAAAATTCAAACGCGCGTGAAAACAAAAATTTTCCCTTCGCGACTCAAACTACCGATTTTGGTCTTGAAAATTGTAATTTTCTCTGTGTGATGGCTGTGCGATTTCTTTTCGCCATTTTGTTGAACCTTGAACATCGAAGTTAAAAGATTCAAGAAGAAGAAGAAGAATTTGTTCAATGTTCGATAAAATGGCGAGGAAGCTTCAATCTTCAAGACTGTAGTAGATTTGGCAATGAAAAAATTTTTCACAGTTTTGAATTTCTACGATTTTCGAAATTAACGATTTTTCCACTTATTATATGTGTCTGAACGTCTAAACACCTTTGCAGGGCTGTCAAAGTGAAAATGAGGCCACAAGAATTTAAAGTATGCACGGATAATTTTTCATCGAGTGTCTCTGTATATTTTTCCTTCATTTTTCTATCATCTCGCAAGTACTTACAACGTACTGCATATAATTTCAACTTGCAGATTATGCTACTATAGTACCGAAGTACACGCCTATAATCCACTTCCATCTCTCTATTATTAACTTCAATCATCTATTATTCCACGTACAAGTCCACTCGCAATCAGTTCGTTCCCTGTAACTTGTTTGCAAGTTTCAACGAATCACTGTACAACCCACGTACGCGAGTCGACGAATCACGATTTTCCACTATCTCACAACTATCTACTGTGTGACTCCAGCTGTACGAATTACGCTTACGTCGAAGCGCGCGTTTATGGAAGTTTGCCCGCGTAAATAATCTACCCTTTGTCTCTTTAATTATCCCCACTTTCCTTCGCTCTTTCTACAAATCTTTTCACAAGCCAGTCTAGTTTGAAACTTTTTCAGCTTCTACAATGTTCAACGATGAATTAATGATCGCGCGTACAGCCTAGTTTTGAAGCTACGCTTGCTAAAAAAAAATGGACAAAATTGAACGATATTTTGTCGACGGAGAATCTGTCGAGCGTAAATGCACGATGGAATGGATTTTTGTAACGGGGACACTTCAATCTTCGAGAGCGGATCATTATATCAAGGTGAATCTAGTTGTGAAAAAAAATTGTTTCGCTGCGCAAAATTTTCTTCGAAAAGAAAGAGTAGTTTCGCGCTAAAAAGAAAATTTTTTCGCATTCACTTTACAGATTTCTCCGAGCTCAAATTTCACAAGGAGTATACAAAAAAAAAAGTGCATATTATTTTGTCAAATATTTTGTGAAGTACATTATATAGGCTGGGTCAAACATCGCTCCACTACTAAGATAAATCCGTGATAAATAATTTTATTAGAAAGTAAACAATTTACGAAACTGGCAATGAAAAAATCACGTCTGAACTTAAATTTAATTTAAAATTAATAAAATCAGTTTTCTCTTAAATTTTGACGTTTTATTAAAAAAAAAAAAAAGAAAAAAATAGGTGGCAAGAAGCTTTTTGCCCACCCTGTATCATTCTTTTTTTTTTTTTTGTGTAGTTTGTCGATTTGATAAACGAGAGACTCAAAATACCGAACGTCAAAAGTGTCTCGACACGCGTAAGTCGACGAAGAATCAGGATTTTGTAACAAAGGGATCGGCGAACGTGGCCGGAGGAACGTGAAATCAGGCAACGTCTCGCGGTATCTCGCGCGAATTCGCGGGAACGTTTGCATTAATATGACAACGAAGAGGGGGAGAAACGGCCAGAGATTCCTGAAATTCCGGCAATTTTCAAGCAAGTCCGATTTCTCCGTGGAATTCAAGGAGGTTTCCGGTTAAAACGAGATTCCCGTTTCACGATCGCGCGACTTCCAGCCGAGATGACAAAACGTTTCCGTGATTGTCGAATAAATTAGGCTCTCTTTGAGTCACCGTTATATCGCCGATATATTCTTCGCGCGAGTGGCACGTCGTTTCGATCGAATTAACCAGGCGATCGAACGCGAAAATCTCCTTCGGAAATAACGACTTGTCGAAACGAAATCATTCAATTCTCCCGAAAAGAAAAAAAGTTACAATGAAAAAAATCTCAAGTCAGATTAAACTTTCCTCTGATTAACAAACCACTCTAACAATAGTGTTTAATGTACTTTCAAATGCTTCTAAAAGCTACATCGTACAGAAGAAGATGGCCTAAAACCAATCCAAACGCGAGAATCAAGAGGAATCGTCGTTCAACGATAGTCGAACGATTCGTAGCATTTGTTTTATCACTGAGAGTGATTTTAACTGATAATAATTTACCAAAATATTCATGTTTACGCAAAGGCTCTTGGTCCAGTTTATTCGATTTATTGGGTTCATTTCAGAGTTAATTGCATTTTATCCCAGAAAGTCGGGCCTCTTGAGGTGCAACGCTGATGCAACGAAAATTAGCGATTGGTTGATTTGGGTCACGTGATTCGCGAGAGGGCGTGGCGTAGACCTCGAGTAGAAGTGGCGTTGTTCGGTATCGAGCGATCGCGCCTATAATTTTTTTCGTATCGATTCAAACGTTTGCATATCAATGAAATTTTGTGGCAGAAAGGTCGTCTTCATTTCCTAGTCAGAACAGTTGCTTCTGGGCCTTTCAGTGAGACAAATCGTACTGGGGGACAAGTCGTGCAGTTTTTTCGTTTATTTTTCGCTCGCTCAGAACAATTCGATGCAACAAAAGGCGATCTTTGAGCGAACACTTCTTCGTGAAATGGCAACGCGATCGGGCACGATCGAGCACGATCGTTATTCGCACGCGGGCCACGATGCACGCCCGCAAAGAGCATCAATGATAGACGTCCTGTTCTCCGAACGGTACTGTTCCTCTCGTTGTTGCTCGAAAGAGATTTTCTCTGCGTTATTCCGTGTGAAGTCCAACTTGCCCACGCATTTCTCGCTCATGATGGATTTATAATCTGGCTTCTAAATCTATAATCCACGTTAGGGCACTCTGATGTCTGCGTCGAACCCACTTTTACCTAAACCCGTGCTTCTACGATGGATAACCCGTAGAAGGGTTACGTTATAATTAAGTTCACTGACCAACAAGTTTCTCAGCGATTCGGGGGACCAGAAAATTTTTTCGAACGAATTCTCACGACGTTATCTGACACACCGACATCGTCGATAAAGTGTCGCCTCGTGTACAGATCACGGAAAGAGAGAACTTTCATCGATGGCGAAAAATGCAAAGTGAACGGTCAGAGACGGCGCATAAAACTCGACGACATAACTTTCCATCGGTCTGTCCGGCGGCCTTAACGCGCAAATCATCTCAAAGAAATTTCTTCGAGCACGTCCGACCTGTTCCCCGGTCGAAAGCCGGAAGCGCGGATCGATCTAAAGGGGGGCCTTGCACACGCGCCATCGTGTTCCGCGTCCGATTACGAGAACCGATCCGCGCCAGGCGAGGAAATTCGCCTTCTCGATTTACCAAAGGAATTGGCATTGGAGAGCACGCCGATCAACGCTGGAACCGAAGCTAAAGTAAAATTTCCATTATTCAAGGGACACCAAAGTTAAAAGTTGGAAAATCCTTATAAATACGATCGCGCAAAGTTTTATTTGCATATTTTACGAAGCAGAATATGTACGATTATATTATCGTTTAAATCTAAAGACGAGACTAGAGCTAAAGTAAAATTTTCATCACTAAAGGCATACTAAAGTAAAAAGTTTCATACGTTCGCGATTCTGTAAAAGAACGTCGAACATTCCCAACATTCGTCATAACTCCAGCTTTCCTTGCAATTTGTCTCGAAACTCTTTGCACTCCAAATTATTTTTCAATTATTTTTTTTTTTTCGAATAATCCAATAATCAATAATAGCGGTTAAATGGAAAATTCTTATTTTGCAAACATGTCTGACTTACGAAATACCAAGAATACCGGAAGAAATGCCTGATGCACGTGCGAAACATGTGGAAAGATCTGAATTACACGTCGGAGACTATTTCAGAAAATACACACAGTGATTAATTATAAGTTACAAATCATAAATAGCAACAAGCAATTTTGCTTAATATAAATATATCCGTTCACGTAAAC
The DNA here is from genome assembly GCA_001276565.1 of Melipona quadrifasciata. Taxonomy (NCBI): domain Eukaryota; kingdom Metazoa; phylum Arthropoda; class Insecta; order Hymenoptera; family Apidae; genus Melipona; species Melipona quadrifasciata. The sequence continues at coordinate 1,398,710 of KQ435742.1, forward strand.
GTATATTATTGTATCAATTAACTATTAAAATGTTGAAACAGCGAGACATGGATGGTTTCCAGTAAAATTCTGGAAACCTGCCCCGTACATCCTGATTGATCTGGATATATCCTCCGCTCCACGATTCCTCAGAGTCCCTCGGAAAATTCAGTCCAAGGTCCTGTTATTTAAGAGGACTCTGAGGAGATCCAATTCACAATTAGCGACGAATTATCTAAGATCACACTCGTTGTCAGTGACTAAACATTCATTCATCCAAATTCAGTACTTGTCTAGTAATCAAGCTCACAATCAGTGACGATCCAATTCAGTTTCAGAGAAGTGAACTCGCTCAATATTCGGCCAACAATGAACGATACTCTACGAACTCGATCGTCTTTAGTAGATTAATCGCTCAGACAAACTGCTACCTGATTCACACGGTTCTTTGCACCGTACAAGTCAAATTTGTAATTTCCTACGTACGCAAAGATACGTACAAGACTCTCTAACTTCTAATTAGTTTTCTTCCGTATCTTCAGAGGGCAAGAAGAAAGAAACTGCACGACTCGTATCACTGAAAGGCCC
>KQ435742.1:1410697-1449033 GCA_001276565.1 Melipona quadrifasciata
AGCGACACGCACATTCGAGCAATTTTTAATTAAAATTAAAAATAAAAATAGATCAAATTCCGTGTTAAAGAACTTTTTCCTTCTATTTATCACGCTGGTAATTTTCGTACGGTATTTAATGCGAATTTTGCAAATTACGAGATTATAAAAATTAATTCTCTCGCTCGTTTTAACAAAAAAGCACCGTTGAACCGAAGGAATACCCAGGAATCGAAAAGGTTGAAGCGCCTGTGTACCTGTACGTACAGCTCCTCTGTTTAACAGGGGGTGATGTAATTGCAGATGTAACGCACGACACAGATATCCGCTTACTTTTATCCTTTTATCTCTTTATGCACCGTATACAGCACGGTAATAGATTACTGCACGTCCTTTCAAGGTTAATAGCAGCAATCTTATAATCAGATTATCGACGATACATCGCGTTTCAAAACCGGCAACGTCCCTCAACGATTTCTCGAGAGCATCGCGCGAAATCCACCCCCCCCCCTCCCTCTTGGTACTTTTCAAGCAAATTTACCGAAACTATTTGTTTACCTCTCCGATTTCTGCTTTTGCAACATGAAATAAATAATGCAAAAATTGACGAAGCTAAAATTCAGTACGACCGTTAAACAACTTGCGTTAGATTATTATAAAAATTCAGAATGTTCAATTCTGCTTTGTGCTTTGCACTACCGGCGACTGAGATTGCTGATAAAATTAAATTGAATCGAGAAAATTAACCGAACATTGTCGCAGAAAGATATTGTAAAAGTGGAAGTAAAAAAAGAAAATAAAATAAGAAACGTCGGTACGTTCGAACAACGTTCAAAACAGAAATCTCACCAAAAGAGTAAATGAAAATAAAATCCTAAATCCTGCTGCGATTTCCGATTTTTCGAAATCGACACGCCTGATCTTTTTACGATATCTTTTTCAGGACATTAGGAAAAACCTATTTCCACAAGTAGTTCGCAACATGCAGAAGCAATATCAATTAACAACAACGAGTTACATAATAATGATAATAACAACGATAATAATAAAAGAAATATAGACATCGGACAGAATCGAAAGGTTATTAACACACGGGTGTCTTTTCGCAGCTCTGCCGTGTATTCGAACAAAGTATCAAGTATTTTTGATGGTTTAAGGACAAACGGTCTTTTCCTAATGTTGACGCGACGTCATTCCAATACTTGATACAAAAGGACATTTCGAAATTTTTCTAACAACACGCCGCCATTAAATCAATTATGAAATTACGAAATTATAAGTTCGACTCACGAATTTTTATACAATATTATTATTGTACAACTCGTTGTTGAAAATTGCTGCGCACGTTGCTCTTAAATGTAGCGAGCTATTTGATAACATATCGTTTGTTTTCACAAGGATTCATTACCGAGAAAAAACTGTTTTTCGACAGTTTTTCGCTCAAAATATTGTCCGTTAAATATTTTTACACAAAGATCGACGAGCCAATGTAAACAACATTTGAACCGCAAAGTTCAACGTCTCGATCGCTCGACGTTATTCAATCGTAACACGTCACTTTACCACCATCATACAGAAATTTGCATTGCGCGGCTTGAAATTCTTTACGTCCGCGACTGATGAATCATTGCAGCATGATCTGACGGATGTTTAAGCAAAATTAAGGACGAAAAGAAGCAACAGAATCTAAGAAAGATATAAAAGTTTGCACGCTTTGCACATATTACGTAACATATAATATTTTTGTATATCACACTTATAAATTTCCCACAAGTGCATAAAAATCTAGTCCATCGACATGCTGTAAGTTATGAGTTAAAATTTATACAAATTTCCTTTTTCATTTTATGTACCTATATGGTGTTGAAGAAATAAAACTCAAGTTCTGTTTGTGATATTTGTATCTCTCCACGTGTAAAGTTTTTATACATGCATGAAAACTCTAGCAAAAGTGACATTTATTTCGAGAGATTTGTAAGTTTTCTATAACCACGATCGTTTTGCAAAGTTTTTATTGCAGAAAACATAGGATTTACGTATAGACACGAACGAACCTTAACTGATTTACCTTACCTCTTTCATCATCAGCTGTTACAAGTATAATTATGCAAAGTGCTGTTTTTGCATATACGATATCGAGAAAATGTAGTACAGTGATATGTAAAAGAAAAATGTTAAAGAAAAAACTGCGCGACTTGTTCCGACTAGGAAACGAAGTCGATTTTTTTGCCATAAAATTTTATTGATACGCAAACATTTGAATAGACACAAAACAAATTACCAGACAACGCCACTCCTACTCGAGGTCTACCCCACGCCCCCTCATGAATCACGTGGCCCAAATCAACCAATCGCTAATTTTCGTTGCATCAGCGTTGCACCTGAAGAGGTCCGATTTTCTGGATTAGTCTCAGTGATAAAATGTTAAATAGATCAACGTTGGCTTTATCTACGTTGCATACGTTTCGTTAAAAAAAAAAAAAAAAAAAAAAAAAAAAAAGGAGTAACTGCTAGGAGAAATTATTAAACTTGACAATCGAGATATTCTTCCAACGCTGAAAATATTGACTAAACGGTGAATAAATATGAGTTATGCACATCGTCGGTGACTTGCGAAACTGTCATTCATTGAACGAAGCTCTCTAAACAGCTCATTTCTGTTTTTTTTTTTTTTTTCCTTAACTCGTTCACACCGATAGCTTTATTTACTCGACAAACTAACTGGCGTTAATCGTAAAATTAGCAGCAGAGGATTTTACTTGACAAAGTCCTGTCTATTAAACCTTGATCTTGATGTTCAATTCTGGTATTTCTGAGAGGTTGTCAACGAGTATGATACTTTCACACTGTGATCTGATACGAGTCGATCGTAAATTTTGATACACTAAATCACTGGAGGGAAAAGAAAAAGAGATATTTAGTTTCAATTGAAACGCAGACATCTCGTTGCGGTCGAATGAATTTGATTATTTCTAAAATCAGCTAGTTAACATCAATATCGACGAGTTCAGGCCACTTTAAATCGCGGCTCGATTTCGAGGAATTCGATTATACACCAGACGAATGAATTACCAATCAGAATTTCTGCAGCGACGTTTCAACCAAACGGATGCTTCACGTTCCAAGTGTTTCAGAGTCGATCTTCATCGAAGCAAGCAGAAAAACGCAACTCTCCTCCACTGGTAAAATTTTTTTTCCCCAGAGTCTACAAAAGAAGTTACTTTCTAGAAGCTCAATTCTCTGGAAATTCACGTTCTGAACGCAATGTTCTGCCCAACTTTTATCCCATTCCAAATCCACTGTTCACAAAAATTCAAACTGAATATGAAGCGATTAAAAAAAAGGAACATTTGATTTCTTTTTATTAAACAAGAACAACTTTCTTTGCCCTGTCGTTTGCTTTTCTGATGTTCTCGTTTAACAAGGAAATCAATTGCTCCTTCTTTTATCGCTTCGCGTTCGTTTCGAAACATCCCCTAATTTTCGCGAATAGAAGAAAACCAACAATGCGAGAAAATGACTGACCGCAAACACAGAACCATCCCACTCCACTGAACTTATGTTAATCGCTTGTTCCAAATACGAAAAGTAAACGACACTTTTACGAACCCACTCGAAATATTACAAAAAGAAGATCCCAGAGGGAAAAGCCTTGGAATTTTTGTAAAACAGAAGATTGTACCATTTATGGATATAGTCATATATTATAGTCTCTGTCGTAAAATCTACCATGGTCGCTAATAACCCGAGAACATGGATGTAAGAACAACTTTCTTTGCCTTGCTTTGTCGTTTGCTTCTCCGATGTTCTCGTTTAACAAAAAGATCAATTGCACCTTTTTTCATCGCTTCGCGTTCGTTTTGAAACATCCCCTAATTTTCGCGAATAGAAGAAAACCAACAATGCGAGAAAATGACTGACCGCAAACACAGAACCATCCCACTCCACTGAACTTATGTTAATCGCTTGTTCCAAATACGAAAAGTAAACGACACTTTTACGAACCCACTCGATATTATTGCAAAAACCAGATCCCAGAGGGAAAAGCCTTGGAAAATTTTTGAAAAACAAAAGATTGTACCATTTATGGATATAGCCTAATCCGTCGTAAAACCTACCATGGTCGCTAATGACCCGCTTATGATGTAATAATAAGAAGAAGAACGAAGGAGCCAAAAATCGACTGTCTCGAAAGTGGAGGACTTTCTCTAATAAAAGTCCCTTGGGCGTTGGCACCGTCATTTCTCGAAATATGCGCTCCTCTTTGATTCGGGGATCTCGTCGTCCCAGCTGCTCGCTTTCACACTCGCCGGTTTCCAGATTCGCAAGATTCCAACGCGCGTGTACGCGAGTGCGCACGTGCTCGTGTCCGCGATGGCGACACGCGCGTAATTACGTTCATTTCCGGGACGCGTCGCGTGTGTGACGGGGCACGTTGCACGTGTTAGGTACGTAACGCGCTCTCGTCGATCGCGGATCGCCGTTACCTAATCGCTTTCGGCTTTGATAAGCGCGGCCGGTTCAATCACGATCGAGATGACGAAGACGATCTCGCAATCCAAGCGAAAGGGGAAAGTCGCAGCTTCCGACAGAGAAATCGACGTATCGAGAGGAGAGAAAAGTCTCGCTCTCTTTCTCCTTTCGAACGTCCGCGAATTTGCGGTTGACCTTAGTTGACGGGGCTTTCAAAATTTCCATTCTTAACTTCTACTCTGGATCTACGTAATTGTAATTGGGTGCGGCAAGTCGCAAAAAGTTTTGACAAACTTTCACAAATAGGATGTTGGGAATTTTGTGAATTATCGGCCGAAAGAGCTCCGCGAAGTCTGAAATAAATATTTGTTCACAGCGTTCGTAAAATTGCGCAACGATGTACGTGCCTCGATTAATTTTTCATTTCTTGCAATAGAGGAGACGATCGCGATTAGACGAAAGGAATAGAAAAACTGTACAATGCAATCTTGTTGGTACGTTTCACGAAAAATCATTCGAATCGCTAAACGTTGTTCTACGCCCACAAAGTGTCCAGGAAAAATTACAAATCCGTCACTCTGATTATTTTGCCAGTTTCAAAGTACGTTGAAAAAGGTTAAAACTTCATAAAGCAATGACTCTGCTACAAAATTAACAGCTCGAAAGAACGTGTTTCCCTTCTGTCTTTCGTTCCGAGAAAGTTCTTCTTCAATCTCGCTGACTGAAAACGATAGAAGTGAAGACACTTATCGTTCGAAGAGTCCATTAAACGATAAAGGCGGTAAAAACAGTTTCCGGAAGGCTGTATCTCTTTCAACAGCTCTCAAAGCGCGCACGTTAGAAAAGTGATCTCTGGCGTGCACATTTTCAGGGTAGGTCGCGCAAGTTTTTTCGCAGTTGTAAGTGTAAATATGCCTAAATGTAAATATAAATACACCTGACGTCACGATTCGCTGCCTAAAAGTTACACGAACACCATCGCGACGAAGATACACGTGCGTGACTTGGATGGATCACGCGTGCAGCCACTTGCAGAAGAATCACGTTTTCCGGAACGGAGAAACCTCACTGTGGCGAGGAAGGCCGATTTCTATTTCAGGTGAGCGACGATTCGAACCTCGAGGGAAACAGAATCGAAGAGAGTCGAGACGAAGAAACCCCCTCGGCCGTGGCAAGCGATAATAATCGAAGCAACGGGACGAAAATCAGAAGAAACTGGTAAAAAAAAAAAAATTAACAATAAAATATCGACCGGTTTGCTTTGCATTCCGCGAATAAACTGTCCGCGATCGTCGAAACTCCGGCTTTCTAAACGTTCCGCTCGTTAAAAATACGCAATCACGTTACTCCGTATCGTTCTTAACTCTTTTACAGCGCGATAAAACGAGAAGACGCGAACAATAACCATCTCTTCTACCCTTCCTTGCGTGAAATTTGTAAAAAATTTCAAAGGTCTGCTCGATTCTTCCTCGGGCTGCGCCCACGGGCGAAAACGTTAATGGAAGAAATTGTCGATTTGTGTTTGTCCGTGACGCATAATATAAGTCGTTTTCTCATTTGTCACAGTCGTTGAATTTTATGGATTCAAGAATCACCTCGTTTGAGATATCTCCGACGGCTACAAAACGTTGACACGTATTTTTACTTTTCAATGAACCGTTTCTCCGCGGCTTGTAAAATGTAAATGCAGATATGAAAGTATCGATGGACGATACAAAATTCTTGACTCTGATTTATCATTAAATTCCACGGTAAACGTAACGATACTTTTCGTAAGTTATATTACATTCCCTCTCCTGCACACGCTCTCAAAATAATATTCAAAAATTCGAACGAACTTCAAACAACGTTCGCATTTTTCCAAGGAATAAATTTGATTTCCGCTATTACATAAAAAAAAAAAGAAAAAAAAAAGAAGAAAAATAGTATCAATGATATACGAAAGAAAAGAGTCTTTCTTCGTATATTATTGTTTCTTTCGGAATTTTTGAACTTTCGAAAAGCGTTCCGATCTTCCCTTCTCTCCTTCGAACGGTCGAACAGAAGTTTCTAATTATTTCGAGCAACCGGTAGTTTCGTGCCGGCGGTTTAGGAAAACCGGTTAAAAACCGCGCGCGCCATGGGACCGTTTCACGACACCTTGATCCGAATCACGCTCGCACGGCAAACACTTATTCTCGGTTTCTAGAATTTCCAGCCGTCAGCGCGTAGCCTGCCTGTTTCTTCCCCCCGGATCGTTATTCAAGTTTCGAGGAACAGCTGTGCCGCTCAGAGGGGGCCTCGCGCCTCTTTTTCTTGCACCCGAGGGCCTCTGAAACTGGCCCCGGAAGGCCCTGTGAATCTCGCGTCGCTTTTTAAACCCTTGCACACACGTCGACACGAGGTTCTCGCCCAACCCGTGCTTCCTCGACCCTCCTTGAGAAACGCGGCGAGAACGTATAGACACGTTCGAGAGCGTTTTTCCAACGCATTTGCAATGTCGAGATGCCTCGGGCGAAATTTCACTGCGAGGAATAATAATTGGACTGTTGGCTGTTGTTTCTGAGGAATATTTGAAAGCGTAACGTTTCATTTTTTGATATACTTGACACACGTGAGGGAGGGAGACAAACTTTGGACGAGGAAGTTTCGAGTATTCAAATTTCGTGGCTTTGGAATTCTACGCTTTTCAAATGCAGTCCCTTTCGACTTCACTTTGCACGAACGACACTTCCGATTTATACAAATGTCGCGAATCACTGGCAAGAAACTTCGATCGAAAACCTTTTGGCAACAAACCCAAATTCCCAATTTTCTGATTTTCCGCAATTTCCAAACGAAACGAAAATTTAATTCCATCGTCGATTGAAAGTGGGAATAAAAAAAAAAAGAAAACAATTGACGACTGCGAGAGAAGCTTGTTACTCGCCTAAACGGCTGAACGCACGAACGCGAACGTTCCTCGTCGAGTCTTGACGTTCAAGGTTAATATCGTTGGTCGTTAACGCACAAGTCTCCGGCCTGAATTATTTGATAGCCATAAAGCAGCATCGGCGACCCTCCTTCTATCGTCGTCGTTTTCCCTGCGTCTTCAATCTGACACATGGCCGCCGCAGTATTATGCAACTGCGAGAGCAAGGGAATTCCGAACCCTTGGACAAACGCCTGCCACACCACGTTTCGACACTGCATCGTGCGCACCTTTCTTTCGTTCAGTCGATCGAAACTCTCCTTTCGTTCGTTTCTAATTTTTCCTACTGACCCGTCCGAGAACAAACTGATCAACTGCACTTTTTACAGAATTAACAGTCGACATCTCGAGGAAGAAATCTCACTTCTTACGCAAAACAATCTCGCAAAGTGTTGGAATAGAATTTTACAAACTCTACAGCGAAAACAATGACGTTTGAAATTGTCATCTCTCGTTGTCGCGGTCTGTGAATTATACGACCGATGCTTTCGGTGGTGTAAAAAATATCTTTGTTGGTTAATTTTATATTTTAGCCCTACTTTTAGCTCTGCTAGTTTTAGAAGAATTTAATGAATGTGACTGAATTGGGTTATCAAGTACGAGTCCTCTTATAGAATAATTCACCGATTAATAATTAATATTAGTGGAAATGGGCGAGATGGATCGATTAGACAGATAGATTGTAGGTCTTTTCTTTCACGATTCTCTGGGATAATTAGAGACTGAGGTTTCACTTGCACCAAGTTGAAAATTCTCGTGGTTTTGTACAATTTCAAATCAGACAGAAACGATCGGATGACTGAAATTGTAATTTATGAAATTTACTTATAAGATTTCATACGTTATGTAAGAGAATCGATCGATATTAACAAGCGGACGTATTTACGAAGAATTTAAAAGCAAGGAAAAATCATATGCAGCGAGTGAAGAGAACTTTACATTCCATTTCTTAATGCAAAATTATTCTTAATCGTCCAACATACTCAACCGTTTAATAACTTGCAGCTCGTCGCTTGTAAAAAACTTTGTTAAATAAAACAAAACATTTTCTTTTGTTGCCCCCACTCTGAGATGCAAATTGCATCAATGCAAAGTGACGAAACGATATTACTTTTTTTTTTTTTTTAACGATGATAGATTGTATCGTAATGAAACAAGCAAAAACACAACGGGGCAATGTGGTTAAGGCAATAAAATTTGTCTGACAGACAATGCATTGAAGATTGAGTTTCGCGTCTCTAGCCTGCTTTTCTCTGGGGAGCTTACAGACGTGAATGTGGTGACGTTGTACCACGATTTTTCTATCTCTTTTTCCCTTTTTTTCTCTTCTTTTTTTATTCTTGAGATACTACAAATAATGAACTTGTAAATATATTCCTGCATTGCAAGTATATTGTTTCTTTTTTTTTTGCAATCACAGAGGTACAACTTAGAGACTGCTTCACGTTAGGAGGTACTAAAAAATTCGTTATTATGGAGAATACATGCAAAGAGACATTTCCCGAGCTCTTACAGCAAACTAATCGTCAATTTTAAATTCCATTATCACTGAAAGTGATTTTAATGAGGGTAACCCAGAAAATCGGGCCTCCTCAGGTGCAACGCTGATGCAACGAAAATTAGCGATTGGTTGATTTTTGGGTCACATGATTCGCGTGGGGGCGTGGCGTTGTCTGATACTGAGCGATCGCGCCTGCAATTTGTTTTCTATCGATTCAAATGTTTGCATATCGACAAAATTTTATGACAAAAAAGTCGTCTTCGTTTCCTAGTCAGAACAGCTGCTTCTGGTCCTTTCATCAGTCTCTAGTATTATAGAATACTAAATTTTTCATCGAGATCCCAGAGATGAAATGACGTTATATTACAACAACACCCGACAGTTTCGAATTTATGACAAAAATGAAAAACTGATGAAAATGATGAATGCAAATCTCGATATAAATTACAAATAACGGCAAATAGAAAAGGGGGGGAGAAAATTAAATAAATGACGCAACTCTGTCGAAATCCGTCCGATCCGTTATAAATTCGCGGAATCAATTGAATTAATTGAAATAAGCCGGACAATTATTGACGCTCGAATTAGTCGAATCGCGATACACGTTACGCTTAAATTACAAAACGAGTATCTGCAAAAGCAAATATGTATTTATCCGCATGAAAGAACACAGGCACGAGGAAATTTATATATCGTGCAACGAGCATAATGCAATTACTTCCTGATGCGGAACGAATGAACTGTTTTGCCGCATTCCGATAGCTATTTCGCGGATTCTTTCTGCACGCGGTATCAGTTCTCTGCATGTTCCCTTGTACTTGTCAATCAAAACTCGATTTTTTCGAACGGAATGGAAATGTTTGTTGCGCCTCGATTTTATGGAAATCCTCGATTAAAGGAAACGATTAATGAAAATTCATTCGAACTGAATGAAAATGATCCCGGTCTAGAATTTGCGAGTAAAATGTCGGGAACATAGCCACAGTGCGTCAAGGTTAAGACGAAAGGTTTTGCTAGTCGGTAAGAAACGCAGGACAACAGACCATTCGACATCGGCGATAAATCGAGCTGACCGCAACGACATATGGAAAGAGAAGAAGCTTCGCGTGCGAATTTAATGGCGTGGAAAGTTCGTCGTGATAATCGGCATCAACCGGAATTGCATTAACCTCTTGCCTTCTTATCATTGTAATTGCACATAGACGTAAAGATTGCATACAGACATCATATTAGACGTAAAGTATCGAAAGTGATTTGTACTTTCTAACCTCCAAACTGGTGGATTTCGAACTCGAACTGCGTGGCGCTGTGCATCATCCCCCCCCCCTTTTTTTTCAAACCAAAACCATAATTCGTGCGCGACTCGATATTTTGGAGAAAGCGAGCGGTTAACACGAGGTTAGAGGAGAAGTCGCGCGACACTTCTGCAAACGTTCTTACGTCATTAACTTTTTATCTTTGTTGATTCAATTTTTATTGATCGATCATGATACGATGCGTTTACCGCAATACTGCGAAACATTTCACAACGAAATTGCACATAGCATAAGTAATATATTTTATATATTAACGATTATTAAAATATTATGTCGGAAGTGTTGTAAAATATTATAAAATAATACTAAACTTTCTTACACCGTCGATTCGATCAATTAACGCAACAATAAATGAATTTGATCGAATTTGCGCCAAAGTGCGAACGAGCATTCGTCCAAACATCGGTATTTCGGTATTTCGACGAAAAATGCGCGATTTTCAAATCTCGTTCGAGAGGTTTAGGTTAGGTGGTGCAAGAGTCCTTGCGGTTCCAGCAATCCAGCGGGCAACGCGTCTGGTTTTTCGTTTTCTTCGATTTCTTGCTTCTCTGCGCGTCGAACAATTTCGCCGCGAAACGCGAACAAACGTCTTGGGACGCAACGTTCTCCGCAAAGAACGCGGATGGTGGTCAAACCGTGGTAATTTGCACGAAAGCACAAAGTGGCTGTCGGTTAGCGAAGCGAGGAAGAACGTTTCAAAATATCGGCTACGGTAACGTCGAACGGAAGAAGACTACGCTAGAACGGTTTGGCATGTCGTTGCTCGCGTAGCGTAAAATATCCGCGACAATTTTCGCGTCGGGGTTGAAAAGCGACGCGGGTTATTTTCAATGAATTCCGATGGAGATTGGAACGAGGGGCGGACGAAGGGAACGTTCGTTCGAAAGAAACTTGGCCGCAATCTGGAAGCGAGTCTAGCAAGTGAAGTGTTGCCTTGTCAGTACGACACTTCTCATTACGTAATGTCGTTGTCAAACCATACGGATATACGGTAACGACGCAGCCGAGTGAATTAACTCGACGAAAAGCACGCTGGCGATCGTTTCGAATAGAATCGCGTTCGATTTTTCCGTCGATCGTTCGCGGGAGACCCAAGGGAATAAGATAGAAGGAGAGAGGGGGAGAGAGAGAGAAGAACGAGGAGCAGCAAGCAGCTGCTAACAAGCCAACGTGGCCTGGCTTACTTTCGATTCTAATATCTCTTGACTGGCGTTTCCACCGACGACGCGACATTCGCGATGTTCGGTTAATGACGTTCGCGAGCAAACGCTTGACGATTTTCTTTGATCGTGCAGCGAAATTCCGTTCGAAATATGGCGAGCAAGTGACGATCGGGTGTCTCTTTCCTTCGCACGACATTACGACACATGTAAGTACGCACACATGACTGCTTCGTGACGCGTGCAGAGGCGCGTACACACACACGCAGGCGATTCCTAGCCTGTACGCGAAGGAAAGAGACCGCGTTGTTTGTCGCGAAACGGGACAAGGATAGGCATAAATTCACTCACCCGATTTCTGAGGAAGTCCTCGATGGCACGTTGCGCCGAGTCGGTGAGTTTCACGAAGATCAGTGACTTGTTTTCGTGAAAATTGCTGTGCGACGACAAACCATACTGAACACCTGCCACCAGCGCCGCCATTTCTCTGTCTCTCAACAGTGGTTTCTCTCTCTCTCTCTCTCTCTGTCACACGTCCGCCTCGTAAAAGCGCACACAGCTGACGTCCTTGTTGGTTAAATGAAACACTTCTTCTTTTCTTTCGTTTTCTTCTTTTCTTTTCTATTTATTTATTTCTATTCTCTTCTGCTTTTTGCCTGTTAGCTCGTGATACAAGAACGGCGCATACTATGCGGCGAGGGAACACTTGCCCGCAAGGAGATAGATACTTTCACTCGGAATAAATCAAGTAACGACGGAGGGACAAGAAAGAAAGAAGAGGAAAGTAGAGAGACACAAAGAGAGAGAAAGATATATATATATATATAAGTATGTATATAATATATATATATACGAGTATCTTGGCACACACGCGCTTTTCCCCCTTCGTTTTCTCGAATGCGTGTCTTTTCTCGCAATCTTTTCACATTTGCCACTTCCTTACGCGGTCTGTTTCTCTCGTCACGGTTCGAAAGTGGTAACACACCCGCGCGTAAACCACCCTCTCGCACGTTCGTGGTCCTCGGTTTCTCTCAACCGTCACATATTAGTGCATCGATATGTCTCATTTCAGATATTCTCGCGGATCGGATACGTTCGAGGAGAGAGCAGCGCCCGTCGTTTCGCCGTACGGAACTACACAACTACACTTTCGAACGACCACCTGGTAGGTGGGGCTTACGGGAGAACCGTCAACCAATCCCGATTCGCACTCGGATAGCATGCAACTGCCGACCCTACTGTCCTCCTGCGGCCGCGGACAATGATCGACTGGCATTCTTCGTTCGCACCGTCTCGTTCTTCGGGTACCGATGCTGCCATCTGCTTTCGATTTCCGCAATGACATGCACACTGTCCGTTCATGTCACGAAAGAAAATAATCTTCGCACTTGGCACGTTTCGAAGCTCGAAATCATCTTCTGTATATGTTGCGTCGCGCAATGAAAGCACAACACATGGAATAAAAGTCAGCGTTTCTTTTCTTTTTGCTTGTTAATTGTGGTGAATCGTATCGTCGCACTTGCTTTCGTGGGAGATGCATATCGTTCGGTTATGCTTTTGTTTAACTCGTTCTTGACGCCAATAACGAATTCTTGTGAATAACAAGTTGCGAAGTGTATTGAATACATCTTGAAAACTGTGTAAATATCTCGAAATTATTAGTATCTCGGTTAACAAAACGTAATTGTGATTACGGTTTTTTAAGCTTAAGTTTTACCTCGGAGGAAACAAAAAATTGTGGACACTTTTTTCGATAATCTGGATAGATAGGATCAGATTTCGATAGGTTGAGATCAAAAATGTAAGCTTTTAACTTTAAGAATCCACTAGCTCAAAAGTTATAGTTGCTATCAACTGTAAAATTAAGCGTTTTTGGTTTGCTTGACAGATTTACGTGACGCCATATTGGCTTCTATGGTGTAATTTGATTGGTTTACAGCTCTTTTTGCACGAGCAATATTTACCAAAAGAATTTTTGATTCAAAAGTTAGGATCCAAAATATTTTTAATATAATTATTTGCTCTTTGATCCAACTCAAACATAGTGTATAAAATACGTAATATGAGAAAGTAACATTACATCGGCAATGATACTAAAATAAAAAACTAAAGCACTCAAAATCACTGACTCTTGTATAGGCAACTTTTGAATCAAAAAATTCCTAAAATTAAAACTTACATTTTTGGTCTCAGCTCGTTAAAATCCGGATTATTTAAAAGAAATTATATATAATAATGTTTGGCTTCCCACTCTAAAGTTCAATCTAAACAAATTATTTCTTGTATGAAAATAAACTATAAACGTAATAGTAATAGTAATTTAATCGTTGTTGGTGTGGCAGCACTAACAGCAACCTCGTTCTCAAAGGTTACTGTAATGTAATATTGTACACAGAAGTTTAAGTATTAAATCTGAAAATGATTAAAATATATAAAAATGATTGAAAAAATTACACCGGGTAATGTTATAGTCACGATGTTTGTTGGCTGGTTTTTATATACAATGACATTCGACTATCGAAGATATCGTTTCAGTTTCCTACAGCCTACATTTCCAGCTACTACTCGCAGTCGCCAAATAGAACTGGTAATGTCGATTTATATTGTCACAATATTTAATACTTTCTCAAAGTAATGTATTAGCAGCAATGTTTGTATCCAAATTGTTATTTTTTATTTTCATGTTATTCCTTAGTTTAATTATATTTATCAATTTTTCATAATTAAGAAATTTCTTAGTACTGTTTCGTCGCAATATGAAATTTTAATATTATTGTTTTTTGCAGGCAAAATTGGGCAAAGTATATCAATATGGAGAACACTTATCCAAAAGCATGTACGAATAATAGTAAAGTATGAAAAGTTATCTAAAATACATTTAATATATATATATGTGTGTACATATAGATATATATATATACATATGTATGCATACTTTAGCTGTTAGTAACATTTTAATAAACTTATGAAATACATAAATGAAAAATACCTATGTTTTTAATTGCTATATTTAAAATATTTTGAATAAAAAAAGGTGCAACGTAGCAAAGTTATTTTAACATACTATTCAACTGATACATTTTTATATATCTTTTTATGCATTTCCACAATATCTGAAGTTATAATTTTAAAAGAATATATAAATTATATAAATAAATAAATGTCATATATTAGATATAATAAGAAAAGAAATGAAACAGAAACACAAAGAAGACTCGGGTAGCAATTGAAAGAGAAATTATGCTTAATCGTTTCACCGAAATGTTCTTATAGCGAGAATTCTTGCTTTGGAATAAATTCAATCAAATTAATTAATAAAGATGGTATTTGAGTAAAATATCTTGTGATTGATTGATTTTGATATTTTATTAGAATTTGTGAATTACCTTGCCCTGAGACAGCCTATTCCATGAAGAAAGCCATCCTTTTGCTATTCTTGACATTTATCATCTTACGTTGTATAATTTTTATTCCACTTAAGAGCACATTAAATAATACGATAAATTTATAAATGATAAACATTGAAATGTGATAAATTTATACGAACGAAAACTAAACAAGCTGTGCAAATGGTCAACAATGAATAAACATAATGTTAAACATTTTATATTGGAATGTATCATTCATGAATGTTGTCAAGATGAGTGTCTAAACGTTGTTTAATTAAATTCTTGATTAAATTTTTGATTGTACGTAGCAATTTCTTTTTTTTTCAAGAGATTAAATAGCGTATGTTATGCATGCAGAATAGATACAACAAGAAGGAAAAACTTGTTAAAAAAAAAGAAAAAAATTGCACTTCTGCAATGCAACAATAAATAACAGCGTCTTGGATGCTATGCTTTATTAACATTTACAAAAGAAAAGCAGGTATTCTACGAAATGTTATTTCTTTCTTTTAACACTATTTCATTTCACGTAATTCTGGTTGAAGAAGAAAGTGTAAAAACTCAATACAGAATTAGTCAGTATATTTCTTTTGGGTAACTTGATATGTATTGTATGTATATTAAACGAAAATAGAAAGTATGAGAGACACACGATGAGAAAGGATAGACAAGTGTCAATGCAATGAACGGAACGTGATAAGATCATTGGTATACCAGAACATAGGAATTTTTAAGTTCAACGAACTGTGTATTTAGAAAATGCTCCATTTTGCTTGATGCTTCGCGTCCCAACAAGATCGATCTGTTTGCATGTTTTGTAGATGAATTTTACGGAAAAATTACACAAAGATACGTAGTTATGTCAGACTCGTCGGATTCTTGCTAATTCGCCGAAACACGAGGCAACATCAGATTGTGAATGTATAGCGTGATTGTGTATATGTACAAGTATTATACTATACACATGTATACATAGACTGGCCCATATAAAGCGTTGCAAATCATTTAGCACTCCATAGTAGGGACAACAGAGAAATTTTTCTAGACGCTAAATTTAAGATACCCTACGATATGTTTCCCCTCTTGAAAATCATTAAACGAAAGAAATCAATTTCCAACAATTGCTTCGCTTACAAATTTGCAACGTTTTATACGAACCGCTTGTATATATGTATATGTGTGCAGCTATGTATGCAATATACTTTGCGTTTATACGGTTAGAATGTAATATTTTACACCGTTAATGCGAAAATTATAAGTTACAAAACGATACTCGAGACAATAAAACGGACGCTTCCTATAACGTGAAGATCCATGCCGTAATTACTGCGATAACAATGATGATGGCCGTTGGGAAGAGAAAGGTGAGAAAAACGATAGTAACAACGATTGGACGCGTGAGTTTCGTTTTCGTAACTATCAGACGAAAATCCAGAGGTCTCTGATAAAATCTTGAAAAATGATAATCTTACATATCAACTAATGCCGAACTTTTAAAGAAGTCGTTCCAACGTGTGTCTACTGGAAGAGAGATGTAATAAGGTCAGTTCTACGCAATGGACGTTTCACATACGTGTATTTTATTCTGACGCGCGTCAATTGCATCTTGAGGTACAAAAGTAACACCAACTGAAATAAAATTAGACAAATTCGAATGTTGTTAGTCGAACGTGAGTCCTCTAGATCGTCGACGGTCTGTGTCCGGCAAATATCGTACGGTAATTATGACGATGAAACATCGAGTCGCACATCTTAAATTTCATCTGATAATTTCCGATAATGAAGTTACTTCGATTTTACCTTTCACGTAAAATACGGCGATATGGGGCACGAATGTGGCACAATGATTCAACGACGATAAAACTCTGGTCAACTTTCCTCGTTTGCCTTTTATTCACGCACATCACCTTCTTATACTCCATCTAGCTATTTCAGTTGATCGATAGACACCGCTGTAACAGTTTCTTCTCGTACTCGCATTTAGTTCGCAATATCCTTGGACAGCATTGTCACTTGATAATTCTCTTTTTCGCTGGCTTATACTATATATATGCACGTATAATTATACGTCATACGCATTTTTTTATTTATCGATCGAACCTTGTTAACGATTGCACACGTCGCCAAACAAAATTACCTCTTTCGTAAAACCTCTTTTTCTCGCGGATGATCGAATATAAAGAAACGATTACAATCGACGTCTCGCATAGAATTTTGTCCCTTGTGTCGTTAAGAATTAATCACGATGCACGTTAGCTTGCGATTTGCATCTGAAAAATTGGAAAAACTTTGATAATTGTTGCAAGTTTGAAAAAAGAAGCTACGTGTTATTACGTGTCGTGCTATTTCTCTAAAATGTGAAGATGGAAAATATTATCGAGATATGGCAGAACGTATTCATTTTATTCGTGTTCCCTAATGTGAAAGTAACGTGTGTACGCATCGATCGAATACGATGAAATCGCAGTGGTTTTTAATTGTTCAATGATGTATAATATATATACCTATCTATCATGTATGTACGCATGTATGCATGTACGTATGTGTGTGGACAAGTATGAAAGAAGAAACGACGATGAATTTCATTGGAATAACAACGATAGTAACAGTTATCTCCAGGCCAGGATTATTAAATGATCAAATATGTAAATGACGTTGAACAGAACAAACAAACAAACAAACAAAAAAGAAACGTGGATCGAACAAGTCAGTCGATGAAGTAACAAAAATTTGAAAAAAAAAAGAAAAATACCTGGCAATGCTGGCGTCGCGTGCGTCGATCGATCAAGAGAGATACCATTTTTCAAAGGCAGAATCGTAACGTAAAATCGTGCACACGCGTTCAGAGCTACTAAATACCACGAAACAGATCTCTCGATCGTACAAACGATTCAAAGAATAATAAGCTCTTCGTGCGAGTGAACGAACGAAAGATAAACGTTTATTAACAAAGATCTGGGGTTTGGTATTATAGGTATTATTCTTTTTTTTTTTTCTTTCTTGTGTTGAATGTGCGTGTTTGACTCTGATACAATTGCTTTTAGGTTCACCTATGTATATTCGGAGGCTGCGCAACGGTGTGTCGTAATCATCTCTTCTTTCTCGTCGTTCGCTTGGTTTTCGCGTTAAAAATTTTGATAATAACAATGGTACACTTTTTCTGCGGGGACGATGTGAGAATGTACTCATTACTCGTTGAGACATAATATCTATAATAATCACGCAGTCATACGCACAGAGTTACGCGTTCCGTACATCATTATTTCCTCCATTTTTTTTTTCTTTTTTTTTCTGCAAATGCGTCTCTTGTCACATGATTACAAATTTATATGCTTTACTTACGAAACACAAACATTCTGCCATTATTTTCTTTTTTTTTTCTTTTTTTTTTCTTTTTTTTTAATATATTTGTTTAAGTACAATTATATACGCGTCATACGATTTCTCAAGCATAGTATTGTCAACAATTGTGTATATATTTGTTCTTTCTTTCCTTCTTTTCCCCTTTTATTTGTTAAATGGTTTCTTCTGCTACACGTTCTTACGATACAGCGATCTATAGTGCAATTTCTTCTCGATATGATTTCCTTTCTTTTTTTTTTTGGTTCTGCGTTCGTGGTCAGCACTACCGAACACAAAAGTTCGCGGTGATACCTAGCGCTCTCGTCGAACAAGAACTACGAATGATCGACCTTGTTCCACGATGTACGCGTTCCATCTCTTTCCTTTTTTGGTTAGACATTCTCTGAGAAGAATGACGGATTGTGCAACGAGGAGTTCAATTACTGAAGGAAGTTACGGCAATTTTTATGACCGTATAAATGTAAATATGCAAACATTATTTAATATATTAAAATAACTTATAGACATGCGTTTTCATTATGTAAACGACAGCGACGCATTCCATTTCCCGCTTGTTTCCCTCGGTTTTTTTTTTGTTTGCTTTTCAACCCTTTAGGGACCATTTTCTGTCGTGTTCTTTTTTTCATTTTTTCTCGTGTATTTTTTTTTTTTTTTAAATATTTTCTTTTTCTTCAAAATTTTAATTCAAAGTTATTCAAAGTAATGAAATTCGTAGACTATTATCAGCTAGCGTTATCATTAAACACTCATTTCTAAATATTTTCATTGCATGCATCACGTTACGTTGTAATAATTTAATAACAATATGCATGCAAATAGTCACGATACTAGAATGATATCAATTTTACAAATGACGTATTTGGTAATTATATTTGATATCTTAAGAAGGTAGGATCCAAGATAAAGCACTTGAAAACTGAATTCCGCGCGCAAGTCCCGGCAGGGTCAAACTTTCCATCCGGATCCTAGATACACACGTCGCGTACACTTTTCGCGTTACCGTTATTGTATAATACTTCGACGCAACAAAGATACATATATACACGGACGCAAGAAAACAAAAAGGAAAACAAAGAAAAAGAATAAACTTCCCTTTGTTCGCTGCTACGTAAGAAACAAACGCGGTCCTCGCGTGATGGCGGAAATTTCCGCGAAAACGTCAGTATCGTGTAAAACGCGACAAACGTGAAACAAATACCTACGTCGTTTCTCCCGTTCCCTCGTTGCTCGCCGAAATTCTTCTCTTACCTTCATTCGTTACCCGACGAATGCTTTTGCGTTCCCTGCGTTTAATTTCGTGTCGATATCATTGTATCCGTTGTTGTTTTTTCATTACGTTGCCGATCGGTCGCGCAGACCGTCGCCAATCACTATCGTCGCGACGATTGCCATGGTATCTTCCGTGTTATCGCGTACCAACGAGACTCCTCGGACGTTTAACGAGTATAGAGAATAGAAATCGAAATGTCTTTTAAAAGAGAAAAATACTGTTGCTATTGGGATCGATCGTGTCACGTGCGTGGTATGTAAATACGTGTATCGTATCGTATCGTATCGTATGTATGTACGTATGTATGTAAGTGTGTGTGTATGTATATATGTATGTACAGCAGCGCAACGTTAACTGGCCAGAATTTCGCTAAACTAGCTGTTACTGTCCTCCTCGTCAGTTCTTCAAACTGACTGTGCAGAGTTTCGACGTTGTACATTTGAAACGAGCAAATACGTCGAGCATCTTGCACAGGACAGAGGACAGAGGACGTCGCTCGAACTTTTTTAAAGAAGAGAAACCAAGAAATTTTGTAGAAACTTCAATATTCCAATCTGTGACCAATTCAACGAAGCACTGCCGTGCGTTGCTTGAAATGCAGAGTATGTAATGTACGTGTGTGATATAACGTGCGCAAGTGTAAATGTGTGTTCGTCTGTAGGCGTGTACGGAACGTGTACGTGCAAGTGTGTATATGTACTTTAAGGGGTAGTTATCACAGAATACACGAGACATTTTTTTTTTTTTTTTCATTAAGCTTACGAGATATTAATCGAAGCGGAGAGTAGGAGGAAAAAATTGGCGGTCAATCCCGTCCACGAAGCGCGATCGCCGACCGACCCGGAAACCTCACCGGCGGAAAGGAACACACACGCAAAAGGCCGTTTCCGTTTCGTCGACGGACTTGCCCCAGTTACCGAATTCGCCGGCCCTTTCTCATTAATTAGCACGTACTTAGGCAGCGGAGAAAATAGACACTTTTACAAATGAAGATGGTGGCGCGCGAGATCGCGGACCCTCTCTCTCTCTCTCAATCCTACTTCGTACGTCCCTCGTTTTCGTTTCCTATTTTCTACTCGTGTGTATGTACTTCGCTGACGCTGCGTTGCATCTCGTCTCGCGTTCGAGACGCCATGCGTGCCTCCAAGCCTCGAAATTGATTTTCACCTTCGACCGGAAGAATGGAAACAGCACGAACGTCGCGAGAAAGACGAGCCACGACGCTTCGGTTTCGTGCACGAGCAGCATTTCGTCCACAGATCTAGGCTCCAATCGCGTCAACGCGGAACGCGCTGTAAATCTCTCCTCTTTTTTTCTTTCTTTTTTCTTTCTTTTTTTTTTTTTTTTTTTAAAAAAAAAAAAACCTTAACAGAACAAAATACCTTGAAATTACAAAAACTTTATCCCGCTCTACGATGACTTTTCGCAATGAGATTCGTACGCGATTCGAATCGCAAACTGCCATCTCCTCGGCGAAACGCCATTGGTATTCGCATTCCCGAATACGCGTGTAAAGTGACGTGGCAAGAGGTAATTTTGAAATGTTATGCGCCTGTAATACGTGTAATACAACGTGGTTGATAAACGAAACTCTATGCGAAGGTCTTCTGCGCCTGACCGCGCGTAAACGCGCGTCCGGACATGGTTAAGCGCCTGGTTGTAGTTATAATATGTACGTAATCGCAAAGATAGCCGAATTTTCCGTCTTTGTCTCTCTCGGGTGGTTCTCTCTTCCGACGAATATCCCGCGCTCGCAGCTACATCAGCATTTAGATACTATACACAATATACGTAAGTATATCTAGACGTACTACGTAGTAGAAACTTTTTTTCGTGGTTATTTAATCATGTGTAATCTCTGGATTGATATATCTGGTTTGGCCTGCGAAAAGGCCGGGAGAAAGAAATTTATTTAGTTTCAAAGTCGCGTGCATCTTTTTTTTCTTTTTCTTCTTCTCTTTTCTTTTAATATATTATCGTTAATTCCCGTCTTCTGCTTCTTCTCATTTTTTCCTGCCTCCTTTCTTTTCTTCGTTTCCTTCGTTTCTCTTCGCTTTCCCTCTCTTTCTTCAAGTCCCAATCTTCTCGGGAGATCCGGTCGAAGCTTCGTGTGAACAATTGCGACCATGTCGCGTCCTGAAACAAGGTGTCTCCAAAGTGTTCGAACGACATTAGATGCGAAACAGAGAACGTTTAAGGAGTTGTTTAAGGGGTTGTACTTCCGCGAGGATCGTTTTACCGTTCTTGTAGCAGATTGAGGGACCGTTTAACGCGTTCGCCCTCGATTTTCACGATTTTCTCGTTTTTCTTTCATTCTTCGTATATAGCGGGGGGGAAGTGTCTGCGCCAGAGAACCGCGGGCTCCGATCATCGCGAGCCAACCGACCGACCGACTGTTCCCACGAGTGGACAATGTTTCGAGATCTATATACAAGAGTAATATCGATGAGATATCTTTAAGCGAATAGACAGAGAAGTATTAATGTTCGTTTCTTTATTATTATTATTTATTATTATTCTTTTTTTTTTTTTTCGAAGCTTACGTTCCACCTCGTCGCTTACATATTTGGTTTTGCACGCTCACACATAAAAGCAATGATCGTCGAAAGGGGGAAAGTGTCGAAGTTATACATGATTAGTTAAGTTTACCATACAGCTACCACGATATAAAGTTTTTAATTTCGAAAATGTTAGGCTGCGTTCGACTCGTAGAAATAGTAGTTCACGGCTGGAAATCGGATCGAGGACCGGCCTCTGTCTCGCGCGATATCGTACGTAGAATGAAAATCGAGGGCGGACGAAAGGATCCTGTCTTGGATTTTTTTTCTCTTTCTCTTCCCGTTCTTTTCGTCTTGTTACTTTTTTCCCTTCTTCTTCTTCTTCTTCTTCGCTGGAACGGAGTATCTGGATTTCTTGTGTACGTGAACATATCTCGTATCTTCGAAGCGGGCCCCGTATAACGGGCGATTCACGGCGAATGCTCGAAGCCTTCGAGCGGATCAAGCCTCGTAAAATTTCATTTCACCATCAACGATCAGACTCTTACGATCTCTTGTTAATTCTTACGATAAGAACGTACTTTACATTACAATGCCTATTTTATTACTAACGGCGCGCCCCGAGTGACGTCGTGGCGCGCCTATTGGTCGTACGCAATGCTACGTTAAACTGTTATTTAGAAAAAATTTTTTTTTCTTTTTTTTTTCGTCAACAACGTGTTTCACATATCTACAAGTAAACTCGCTTCTTCCCGAACAAACGGCCTAAAACGTCGTCTCTCTCACAAGGGTCTCTCTGTACCTTATATACGTAGTTTCATGCGTATTTGTTTTTCTCCTCGTTTACAGCGCGATTCGCTTTTTCTTAGTTTTAAAAGAAATAGAAAAAAGAACAAAGAAAAAAAAAAAAAAGAACAGAACACGCCCGACTCGCGTTTCATAACTTGCAAAACATGCTAGCGATCACGGACCCCGATTCGATCGTTCTTCGTACTTCTTTTTTCTTCTTCTTCTTCTTCTTCTTCTTCTTCTTCTTCCTCTTTCTTTCTCTTCACGGCCACGAACGAAGCTGCTTTTGTTTCTCTCACGGGAATTCGTACACCGTCGAGGTCTAATCGCGCTGGACGTATCATCTAACGACTAATTCGACTCCTTCGTCTCTTCTCTTCTTACGTTTACGAATATTTTACCAAATATATTGCGTACTGGCAGCACTGTTTTCACGTGTCGCGTCTATTCAAGAACACTCTCCGATACCTGAGGTTTCGTATCATTTCGTATCGTTTTTCACGGCACTTGTTTTTGAACGAAAAGCCCGTCCGTACGTCTTCCTCTCGATCCGTTCGATCATCGTCTCAGACGTTGTTCCGTCTCTCTATCTCTATGTGTGTCTCCAAGATTTTTCTCACAAGGTTTGGAGGAATCGTCTTTCTTTTTCTTCTCCTCTTCCTTTGTCTGACTTTCATTGGACGAACGTTTCGATTCGGGGGCTCGTTTTCAACGAATGTGAAAATCTTCGTTTGTTTCCTATTTACCTTGGTTTTGTTTCTTCTTTTTCTCTTTCTTCTTTTTCTTTTTTTCTTTTTTTTTTTTTTTAATTCTCGGCTCGTTCGGTTTGTATAGGGGACGGGGCTAAAGCTCTGTGATTCGTAAAAAAGAGAGAAGAACACGCTCGACCGGAAGCTGGCTGCGAAGGAAGCAAGAAGAACGATGTCGCGTGACACTTTCTCTCTCGTTCCCTCACTGACCGACATCTTACTTTTTAGCGTTTTGGAACCGAAAAGGATTCGGCCGATCGTCCTTATCGGTGATATTCGTTTTTTTTTTCTTTTTGGTTTTCTCGCTTGTGTGTGTCTGTCTCTGTTAAACAGAAACGTGTTTCTTACTTTTATTACTTTGCGTTTTCGCGCTTCTCTCGATAATCTGCGCGCTCGACGAGTGTTGCTCGTTTTCTTCTTTATTTTTCTTTTTGTTTGTTCCTTTAGTTTGTTCGCTGAATTTGATCGAGTTGGTTGGTTTGAAGAACTTCATTCTCGACAACGACGGCCGAACGCTTATATTTGGTATCCCCTGTGGACAATGCCCCTCTCCTTCTCCTCCCTCGAGCTCTTTCCAAACTCGAAGGATCGCATCGCTTCGCTGTCGTGGCTTTAACGCTTTAACCCGGAGCTTCAGGTGGGATTCGGTAACGGTGTCTCCTGCCTGATGTCGCTCTTCAGCTTCACGAACTCCTTCGCGATCTCGTCGTTGTTCCTCTGCGAAAGAATCCTCAGGATCGTCCAGCCGGTCTCGTCCATCTGGATTCGTTTGCCGAGCGACAACCAGCACGCGCACGAGCCTTCTTCCACAATATCCTTGAGCTGCATCACTGCCACGCCGACCAGCCTGTCCTCCCTCGCGAAGCAGTAGTCCTTCACGCAGATGTGCAACTCGTAGAAGTCGAGTTGCTGCTGCTCGTTGCCGATCATGCTGAAAATAATAAAGTAGGAATGAATACCTTATAATTTAATATAACGTGTGTAACATTTTACATAGGGTGGTCACTGAAACACTGAACTTGGAGATATAATTAATGAATTTTTTTCAGTATTATGTGTGAAATCTACAAAAAAAAAAAAAAAAAAAAAAAAAAAAAAAAAAAAAAAAAAAAAAAAAAAAAAAAAAAAAAAAAAAAAAAATAAAAACCTTTAGTTTTTCAATGGCCACTCTGTATAAACACTTTGAGAAGACTTTCAAATCAATACTTTTGAAATGGTATTTCAAGTCGAGTAAGAATTTCGTCCGATTTGATTTCACATTTTTTTTTATCGCAATACTGTGGCACGTCAACTACTTTTTGAAGAAAAATGGAAAGGATCCAGGGCGAAGTAAGGCGAGACACTCACAAGTCGAAGCTCTCGTTGAACTGCGGCGACCAGTTATTGCTCTTTGACTTTGTCGACTGTTTCCTCTTCTTGCCGGTTAGATGCGGCCCGATCAAGTTCACTTCAACGTACGGCCTGAACATCCCTGTAGCAAGCTGCCACTTCAAATCGTTCGCGGCGACAACTGCAAAGTGAAATTATCGTTAAATGAAAGCCACTTGCTTTCGTATATTTTTAACGCAGAGACGCACTGAGGAACTTTGAAATGTAACAGACTCGTGTTCAACTATTTACATATATTTGTAATAAAATATCGATATCCGGAAATAACATGTCGTTAATAAAATAAAATTAATTGATATTAATGTATATAGTTACAATTGATGGCACAATGTAATTATATCAAATAATTATGTAAACATGTAATAAAATATTGATTAATGTTAATTTGTATAGCCACAATTAATAGTACAATATAATTATACCATTAATTAAATAATATGTTATGATAATACAATATAATGTAATTTATATGTTTATGTAGCTTAATGAAAAGTATAATTAATACATTAATATAGTTGTAGTAAATAGTGAATATTCTAGAGTATGTAAAAGGAAACGTACCTTTGACGGTGACCTTCTGCTCGCCAGTTCCAGGATGTGTGAACAGGTCCACTTGAATACTGACTTCTCCAACGGAGCTCTCCTCTGTGCCGGCAGTATCTGGAACTTTATCAACAGCCGATTGGATCTCACATTGAAATTCCAGCACGCAAGCCGCTAAGTACTACGAGAGAGGAAAATAGAGCTTCGGTCACCGCTATCCGGGGCTAAAAGTTCTGAGATCTGATGCTAAGATACTATGATTAATGTCTAGTTCTAGAGCAGATTACATGCTCTAATCGTATGCATATACGGGAACTTTGTCTCTTCGAGCATTCATCAGAGAAGACGAAGTTGCGTTCAAGTGCCTCGGAGACGCACGAAGGACCTCAAGCATGTAGAATTCGAAAGATTTTGACGCACGATTAATGGCTAAATGAACGGTTAACCGGTTCATGACCAAATTGTTTCGAAAATTTATGTTCGTTGTTCTCTGCTCGACTGTAACATTCGTATTATGCGTTTCATAGCTGATGATCAATCGGTTCGGTTGTACAAGGCTTGTAAAACAGGATGAATCATTGCACGGGTGTTGGTTGAATCAGATAGCTGTAGGTATACCTCTCGTATGACGAATATAGAAATAATACAATTATAATAAACTAAGAGTGGTGAAATGGTGAATTGCCAGTGATAAATTGATTGGAAGTCTATTTGGTGTTTACGTGTGTACGTGTGTTAAAAGCTTCAAAGAAGATGATTAAAGGAATGCTTACAATTAGTGTAAAACAATTAGTGTTAGAAAATGGCAACCTTTCGTACTATTTTTTGTATTATTCTATATATATATTTTTTTTTATACTGTTACGATTAATTCTCAACAATTGATCATTATTCGGAATATCAGCGGACATTAAAAGTGGCCATTTTCTACGGTCGTTGTTTTGCAAGTCGGTAGTAGCAGCAACAGCAGTAGTAGTGACAGCAGCAGCGCTACCTAATACAACTATCCATCACCGAGAAGTCTTCGGGACGCTGTTAAATTGTCTCTCTCAAAAAAAAAAAGGTAAAAATCTCAAATTTTCAACGTACAATAAATTGTTTGAATTTCTGATTAGGTTATTACCAAAGAAAAAAGAAAAAAAAAAACCTCTAGACCTAATGTGTCTTCAAAGGCATTTCTCTTTCACGTCATAAATGCATCTTCTTATTTCGTCGATTTCAATTCGAAATATAATAAAACGGGAAAATGCAGATGTATTACAGCTGCACTATACAGATTGGCTCACGTACGAAAATGGCAAAAGAGTAACAGCGAGAGATGCCTGTGAAAGTCCCGAAAGGACAGCTCGGTGAGCAATGCAATCACAAACAGTTCACTACGTCCTAAAACGAGCGCCTAGGTTCGAAAAGTGGCCGGAAGTCAGCGAAGAATTCCCGAGGCTTCTGCTCTAAGGTGGCTAGTGCTCGCTGGTACCTTGTCGACTCTCTCGACGAAGAGAGGGCTTGCTCTGGCGAAGGGGTTCCTCGAGGCTTTCCATACCCTCGGCTCCTTCCCCTTCGTCACCACCTCTTTCGCTGCTCATCGAACGCTGACGCTGACGTAGCTTTGACGCAGTGTTCAGCGGCACTGTCGCGATAATTTCGGTTATGTCGGTTGTACTCCCACCACGGATGACGAATTTTCCAAAAATGTCGCGTCGTGTGTGTGTGTGTGTGTGTGTGCGTACATGTACGAACGGCAATCGCAAACAACGAGTCAATTACCACGTCTTTTATCCGATTAGTATTCGATCAAACGGCGAATTCGATTTCCTCGTGGTTGGCGCTTGGTCGCACTTTAAATTTTTGGCAATTCGCGACAACGCGAATAACGCGACTAGCGGAAGCCAATTTTTCAAAAAGCACTCGTTTATCGAATAATAAACCCGCAACTCTGATTGGAATTTTGCTGGTCGTTAATCTGTGATGATGCGTTCTGTGTGCTGGAAAAACTGTGTGTGTCAGTCTCTTTATGCGACTGTACGAGAAGTGATGAAAATAGTGGTCGCCGCTTCTTTCGTTATTCACAGCGAATAAACTTCGCGTTTGCTTTCGCAGTTGCTGGTACTCGTAAATAAAAGATAAATAAAACTGTCAAGATTATGTAGTAATAGTTTCGACTCAAGTGATCGGATGATTCTTTTTACCTGACGACGCAGGTGAGAATATTTATGAACATTTTCGAGAATCGACTTACCTTGGTTGATCTGAGACGTGACGAACGTCTTGATGAGAGTGTCCGTTGTTTGCGTGTACAAGCTCAAAGCATATCGCAAACTCTGCAGTTCCGGCGACTTTTCTAAGAACGTCTTCTTCAGACCGTTCCCGCCAGCGTGGAAGTACTGTTTGATGGTGTCGAGAGCCACTTCGAGAACCGCGCACTGCTTCGGTGACAGATTCTTCTCCACTTCCTTGGAAATATCCTGTGAATTACGCGAAATTAAAGCAATGTAAAATTTCCTTATTTTTCTATGTAATTGTAAAATTTTACAATTTTTCTATCCAACATTGTCATAGAAACGGAATCTCGATAAAATATGTTTGCACACACCAATAGAAATGTTTTCGGTGTGATAAAAATTGGCACGCTTGGGTGTTACAAATTGTTGTATTGAAAAGAATCACGTACCATTACACCGCTCAGCGCGTTCTTCACATCCGGTTTGCCAGCCATGTGGTTCTTGAACAGTTTCGACATGTCTTCTATCTTCGCGTTCGCCGCTAGGTTCTTCGCGTTGTCCGTCAGATTCTTGAACATCATCTATAAAAAAAAGACAGGTACACAACATCAAAAATGCTTTAGAAGTCTAAAATTAAATCTTATTTGAGCGGTAAAATTTTGAGAATCGGAAACGTACGCTCTTGTCCGACATCGGCGGAAGTACCACTGTCTTCTCCAGAATCCTCATGACGATCTTCCACAACTCTTTCAGCAGCCTCTTCAGCACAGTCTTCTCGCAGGACTCAGCGTACAACGACAAACTTCCATCGAGGAGATCCATCAGAGGACGCAACACCTCGTCGGCCTCGACAGCAACGTTGTTCCTCTGCGCAGGCTGCGACACCTGTCCACCGCCTTTGATAGCTAACAATAAATCCCCTAGCTCCTTCACCGAAGCTGTTATCCTCGGCTCCAAACTCTTCGCAAACAGCATAGCCAGATCGTCGAGCGCTCCATTTAGTTGCTGTTGAAGTTCCTTCAAAATGTTCGCCGCGTCCTCTTCCAGCTTCTCGCCGCCCATCGACTCGAACATCTTCTCCAATTGCACTCGAAGTTGCTGAATGTTGTTCATGAGGATACAAGCCTAAGAGCGAACACGATTTTCTCAAAGTTGAAAACGAAAATGGTGGATTTAGACGAAATATATATTAATTTGTAACTAACGAAATATTAATTGGCCTTTTAATGAAATGATATATTAATTGATAACTCTGGTTGATCGATTGTTGCAAGTACGTACGATTCTTTCCTCCTTCAGGTGGCTTGGGAACTCTTTCTTCACGATGTCCGCGTACGCAACCAACACTTTCACAATGGTCTTTGCGAATCTCTTCATGTACCTCTTCCAGATCTCTGGATCGGGGCACTCCAGCTTGGAGACCACGTCGAAGCACTGGGTTAATTGTGTGAAGACGTCGACGACGGAGACGCTGAACAGCGCGTGCTCGCTGCTCTTTTGGAACTGCAATGAATTTACGTGAACGTTAAATTCATGGAACACGAATTTATACAACGTCAAGTTAATCCGATCGGAAACTTTAACACAATACGTCTGTCACAATCGTAAGTAATTAACAAAAACAAATTTTTCTCACAGACTGAAGAAAATTTGGTCTTGGGAAGATTAACATACCAATTATTACCAATTATTACCAATTATCGTTGGTATGTACTTGAATTTCTTCAAATTAATTGTCAAATTAATTTGATCTGGAGCTCTAACGCGATATGTCTGTCACAAGTGATCAATGAAAATAAATTTTTCCCACAGGTTGAAGAAAATTTGGTCTTGGGAAGGTTAACGCACCAAGAACCAATCATCGTTGGTATGTACATGAAATTTCATAAAATTGCAGAGAAAATGAAAAACTGATCAGAAAGGATCGACGAGTCGAATCGAGACCGAATTCTCAAGGACACTCACTCCGTCCTTCTTGTCTCTGTTGAAGGCACCGTGGAGATATTCCAGTGAGACGTCATCGTTCTCGTTCAGCCACTGCATGACGAACGGCTCGAACCACGCGGGATATTCAGGCACCGCGCCCTTATACGGCGGCACGTCCTTCACGTAATTGGTGTGCAACCACTTGACCTTGAAGTGCAGGTTCATGTAGGCCGAGGACTTGCAGAGCCTGTGCTGTTCGTGTTCCTCCAACGCGTATTTCATGTCCACCGCGAACAAGGACCACAGAGTGGCCGCCGACAATTGACCGATATTCAGCTCCTGCGGGAACTGATTCAAAACAGGCGCGTAGCTGTTCTTGTCCTCCTCGATGACCGAAACGATCAACGCGATCAGCTTGTGCCAGAAGTCGAGCGACTCGAGGCGAGGGCCGTGATCCTCCGCGTCTCTCTTCGCCTCGCTCGGATCCACTTGGAACTCCCTGTTGTAGATGTCGTAGCAGTTTTCGAAGAGGAACTGATAGGTCGAGCGGAGGCACGCTTTTACGCAATCCTTCACCACGGTGCTCGCTCTCGGTGGACTGGACAATTCCAGAACCTTCATCCGGAAGAACGTGATGCTGGTGAGAAGATCGACCGTGCTCTTCAGGTCCATCAGCTTCTCCTGGCTGGAGGCGGGGAAGTTATTTCGGTACATCGACAGATCGATTCGCAGAGAGTTGTGCAGCTGATCCAGTAATTTCACGAACTTCTCTTTCTGCAAACGGAGGAAACGGGCCGTGAAAAACATCGAGGAATATATGCGAGCAAAAATATATGTACGTATATCGAGTTTGCATAAATTACGAGCAACGTCATGCTAGGAAGAAGGGTCTGTGTCTCCGTCTTGATCGAGCCATTTATCTCTCCGGGGCAAACCGCAACGATCGAAAGTTACGTTATACCCACCCCGCCCGCGAAATGTGTTATGCATGTGAGGATTTTGGTTCTGGACAAGGTGGATTTAGGGAAGCGAGTAAATCTCGACTCTAAATTTTCCGCGTGACTATAAATCTCGGGTTGCTCGTACCGTTGGCGAAACTTGAAAACTTGAACTTTGGATAATTGTAATTTTAACATTACTCTCGATATGAATAATTTTCTGTTTACTTCTTACATTTAATTTCATTAGAAAATGCATCAATTATGTTCGTATGTTATTATCTTTTTAATTTCTTTTATCGCGAGTAAAACAGTGTCAGAATTGGCATTGAATTTTAAAGTAGTGTTTGTTGAAGAGTAAATAAACAAGTGACTGCTGCAAAGGCTACAGGTGTTCGAATTTCACTTCAAGAAACGGCAGCGCCTTGCCGTTAACTCAGCTGGTTAAGTCGACGGTATTGTTTACGGTTATCAGAATTTTACGATCCCTGAGGTGCTCGTGCGGAAGGGGATCGTGTAGGTTGGATCAAGAAGAGAAATAAAGAAGGGAAGAGATGTGCGATCCTTGGGGAGAGATTTGCCAAGTATCTCGTCGAACGCAGCGAAACTCAAGTCAAATAATGACAAAGACGACGTCGAATCTTTCCTCTTCTCGACTCCTATTTTTCATTTACTGAAAATTAAATTATGGTATGACTCGGATACTTAATTGAAATAGTGCTGAAATTTACTCTACAATTCAACACTTTTCGAGATCAGTAGTACAATACTTTTCAAATGGAACTTCGATCTTTCGCACGAGTGAATTTGAAGATTCGCGAAACAGCAACTTTGATTGTTTTCGGTATTATGCAATGTTTCGTCGAAGAAAATTTCAATTATTTACTTTGTTAGACAGTGATTCTCGTGAAATCTTTGCTGTTTTTCGTCTTCGATAAAGTTTGCTCAAAGTTTTCTTAGAGTTTCTCTCGTTAACATTCGGCTCAGCTGTTTTTTATTGGAGCTTTCGAAGCGAGGGTATCGGATCGTATGCCCGCCATTCGGAAAGACAGGGTCATGCATAATTCAACAAAAGTCGTCACTCTTTTTTTTCTTCCCTCCTGGCAACTTTTTCGAAAAAAATTTACATTGTTTTACTGAAATAACTCTGTGGCGCAAACGACGGAGAATCTGCAATTCCTGGACGGTGATTTGCATAGTCGGAAATCCTCCTTTTCTCCAAAAATTCGCACCTTCTCAACGTCCACTTACTTTCTCATCGTTTCCCATTTTGAACTAATTTCACTCGTACAATCGATCTCTAGCTAATTTCGCATTTAACATGACACAGCGTTCGTTTAATTAATAAAACAATAAAGCCAGAGTGACGATAAAGCGAACAAATTATCGTCAGACATCTATTTCATTCAGTTCAAACGTTCATCAAAACATTTACGTGGCAAAATCGAAGAAGATATTAATTGAAATTTTAATTATAGGTCGGGTCGCGTGTATTCACGACGTCCATTTCCAACCGAAGAAACAAATAAAAACGCTGAGAATTGGCAAAATAAGGAATGTTGGAAGTCGATGAAATAAAATTGAAAGCTGAAAATTGGTTTACGCAGGTGAAAACAGACAGATTGATGATCAATGGACGATTTGGACTTAGGGAATTATAGGAACATTTCTCAGTCAGACAGTATCATAGAACAAACAAAGGCTGAACGATGGAAATGAAATAAAAGGTGGAATTGGTAAAGTTGTGGGGACACGCGTTTTGCAAAGACAAACAGATTGATGATTAATCAGGAACACGTCACAAGAATAAACAAAGATTGATCCTCGATATTTTGTTATAATTTACCCCAAAGTTGCTGGCGGCGAATCTATCACTGGCCGAAACAGCGGAACTCGCGCTCGTGTGAGCATAGTACGCGTTTATGTTCGCCAATAGGGTGGACATTACCGCTGGCACACCGGGGCACAGGTATTTCATGGAGAGGCAGTGAAAATGTCTGGAAAATATTTTGAAAGACGATTATTAACGAAACTTGTTGTACAATATTTAATATATTAACGAATAATATTTATGTTATTACACGTGGAAAATTTTGGAACTGTGCGCGATTGAAATTAAACTGTGTGCAATTAAAGTTTTAATCAGAGTGAATATTGATTCGATGTACGACAAGGAACTTCAGGCATTATTTTCGTGTTAGGTATTATTCATTGCTGAAGTGTTACACGAGTGAACAATGCCTGGAAGATAACAATTTTGTTACGAAAGAGGAGAGTTCTTTTGGAAGGAATAAATCCTTCGTGAAAATTACTGGACAAAATTCTTTTAGAAGTTCAAGTTGAAGTTTAAGTTAAGCTTCACTGACTTTTTAAAATTACCAATTTCGATAAAATTGTTTGCGAAATTTATACTTCAATCTTTTTATCGTGAAAAGAACTAAAACGAGAAACCGTGTATGGCAATTTTGTTCAAACTTGAGGAACTGGATGAATGTTTGCTTTTAAGAAACAGAATGTAGTCAGTTTGAACCGACGAGGAGACTGTAAGAAATTTTCGTCTAATCATGAAAATTATATTGTGAAATACAAAAAGAAAAAGAAAATTAAATATCTTGGTATCGTAGTATCATTGGACTAAAATTAGGTAAAATACTACATGGACTGTAAGAAATTTAAAAAAAAATTAACTATCTTAAATTTTAGACAAAATACTGCAGTATAATGATACCATGTGGACTGTAAGAAATTTTCATCCAAACACCATCATAAATGTTACACTGTAAAACACAAAGAAAAAAAAAAAAAGAAAATTAAACATTTTGAATTTCAGGTAAAATACTGTGGTCCAACGATATCACGTGGTTGTGAGGGTTAAACAGAATGAAATGCGAAAAGTGAAAATTTTTGGAGTGAAAAATTAACGTGTGCGACGAGGTTCCAATGGAATGACTCACGTCATTGCTTGGTAGATACTCTCGATGCCGTATCTCATGGCGAACTCGTCGACGAGTTCCTCGCCAGGCGGATCGAAGTACACCTTCCAGGCATCGTCCCCTTTCGCCTGGGGCAGAGCCACCACGCCGTCGTTCTTCTCGCACAGGCTGTGGAAGAGATTCTCGTGCAGGCAGGTGTACTGCACGTGATAAGGCGCGACCTTCTCCTCGCCTTTGATCTCGACGCTGATGTGCAGCCTGATCGCGCCGGATACCGCGCTCTTGTCAGTCCTCTTCTCGAGGTTGTACCACACGTCCATCTCGCCGCTCAGCGTGCGCACCTCGATGATCGTCTGCCCGAGGAAGTCGTCGCTCTCCCTCGTCAACTTCTGCCGCAGCTTCGACTTCAGATCGTTGTCCTCGTCCCACACTCTCACTTTTATTCGATCGGACGAGTTGTGGCACTCGCTGTCAACGGGGATTTATTTTCGATCAGTTGAATCAGTTTTTAGATTCGATTCGATTAGATTTGGATTTTGTCTCGTCGAATTAAATCAGATCATGATCAAAGTGTAAAGAGAAATGTTTGAACTGTAATAAATAGATTGCGATAAAATACACGAAATTGTGTTAACTGTAATAGAGCGCACAAAAGGTGTTTGTGAAAAGAGGAGAAAACAAATCGAATTGACCACAGATTCAGAGCTCCGTAGTTAACCTCTGTAGAATACTACCTCTGGCAAGAAATTTTCGATCGAGCAAACGTATTTTAAATCATTGAAACGTTTCCCGTTCCACATTCAATTGAAATCGTTAATCTCGCTTTTCTGGCGTATTTTAAACAAACACGCGTGTATAAATAAGATGTGTAATACAGATGAACAGAAAACTGCACGACTCGTACCTCAGTACGATTCGTCTCAATGAAAAGCTCGGAAGCAACTGTTTTGACTAGAAAACGAAGACGACTTTTTTGCCATAAAATTTTATCGATATGCAAACATTTGAATCGACACAACAAATTACAGACAACGCCACTCCTTCTCGAGGTTTACGCCACGCCCCCTCCCGAATCACGTGACCCAAATCAACCAATCGCTAATTTTCGTTGCATCAGCGTTGCACCTGAAGAGGCTCAATTTTCTGGGATAAAATGCAATTAACTCTGAAATGAACCCAATAAATTGAATAAACTGGACCAAGAGCCTTTGCGTAAACATGAATATTTTGGTAAATTATTATCAGTTTATTAACAGACTACGTGCTTTTATAGGAGATTAAAGAAGTAATCTCTCTGTTTATATAATATATATTCGAACTGAATCAATGAGATTATCGAAAAGTAACTCACAAGTAAAACTTCTCGTGCCAAACTGGATTCAATTCCCTTGGCATGGTCCTGGTGCGTTTCTTCACTTTGCCGACTTGGACGGTCACGTATGGATCAGATGTGCCGCTCTTGTCCTTCGCGATCAGTCCTTGGGCGCAGATCACTGCCAAGGTTAACCAACGGTTAGACGATTGCCACACGTCGCTTGCCTAACGCGACACGTGCCCCCAAAACACCGCAGTCACTCGGACCGAGTCCGGTTCCTAGCTTTTCGTTCGTTTGCCTCTCTACTTACCTCGCGGGAAGTTTTGATATCTATCGATATGTATTTGGTTTGGAGAAGTTCTTCTCTTTACCTGTTACCTGTTATCTAAGAAAACGAAGGAGACTCGGTGTGTATTGAATTTCGATTGGCCAGTCGATCAGTTGACTTAAAGTTCATTGTTGTGTTACTGAAGATATTAAGTATTGCACTTGACAGAATTAACAGTTAAATTTGCTCAGTTATCGAAGATTTGATTCCAGATTTGAGAGGATTTAGAGTAGATTTCTAGAAATAATCTGCAAATAGATTCGTCACCACGTTATTCGTCGATGATGAAATTTGGAAACGTAAATTTTAAACAAAAAATTCACTCAGATAGAAACTTTCCGCTATGAAATATTTTCATTCTTTTTTCCTTGATTTATCTTTATTCTATGTGCACGAGTCTATCTACCAATTCAATTGTTTCTCGTCACAGAATTCCTCTCGCGTTTCCTCGTTTGTCTAAAATTCTGGTATTCGAGCGGTGTCGCAGCGAAGACAGGAAACGCCGGATAAGCGAGAGGAAAGTCAATTGCGGAAAAAAGAGGCGATTTTGAAAAGTGTCGCGGGTTGAAGCAGGTTACGATCTGTTTTATCAGTTCGATTTCCTTCGGCCACACGATCAATCGCAAATAGGGGTTGCCGATTACGAGCCTTGAAAGTGGGACGCGCACTTTCCCGGAGCAACGAAGCTTTTAGTGGTGATCTGTTTGAATATTACGGCGCACTGTACAACCTTACCCGAACGCTGCAAAAACAGTTTGCAATCTACTTATTTTTCTTTTCTCTTTTTTTTTTGGAGATAAAGTTATTGCAGATACATCGACGAATTTACTTGCAGAGAGGCGAAGTAATCTTCGTTCGACGAAGATTTAATTTCTCAGAAATTAAGAATCTCCGAACTTTCAAGTTTGCGAGTTTTCAAACATTCAAATATCGAAACTCTCGAAATTTGGGAATCTCCAGACGATCGATCTTTCGATTTTTAAAATGACTCGAGTGCACTTGTTTGGAAGTCTTTCAATTTCGAAGCGTGCGACCTTTCAAATTTCCAGACTTCAAAATCTGCGTACATATTCCTTTGATCGTTTAACTTCGAAACATCGAAACTTGAAATTTGTCGAATTTTCGCGAACCTCCACGCGTCTGCACTTCGAAATTTTTAAATCCTTTCAATTTTCGAATTTTTTGGATTTCCGAAAACACACATTGGAACCTTTTAATTTTAAAACATTCAAACTTGAAAAGATCGTCGAACTTAGAGAGTTTCGAATCTCGAAAACATTTTACATCTTGAAACGTTCGAACTTTCCGATTCCCAAATGTTCAAACTCCCAAATCCACGCACTTTGAAATGTTTTTTAAACTTTGAGGGTCTAAGCGCACGAGTCTCCGACTCCCCGCGTATTCGAGCTGCCAAATATTTAGAGACTAAGCTTGCGAGTCGCAAACTGGGAACGGCTATTTGAGAAGCTTTCCAGGAATTTTCCTGTCGTACTCGTACCGACTTAAAGAAAAAAATAATAATAAATTTCAGCTCTCTGTTTTCGTTCTCCACGATTGCACGACGGTTCCCACATATACCGTCCACGGGGACAGTTTCATTTCGTTTCCAAACACATTCTCCTTCGTTCTTTCGTATTCTTAGATGTCGGGCAACAGGTAACTGGATTGGATCAACAATCCCTTCGAGTTACGTTTACCTTGAACTCACCGTGGCGTGAAAAGTTTAATTAAACATTGATCGACGAGCAACACGCCGACTTTAAATGGAATTTGTGCGAAACAATGAAGTATTTACACTCTGTTCTCGTATTTAGAAAACTTTCTCATCAATTTTTGCGTATTTCAATTGACATTTAATTTCGATTGACCGTCGAAGCGCGTTGTCGACGAATTGTACAGGTGTAAAGTACGAGGTTGTTCGGATCTCCGAAATAAAATAAAATAAAAAAAAAAGAGAGAGAGAGAGAGAGAGAGAGAAGAAAATCGTCAGGACGCACATTTACACGCGTGAAAACAACGCGTAACCATAATCGGTGGATTCGTATTCTCAAACGGTCATACCGATCAGGCTCATGCACATCTATAGAACAGTTCAACAACCATCGAACTCAGCACTCAGAGGTCACGTTTCTTGGCAGCCACCTCGTAAGCGTGCAAAAGCTCGGCGTGAGTCGCGTAGGGAGTACATTTAACAAGTACAAGACGGTCCGATTCGACGTGGCGATGACTTTGGAACGGAGGTGCACACAGTTTCAGGTCTCTCAGCGACGCATCGAGTACTCCTGACTTTGTCAAAACCAGGCACGAAAATTATAGACGAGTGCGAATTCTCAGCTTTGATCAATAGCGAGAATTGTCATTTTGCAATTTCTCGAAAATTCACGCTCACCAAAATCCAGAGGTTTCTAAACAGCATCCTTTCAATTCCAAAAATCTCGATTTAAGAATTTACACTTAGCTAAAGAGAGTTAGAGATCCTAAAGAGAGTTAAAAGATCTTTTAATCTGATTACGCAAACTTGCAAATCATCGCCACTTCGAAGCAAACCACGTCCTTAAAAATACGGTCATCTAAAGTAGGGTACGTAGTACATATATATATATATATATATATGTATATATACACACGTATAAAACACTTTCGTACATACGTGTGAAAGTGTAGAAATACGTGTATATATACATATATATATATAGACACACATAGGGATGTACACACGTATAGAGAACATATACATATTACGATGAAGTTGGACGTTCAACGTGCTGCGATTCGGACAGACAGACAGACAGACAGACAGACACACACATGCCCATGCTACTAACTCGTTGAACTCGCACCGCAGCGATTGGCAGCGGGGACGATCGCCGATGCTTGCCAGTCCTCGACGAACGTCGATCTCATACCTAAATGCTCGTTAAATCTCCGAGCCGTGGCCGCAATCCACTTCACGATGTCGACGGGAGTCTGTGTTCGTGCTTGCGTGTGTGTGTGTGCGTGTATGTGTGTGTTTGCACGTGTACCGTTCACGCGTGTCTCGCGATCGAAAATCGCGTGTGTGCTAATCAGACTGGTGTCTGGAATAAAAATCACGACGACTCTTGTTTGTTTCAACAAATGCTGAGAATCATTGCTCCATGTACAGTTTGTACTGTTTCTCTCTTTTTTTTTTTTTTAATATATTGGAGACTTATGTTTGGAGAATTGACAGAAACGTTGACGATTTTGTTTGTTCAACGCACGAGAAGCGACAAATTAAAAAATGCGAGAGATGAATATTTCAATTTGAATATATATATATATATTTG
>KQ435742.1:1459193-1473556 GCA_001276565.1 Melipona quadrifasciata
TTAATTGTATCAATATATATATAATAACTACAATTAATTAATTAATTACAATTGTGTCTCAATGCGGTGTTGACGAAATATACCAGACAGAGATATTTCACATTACAGACATAATATTGTTTGTTAAAATTACCTTTGACTGTTCTAATATTTTTTTGAGCAACTATAAGTATTGAACAAATATACGTTCAGTGATGAATGTACCGTTGGTTTGTTATATCAATCCTCCATTCAGCGTTAAATTTACAGATGTTCGATTCTTGAACTTGTTACGTTCCTCTTTAAAAATTAGAACATATATTCTCACTGCTTTTCTTTGCTGTTATTTTACCTTTCCTTTTGTTCCTTCATTCAATTCTCTCCTTCGATGGTTATTCCAGTTCTTTTTATCAAGAAACCTCTCGTGAACCAGCAGAAAAAGAGAGAGAGAGAGAGAGAGAGGGAGAGACTGAGGAAAGTCGTTTTCATTTAACGCGTTCCTCCGTGTCCGTTTCGACGAACGCGAGATCTCGAAAGCGACGAAATCGAATTAGTAGCATCGCGAGTTCTGTAGCTGGCTCGTGGAGAAGATGGTTGAAATTTTCTCCTTTCTTTCTCTCGTTTCGGACCTTGAGCAAACGTTCCTCAGAGAAACGTCGAACGTGAAATTTGATTAATCTACCTTCCTTTGCATTGTGAGGGTTGAAAGTGTTGCAGGGATAAATCCCGAGAATTT
Organism: Melipona quadrifasciata; assembly: GCA_001276565.1. Lineage (NCBI taxonomy): Eukaryota > Metazoa > Arthropoda > Insecta > Hymenoptera > Apidae > Melipona > Melipona quadrifasciata. The sequence continues at coordinate 1,459,909 of KQ435742.1, forward strand.
ATTTCACGTTCTTCTTTGGACATTAGACAAAGTGCGTCGTGCACGATCCTTGATGTTAACATCCATGATATCTGCCTATATTCCGTTACATTCACAGTACATTCTTTGTTCATTCTTTTCACATTCTTTCTCCCGTGTATTATTATCCTGAAAGTGATTTTAGTCCAGAAAATCGGGCCTCTTCAGATGTAACGTTGATGCAACGAAAATTAGCGATTGGTTGATTTGGGTCACGTGATTCGCAAAGGGGCGTGGGATAGATCTCGAGTAGGAGTGGCGACCGCGCCTGTAATTTGCTTTCTATCGATTCAAACGTTTGCATATCGATGAAATTTTATGGCAAAAAATCCTTCTGGGCCTTTCAGCGAGACGAATCGTACTGGGATACAAGTCGTGCAGTTATTTATATCCTTGTACTTTAATAATTCTAACATGTAATATAATTTGTAAATCATGTTTCTCAAGGCTTTCAGATCATCGTAATCTTTTCTCCATTACGCGAGATTATTGCCTGTTGTTGCACATTATACAAATTTAGTTACGCGTGGAGATATAGTTCCCAAGAAATCGTTAAACGTAAAACTTTTCAAATCTTGAGCATGACACCGAACCAAGTGAAAATCGTCGAGTAACTAACCAAGTGAAAATTAATTGGTGTTCGAATAGTTTAGCCTACGTGCGCAGTCTACGCCCCTTTATCATAAATCTCTTCACGATAAATTACTGCCATCGCACTCGCGTTTGAGTCGCTCGCATTGTATTACAGATAGTCAAGAAACTTGTTTACTGTTAGTTCCACCATCTGCTGAGATCAATATGAGCCACCAGTTTCTGGCAGCCTATCAATATTCCAAGTTGCATCAATCGTTGGAATACAGACGCGACTCGTACATACACGAAGCAGTTGCTCCATCGTCGTCACGTAGTTCTACCATTCAAGTACATACAAGCTCGTTTTCATTCAGAACTAACGCTCAACTCGTTCCCCCCGTTCCGGAGTTTCAGATAATTAATAATCTCAGTTAATAATTCAATTCCAGAAGCGGGAAGATCTCGCCGCGCTGGTTATTTATTGACGGAGAGCGCGACGGAGGGCAAACGTTGACGAGAATTTAAAATCCCGCCAGAATCTAAGATTGAAACGAAACGAATCGAGTCTTTTCTTCATTTTCATTTTCGGAGAATACCTGTTCTCTTTCTTTTTCGAAAGATCATTTCCCTTCGAATTGTTGAGTCGCTCTCGCTTCTAAAAATTATCGCCCACAAATTGAACAACGACGTAATAAAATCGGAGATATGGCGGTGAAACGAATAAAAATGAAAACTCGGAAAGATTCAAACGAACAGTACCGCGTGAATGTGAAATGGTCGAAAATTTCTCTTTGAAAACGACTCTTCTTTCCCAAAATCGTTCGATTATTCGCATTGTTAAATATCGAAGCGACTGACACTTCCAGACAATTTCCAAGAGAGTCGACCTCGGCTCCGAGGCAACCCTATCGCGCAGAGTTCCTTTTTTTTGCGACGCGCGTCTCCGCGTTCGTAAATTCGCGGCTTCCCGCGGGAATGGCGAAGGAAATCGAATTTTTTCGGGAGTCCTCCCGTACTTTTGCTCCATCGTGTCGTTATATCCTCGGTCCGATGAAATCCCGAAATCTTCCGGAATCCTCGGCTCGACTGTTTCGTCGCAGGAAATGCTTTATTCATGTTGCGTTGGGTCGTCGATTCCTCGAACAACGTCGACGCCGAGATGGATCTCTCGATGCGAAATGTCTAGTGATAAACATTGTTATCCCTATGTAAAATTCATACGCGTTTAATTACCTTGTTGTCCCGCGTAGTACGTAATTAAGCGTTTGATTAAATGAAATATCCTGCTCGACGAAAATCTTTCGTCCCTCGAATCAAGAAACGCGCGCGACTTGCACGATTTCCCTTCAGTTTCTCCACGGTATCCCGTTTCGACTTGAAATTAACCGGGTTACGTTTTATATTCCAAAAGCGAGTCGAGTGTTGCGTTTCAAGAGAAACTCGACACTTCTATTTCATTTTACTCGCGACACTTCAAATATTTCCAATACGATTCAACAGTGTGATCCCTGTGTTGCTCATTCGAGCTGAAAATCCAATGAATAGATAGACCGTTGCTTCTTTGGAGCAATTTATTCGCGTAATCTTCAAGAAGTCTATCATTCTAGTCGCTTCTGTGCTTGCTGTTTCTCTTGTATAGATAAATATACGTTATATTGTAAGATTACAGTAGAACACTGGTAATAAAATAAAATATCAAGTTTTTGTTTAGTTTTACAAGAGTCTTGTATAATATGAAAGTATTAATAATATTAATTATCATCCAAGTGTCAACATATTTTACTTTAGAAATATACCAACGAAGCACGTAAAATTCGTATTTGCTCGGAGAACATTCTTATGAATTTTCAAGCTTTTATTGCTGACTAAATGGCGAGAAACCCAGATTTCTGTATTTAAATTCTGAAATGTCAGTTTACCTTCCTTTTTAAATTAAATTCTAGGACTCTCAGTTTCAAAGCGAAACTTATCTATATTTTTACAAAGAAAGAAAATTTTCATCTGTTCGAAAATTGTATTGATGTAAATTCTACGAAGTTTCCGTGTGTCTCCCAATTTGGAGATTTGATACATCGACCTAACCTAACCTAAACCTAACCTGCCTACGTTTGCAAATTTAATATCCCCCCCTTGTCAAAATTCAACGATCAATCAACGATCCTTACGATCCAAATTGATTGAATTCTCCGTTTCAACGAAGGAAGAATATTCCCGCGACTTAACACTCTTTTAATTTCCAAACTCTCCCCCACACAACCGAAATTCCAGACAGCGTTTCCTCTGCCCAGTCTTCGACTCACCTTCGCCGAGCAAACTTTCCTTTTGCAAAAATGCCTCTTGAAAAAAAGAGACACAGAGAGAGAGAGAGAGAGAGGTTGCAATTAGAGAGCAGAGTAGAAATTCGCGTCTTTCATCGAGGATGTCGTGAAATCGGCGAAGAAGAAACGACGGGGCGAGGGCGGCGGTCGGTGCAGACCGCAAACCGAGGTGGTGTGCGAGCAGTGTAACGCTGCACAGACAGGTGAATAGGCCGCGAGGACTTTTGCACGTGTGCGCCGCAGCCGCTGTACTTCCCTGTACGTTGAACTATCGATCGTTTTCAGGGCGGACGCAGACCTTGCCGCGCCAGCTTCCTCGCCGCTTCCGCTTTCTCTCTGTCGCGCGCCATTCGTTCCTGGACTTGGCGAAACTCTTTCGCGGTCTCCGACTTTCTTCTTCTTCCTCGTCTCTCGTTCTGACAAAGACGTTGAACGAGGACGTTGAACGTTGGGTGTTGGTTGTTGCTCGACAACGATCAAGGTGTTCAAACCTCCCACAGCCGAAACACGCACCGTTTGCGACTGAGACTGTCGCGAGTTCAATTATTTTGGTTTCGGGTTCGCGACATCGCGACGAGAAGCTTTTCAACTCGTCACTCTCTGAAGGGATTTCGTAGGTTGGATGCAACTGTTTCGTTTTTTAGATATCTCTAAGATCGTTTTTCTTGGATGTTCAGTGTGATTACTGATGTTTTTAGACAGTTTTGGAAGACGCGGTTTGTCGAGGATAATTTAAAAAATACCTCTCAGACTTTTGCAGTATCTCTTAAATCTCGTTATTCAGTAATTTCTCGCGTTCCTCCACTATACCACCTTTAGAAATTTTGAACGAGATGGTAACTTTGAAATTTTATTGCCAATTTCGATCGATTCATTTACTAAATTAAAATAGACAGATATATATATATTATAATGTATTACAGGGATTTTCTAACATGTTGCAACTGCGCAAAGTTTTATTTTTAAACCCACGATAATTTTATTAAACGTAATAGAATTATTCGTTTAATAGAATTATCGTGGGTTTAAAAATAAAAACTCGCGCAGTTGCAACATGTTAGAAAATCTCCGCAGTCTCAAATATTCCTCGCCTGTTTCGTTCCCGCTTTAAGTACCACTCGAGGTTATCGATATCCGATATTTCGCGTGCCTTTATCAGCGACTTTATTTGATTATCACACTCAGATCCATCCCGTTTTTCATTTAAATGCATGGAATTGTTTTTATACGTCTCCCTCTCTCCCAGAGGAGGCTGCTGCTTTGAACGAGTCATCCGATAAAACCCCGCCGTTTCGATAATAAACTCGATTTTTCGAAGGCTCTTCCCCCATTTCTTTCTGCCCGAGGCGAAGAACGGATAATATAATAATATCGTTGAGAATCAGATTGAACCTGACTGATCGAATGTCACCGGAACGAGAGATCCTTCTCCTTTAACGATCGCGTTTCACACAAGGGTTTGCTTTTCTTTCCTTTTAAAACATTGCCCGCTACTTTGCATTCCCTTTTACACCGTGATCGTAAAAAGTCAGCGTAGCAATTCTCCTAATCTGCATTTTAATTTTTCGTTGTCTCTTCTTTTGCTTTCAAATTTGTTTCCACGTGTCTTCTTCTATTTCTGGCTATTTCTTAAAACGTTTCTCTCTTTTGTTTTCGTCGCAGCTTTATCTTCGCGCGCTATGAACTCTTTCATTCACATCTACCTTTCTGACATTCACTTGTAAAATTTTCGAACATTCCTCGACGCACTAGGTCACGTCATCCCTTCTGACTCGTTCACTGCCGAATTTTCCCCTTTCGGAATCCTGCGTTTTTCCGAAAAAAAACCTTTCAAACGTTTGACTTAAAAATTGATCGTACAACGTGGCAGAGATTTCAATAAGTATTCCAGAATTTTCTCAAACTTTCTGGCAACATGGAACAGCATAGTAGAAAATATTTACTAATTATAGTAATTATTGAACTCTATGTATAAATCTAAAAATATCTAAAAACCTGTTCTGAAATGAAAAAATTAATGAATTCTCAACGCATCAATATGTGAGAAATTAAAAAGCTCGTTAATTGAAAAACGTAATGAATTCTCAACGCATCAATATGTGAGAAATTAAAAAGCTCGTCAATCGTACCCTCGTAATTACCATAATTACCTAATTTACAAATTCAGGTACATTTAAAAATTTACTCCGCTTATATATTTGGACGGAAAAATTACCATCGAGTCGTGAAAAGATGAGTTAAACGAATTCACGAATCTCGTCCCTAAAGTCTCTTCACGACGGCCGGCTTCTCTACGCCTGGCGTTACAATTTCATTCAGAGCAGCTGCGGGGACAATCGAAAACAATCGGCAGGTATTCGAAGTTGTTCGGGCGGAATTACTGCGACCGATATCGAATGTCTCGTCGATTCCGAAAGTTCGCGCCGCAAATTGCTCTGGCGGGGGTTAGTTTCTGCAACTTGCCTCGAATACACAGAGAGGGGCAGAGTATACGAGACACGATCGATGCGGTTTCGTGATTCATCGCGGGCAGGTTTCGCGGCTGATCCGAACGAGAATCGTGCGTAGAAAGACATTAGATTCCTCGGTAACGTGATCTTGTGCCTTATTGAAAGAAAAATGTCGATCGCTCGTCGATCGGTTGCTTTCGGGATGCTGCAGTCGCCGCGTGCAAGTTTGACGTTGCGTTGATTTTTCAAAAATTGGGGGATGAAACGAACAGAAGCAGTCAAAGAAAGCTGTTCTTCTTTTTTTTTTTTTTATCGCTTCATGTTCATTTTGAAATATCCCCTAATTTTTGCGAACAGTGTACGTAGAAAAAATCGAGGAATTAACAGAAACTTCAAAGATCGAGCAATGTTGATTCTCAGCTGGTGGTAAGTGATTGTCAAGAGTTTGAATTTGTATTCTGTGTTTCTCTCGCGACGCGTGGAATACAAGTGAAACGCAAGTCCAAATGTATAGAGATCGAAATCGCGGCCGCTATCGATAACACACCAGCCGATTAAATAACTTTGAAAAACTTGAATACTCGGGAAATCCGGAAACGTCAAACCTTTCCAATTTCGAAACCTTGCAAATATATTTGAAACGTCGAAGCACCGAAAAAACTCAGAAATTTGAAACCATCGAATGTTTGAATCGAATGTATCAAATGAAAAGATCGATCCGAACAAAACGAGAGAACAGAAATAAAGGAGGACCCGTCCAAGAAAAGCAAATGTCAAACAGGCAACGGGCAACCGTTCACTCCCAGCAGCCGATCGAACGAGCGGATCCCAAGATTCCTTGACAACATATCTTGTCGTGTGTCGAAGAAGCGTGTGTTCACGTGTGTGTCACATTTTACACGGCATGTAGAGGCCGGTGCCGTTCACGGCACGGTCGGTCTCCGGTGGCTGGAGTATTAAACTCTTAACTCTCTAAGGTATCAGTATCATCGTGTCACCTGTGATGGCGATCTTGCAGGACCACTTGCTGGTACCCTCAAGGACGATCTGTTCGGCCTGCTCGAGGCTGTCTATGTGCGTGTCCGGGTCGACTGAAAACGTCGTGCTGAAAAGAAGACAATGTCCTCGTCATCGGATCGTCCTTCGACAACCTCTCGTACCCGTGTCCGTCTCGGCGAACATCCCCCGTTTGAAACGACTAGCCCGCCCTCTAGCCTTCCTTGAGAAAACAAGTCGCGGTGGTACCTTACAGAGGCCACCGAAGGACGTGGTGAAGGACTGTCTCGAGGCGGAGGTCGTCGACTGTCGTGAAAACGTCGTCATCCAGCAGCGGCGGCGATTCAGCCCAAACTAGCGTTACACAGGGGGGAGGGGACTGGGGATGGACGAACCGGAGGAACCAGAAAGGCAATCGTGGTTCCTCCTGTTCGTGGGAATGGAAATTTTTTTTTTCTTTCTTTCTTTCTTTCCTTCTTTGGCTAAATGACTTTTGGCAATCGTTGTGAAAGCATAAGCGTTTCCATACTTTGGAACTGTATCCAGCACATGATGTGGACATTGCACGCACATTGTGTGAAGGCAGTCGCTCGTTTTTGTTGTTGTTGTTGTTGTTGTTGTTGCTGTTTTTTTCTGACTAAACGATCACGTGCTTTCTCGCTGAGGGAGTTGCATAAGCGGCATGAGAGTATAGAAGTAAGTTTGTAGTTGTATGAGATGTGGTATCCGTTTGTTGTACTCGGCATGATACTTGAAGAAAGATAGACATCGAGTAAAATTTGTCGACGATGATTCGGAGCTCGAACTTTTCGAAGCTCGAAAGTTTTGACTCAATGTCCCGAACATTTCGATCTTGGGCTCGGATGTTCTGAGAAAGTCGCGAGAGCAACAAAGTAGATAGTTGTCACGGTTTCGAGATGCCCGAAACGATCAAGATTTCCAAGGCTTTCGAGACTCAAGATCTTTCGAGATCTTTCGAGCGTCCTGAGCTTCGAGTCGTGTACGAACGCAGATTCGAATTAATCCGAGGATCGATTCGATCAATTTGTCGCTATGGAAAGCACTCTGAGCGACTTTTCCAGATCGTGTTCTTTCAATACCAACGTACCAAATAACATCGACGCGTATAGCGATACGAGTGTCGCGAAACAAACGGATACCGAGCTGAACAGAGATTTTGCGTGAGGATCGAGGTCGCGTACTCGAATCGTTGGATGCGGCTGCGAGTGAATTGGTGGTTGGTCGAGGGAAGCGACGCGAATAAAAGCGATAGAAGAGAATAATAACAGTGGCTTGGGGGACGAGAGAGCCGAGAATCGTGATGGAAGCGTGTTGTGTAGCGTGAAATGGGAGAAGAGTCGTTCGAGCGAACGGTGTTTCTGTGAAGAGTCGGCGTGACGCTCGCGAGGAGCCGGATCTGGAACGAATCCTTGACGCCTGGCGCGGAAAATCGTAATGGTAAATAGTAACAATGGGAGAACGAGTTTTTCTCCTCCAGGCGGGGATCTGTCTGGCGAAAAGATCGCGAATTTTTGTATAGGATCGTCCGACTGGACGAAGAAGCGGACGCAAGTTCACGAGAGAACGGACGAGTCAAAGAGACAAAATGGCCACGACGAATGGCTCTTGGGAATCCTTCCATCTTTTGATCCTATTCTCGATCCTTCGTGGGATATTAGCTCGCAAAGAAAGGTGACAATAGTGCCGATGAATACGGAAGCTCGGAGATTGGACGGCGTTGCTCGTCGTGGTAACATTGAGGGATATCGCGAGATATTGGAAGGTATAACAACGTGACGAAATATTTCTCATTGTTCGTGGAGTGTAAGAGGAAGAATTTTCGGAAATTAACTTTGAGAATATTTTCCGAATTGTTGTGTCATCGAGAACTGTTTCATCTACTAATACAACCTGATGTATCAAGATCAGATATATTAAATTCTCGAACACTTCTATCTGGTCCTAGAATAGAGTAAATCCAATGTTGAATTCAACAAATAAAAAGCTTCTTTCTCAGTTGAGAAACTGGTCAAGAAAATTTCAAAATTTCGCTGTTCGAATCGAACAAAGCTGACTCTTCGCGTTCAAATCTTAGCCTTGAACTTGATTTTAACGACCGTAGTCTGATCCACCATTACGTGCCCTCTCGTTGCTCCAACAAACTACCGACACTCGCGATCCTGACGCTACCAGTTAATCCTCGTGACGTTGGAAATTAGCATCGACGAATTTAGACCTGCTGCTTGTCAGTGCGGAGTAAGAAAACTTGTTGCGCCGTGGATCGTCGCCAACTTCCTAATATCTTTGTACCCTCGTCACACTCGCCGAGACAAGCGGTTTCGTCCATGAAATCTACGGAGGTATAGTCGTGGCGGAAATTCGAGGCTAAGTAGACAGAATTGAATCAGCGGGGCGCTGAAATTGTAGAAATTCTAAACGCCGGGATTGAAATTACGGCGACTGTCTTAATTTCGGTAGAATTGACAAGATTAAACGACGAAACGAGTAGGAACAGATAGGCAACGACGAGGACTCCAAGTTTGACCATTGAAGTTAATTGTAAGTTATTGGCTAGAAAAAGGACCACGGTTTTCTCTTGCTTCGAATCTTTTTCAAAATTTGTAAAAATGCAACGAAGGATCAGGTTTCAAAAGTTAATCGATCGTTAAGTACGTCACAAAATTATTCGGGAAACCTCAAAATCTAAAGTTTCAAATTACTGAGATACATCTGTAACTCAAGCAGGAAAAATAATCATTTCTCCAAACATTCGTATATAATAATAATAATAATAATTCAGAATTCAAACAGCGAAAATCACAACTCGAGTATTAAAAATTCCAGCCCAAAAAAAATTGGAACGATGCTGCAAATCCTATCCGCAAGTATTCGCAAGTCAAACGATACAAATTCGATTTCAACGGTCGGGGAATTGTCGACGGACAGTCGACAAACGGGGAAACCAGAGTACGAGGAAGAAAATCTCGCCGTGCGGGCGATATTTCGAAGCCATGGCGATGGATTGGTGGTCGGTGCGGATCGTTTCCGATAAACGTCCGTATGGCATCGAGGATACTGGTTAGGCGTTGGCTCACGATGCCGGATCTATAGAGCCGGCTTAGCTTTGACAATGGCGCTGGTACACACAGCCGAGCCACAACAAGTTGCCGTGTGACCTTAATGGACTTTCGATTGAATTCCTCCGAAGCAGAGGGGACAGGCATCTCGCGTGATGGACAACCGCACGACACACGACACACGACGCGCATATTCGTGCCATTCGTGTGCCTATGGGCGATCCCCGATGAGGAAGAAGCTACAGCTACCAACGATTCAGCGGACAAAAGGTCCGTTCAGCGACAATTCATCACGACGCGACGAGAGGGGGGAAGAAAAAAAAAGAAAGAAAGGAAAAGGTTATTTTTAAAGCTGACTTTGTGGATGGATCTGTTTGCAATTTCGACGTGACGAACTTGGAGATTCGACGCTGTTCAAACTTCGTTCAACTCGATTAAACTATTATTTCGGTTTGGTGTAATTTGAAACTGATACAAATACGTGAATTTATTATTTCGTTGGAATAATCAAAGTTTTGTATCCAAACTTTGAAGCTTTAAAGTCTTCCAATTGTTAATTGAATCGAAAGAAATAGTAATTGAACAATTTATTTCTAATTTCGTACTTGTTGACATTTTCTTCGAATCGTATTTTTCGCACTTACAGTGTTTCTCTCAATTTCATAATTGTAATATTCCTGGATGATTGTTGAATCACACCTCGCGTTCGTAATACCTACGTCAATTTTAGAATCGCAATTAGATCTTGAATTTTTTACGTCGATTTAGGTTGATCAATCTGAACGAAGTTTGAACGAATCCATCTACAGCTACGTATTTTCGATGATGGCCGAGCGAATGTAACGACTGGAGGAACTGATCGATAGTCATCTAGCAAAAATACGCTTAAGAATATTACGAGTGTAATTACCATGGGGAGGATCTGCGTGAGACTGCGAGGAAATGACGACTAAAGGATGCTTTTAGCCAGCCCTGATACGTTTCTAATTACAACGATCCAGAGTAATTGGACGATCCTGACAGAGACGAATAACGTTCACTTTTACCTTGAACCTAAAGCCGTGATACGTTGCATAGAACGCCATTTCCACGATTAAAAGAAGAAGTCGGGTAAAAAGCGTGTAGTCGTCGATGTGTGCAATCAGAAGTGTAATTATCAGACCTCTCTGTGCGTTTGTTTCAAAAATTTAAAGACACAGAAAACGTGCGTAGGACGCGTGTAAAATATCTTATAAAAATACAGCATCTGTTAGAGTATTTAGTTAGGCGAAATGAATCTCCATCTTGGATCTACCTTTTTTCACTCACATTCACTCACTTTTCAATCAAAGTGTCGTTAATTACTAAACTGTGGAAATTCGCATCATTGAGGATATAACTCAAAAAGTAGACAGAAGCTGGATATTACAGAAATCACTGTAATTCGGATATTCTGTGGAATTTTCCGCATGAAAACCCACAATTTGCAAGTTTATTCCGCAGAAATTCGAGTTACGAGCTGCGACTGGTAGTAGCGAGGGCATGTAAACTCACGAATCATCTCGTTCCCTTCAATTCGAGATCCGTGTACGAACCGTGCCTTCGATCTTAAAACACAATATTTGCACTTTGTCGGAACGATGTAAGAACGATCCACGGCGAAGAGGGGCGCGCCGAAACAAATTTCGAAGAGACAGCTCTTCGTCAACCTGGCAAACGCGGCTCCGCGCGGAATCTCTTCTATTTTCTCTCGCCTCGAGTTCGCATCTCCTCGCAAATCGACTGCCAAATTGTGAATCGAGGACGAGCGGACCATTTCGACAAACTCGATTCCGTCAATCTTCGCTCGTTTCGGGAAAACAGGGACGAAATTCTGCCGGAGTTTTTCCCGTTCGCAGAAGACATTTGGAATTTTACCGGGTTTTCAAAGTTTTAAGCAAAGTTACATTGTAAAAGGTGTTGCGAAATATTTGTTGAAACGAGAAAAGGCACGAGGAAAATAACGTGACTGTGCAAATTCAGTAATTTTTCGGATTCTTGGCTCAGATTTGATCTTTTTTGTATTATAATTTCATCTTCATTGCTGGATTTTTCTTTTTTTTAGTAGATTTTTCGATCTCGGTAGGTTTTCGCTCGGAAAGGAGAAGCTTTGTCACGGAACGACAAATAATTTTGCGAAACGGGAGAAAATTTTCAGTGACTGAAATTCAAAATTTCAAGCTTCGCGAGAACTTTTGTCCAGCAACGAAAAAGCTCGACAAAATTTGAGAAAGCCACAAAATTTTAACTTAGAAACTCGTCTAATCAACAGTGCCAATAAAATAAAATAAAAAAAAATGCTCTACTTTCTCAAATTCTTTTCTCGCTTCAACAGAGTGAAAAAAAAAACAGAATAAAATCGAATAATAAAAATTGTCGAAATTTTGACCAAGAAGGGCAGAATTCGTCCATTCGGTGCGACGAAAGACAAACTAGCAGAGACGACAGGGGATTTTCGCCTGGGAGTGTCCTCTATTAATGTGGCCACGACAATGGTCGGCGAACGATGTCGTTGTATCCAGAGACGAATGTAAATTATGGGGATGACACGTGCGTGTCACGGTGAACACGGTGAGGATCGTGTGTGTGTACGATGTTCGACAGGAATGCGAGAGAGTATCGGCAGGATTTATGGATTGTGTTTGGTCCAAGGGGAACGACGTTGTGAGAAGTATGCACCCGTTCGTCACATTTACACGGTGAGATGTGTCCTTTTTTTTTCTACTTAATTGCAAACATTGCGTCACTGTGCACGTACACTCGCTGGAAGAGAGTAAGTAGTTCGAGAGACGGTTGAGAAACTCATAAAGCGATTGCCTCGAGGGTTTACTCCGTCAAAGTAAGAGTATCTGTTGCCGAGTCCGTTTAAGAACGCTCACGCGTATGTTAACTCTTTTAAAAGTGATAAAAGTGTGCTGCACGAGAGATTTTTAAACACAAATTTACATTTTTCCATTTAGCCGATGGAATTTGATCAGAGATTTGTTTCGTTTATGTAAATTGCAAAGCATTGAAACAAGAGATTTTCATGTAAATTTTTTGAATACGATTAAATTTTTATTAATACGATTTAACCAGAGATTTCTTTTATATACGTAGGTTGCACAGAATTACAGTCGAACAAGAGGTTTCTAGACAAATTTATATTTTTGTTGAGATTTAGATCAGAGACTTGTTTCATCTACGTAAATGTAAAGAATTATAATTAGACAAGAGATCTTTTAGGTAAATTTCTATTTTTGTTAATGCGATTAAGCCGATGGAATTTAATCGGAGATTGTTTCATCCACATAGGGTACAAAGCATTGCAGTCAGACAAGGGAAAATTTTTGTGTACATTTGCGTTTTTCTGGTAGAATGAAAACAACCAAAATTTGTTTCACCCGTGCAGTACTAGAACTTTATACATTTTATATGTTCCTAAATTTTCTATAAATATACGTGAACGTCATTCGAGCTATGAAATTCATCGTTTTGTAATTCAATAAAAATAAACCGTCGAATTCGTCCCGCTACACTTGTAATATTTGCGTTCGTGCGAATCGTATATTTTTGAAAACGTTCCGTACAATCGTCGAAAGTTACAGATACCTTTTCACTCGAGGCCGAGGTTCGATTGAAATTAAACCTCGATAAAATCATACTGCAAATAAAGCGCGGGTAACGAGCTTGTTACATACCTTCCAGCAGGTGTACGCAGTATTTTTGCCGCGGGAACGAATCGATGAAAATTCATTTCGTGACTCGACTGGTCATCGGTCGGCGTTTCGCGATTAAGTCTCTACTCGTCTAAACTACTTTTTTCTATTTTCCTCACATCTAGACAGCTCTAAGAAAACCAAACCGCGCCTCGTCTAATTCGCACAGCTTCGCCAGAGTATCACGCATATGCTACGCACATTTCAACGTGGAAATGGTTGCGCGCTAACATCAAGACACGTCGACGCGAACAGTGCGATCCAAGTACCTTGTGAAGTGACATTCGTCGACAGATTTTTCGGCTCGCGGAACAACGAGATCGTCTTCTCCCTCTTCGTCTGGCCAGTTCAGCGAATGTAACAAAATGAAGAGGAAAGAAAAAATAACGAGAAGAAAGATGGAAGCAGAGCAATAGGCAAAGAAACGAAAAGAGACGGAGAGAAACGAATGAAATTAATCAACACGTCCGCTGTTGCACGGATATTTTGCGAATTCTTTC
>KQ435742.1:1503209-1514136 GCA_001276565.1 Melipona quadrifasciata
ACGAGCGATTCACGCTGGATGTTCCTTGTCCGATCATCGTTGAAGCATCTGCAACGCCAAGCTTCGCTTCTGCGAACGTGATTGAATCGAAAACGCCATTGTTTCCGTGATGGTATTCCTTCTCGTTGAACACACGAGTACCTAAAATTGCTGGATCCGAGCGGCACGATTGCATCCTCCTCCGCTGTCACGGCCACGTAATTCTCCGGAATCGCGTTTGTTCAAGCAAACAACAACGCGAACGTCAAACTATCGGCGAAACAAGCAAAGCCCTCGGGATCCAGCAACTTCTCCGGGTTACTCCGATCGATTCGCCTAGGGCTCTCGTTTCCGGTTCGACCCTACGATGCGATGGGACAATGCACTTCCTGGACACATGTGGGTTTCCAAGGACCAAGGTCACGGCACACAACAACCAAGAAGAAAAAAATTGTCGACATCGAACATCCATAGGGGGAAAGGGGGGAAAAAGGCTCAGACAGACAGACAGACAGGTCGAGAACTTCTAAAGGGGCGGTGAGGAGGAGAGCGGGGGGCGGGGGAAGAAAGTTCGAGAGAGCCGATTCGAGGAGTCGAGTCGTTCTCGCGCGATCGCCTCGAAAGACGTCGTTTCGCGGAAGTTGTTCGGCGTACTCCTCGAATCCTGCTCGTCGTAGGGTTTTGTACGTAATTTCGCAGAAGTCCGTCCGTATCGATTGCACTAGACTTCACACAGAACACATACGCGACGACGGCGACGACGGCGACGACGGCGACGACGATGGGTCGAGCGAAAATCGATGCTCTTCATTAGCGGGACTTTGTTCGACGCTGTGAGAAAATTGAATATCGGCAAGTCACGGGAATCGCAGCTGCTGCGAACCTTTTTTCTCTCAAGCGACGGCGTGGTGTTTGACACGATCAGCGCTACGTGCTTCGTATATATTCACGTGATTCGCGATAAATACCAAAGTTTTGAGATTAAAAGTTGGACGAACGATGGTTCCCCGAATCTGAAGATAATCGAGACCTTCCCCTCTGACTCTGAGGTTTCACTCGAGCTGAATTGTTTTATAGCACGAAACGTGTTGGAATAGCGTCGTGCACGCGTTGCGTTTCTTTTACAGTTTTGTTCTTTCTTGAGGTAGAATAAAGAGAGTGAAATAGTTGAGATCCTTTTTCGATGAATCGACAATTTATTTTAGACGGCACTAAGATCACTTGACTTTAAGTTTCATCTGCGAATATTAAGAATATCCATAAGTAATGTCGTTTTCTGATACTGCACAAAAGTAATGTCGTTTTCTGATACTGCACAAAATTTTATTTTATTTAAGAGTTGAATATAGGTTATGTTAAATTATTGTCATTGGTTTATTAAGTTTGAAGAAAACGACGTTACTTTTAATTTGTGCTTAATTTAAAATCACTTTTAATTTGTCTATTAGTTCCCTTACTATGATATTTCTCCTTTTCGTTCAACAGATTTGCACTTGTAGGTGTCGTGTAAATGGAAAATTCTCTAAAATGCGGCAGATTTTATCCGAGTTCCTCGCGAACGCTAAACTTTTCTCTCGTATATTTTTTTTTTACTTGAGGTATAAGGTATTAAATATTAATATCGTACGTGACGCAATAAGAATCTGAGGCACGCTGTCGCACGGTTCGCATAATCAGTTATAGATGGTGCAAGGGTAACTTTTATCTCAAAGACATCTTTTTTTAGAGGCTCTAAGACTCGATACATTATCGGCGTTTTATAATGCTCGAGAAGAAATTTCCAAGATACTTTCAGCAAACAACTTGCAATTTACATATTCTCTTAAGGTTAAAAAAATTCCAAGACAGCTCTCGATCTGATCTTTTTTCTCTCCTTTTTTTCAAAAAAAATTTTTTTTATATGTTCAAGTGAAATTGCGAACGCTGCCCTCGTGCTTTCCATCAGCCACTTCCGCGATCGTATCACTTTGATTGCACGGCTTCGTGAGCGTAGACTATATACGCAGAAGTTCGTAATTTCCAAGTTTCAATAGGTTATTAATTCCGGGAACAGGCATTTTGATCGGCGTTAAAGGTTTCACTTCGTCCCGAGATAACGCGAAGAAATGCTACGCTTGAAATATTTACACCCTCGAGCCATGCAATTACCCCTCTCGTCTCGGATCCTTTCGCTATTACGAACAATAGATGGCCGTAAACGTGCCCTTTCGAGTGTCTGAACTTGAACAAAACAATCGCGCGATACTCGTCGTCGTTTGTGCAATAAATCTCGCCCACTCGCGAAATTCGGTGAATTTCAATATTCCTCCCAGAAATTCGACCTCCAAGCTTTCATCCGTTTCGTTGCAACAATCTGAATAATCAATGAACATCACGGTTGGAATGTGTAATAATTAAAAAATGTGCGTTGGAAACATGGGTGACAATTTTGTTGTCTTTTTTAAGAAAAATTATTCATTTATTACACCACGAGTAGGATGTCTATTCAATGCTATTTTTCTAGCAATAATGCGAAATAACATTTTTAATATCATCGAACACCATTATTCCAATTACTACTGTTATTTCACATAATATCGCGATTAAAAAATTTTATCAAACCTTTTAATACGTTCAATATACCACTCTCGATAATGATCATTTCTTCCAATTCTCTTAATGATCGATTAACAAGAATATGACGATATTAAATGCATGTTAATACGTACGTGTCAACAACGAGAATTGTTTTCAAATGCCAACAAATGAAACAATGTTGCAACGAAACGCGGAAAGCGGAATTGGGAGTTACAGGGGCTCGAATCTGACCGAGTTAAACGCGCCGTGCAATTTTCCAGAAAGCCGCGTAGGTACGAGAAAACGTAAATAACGTTGTAACGAGTTCCCTTTTTCCTCCCTTTCTCTTTCGTTTTATTTTTAATTCGCAACACGATTTTCAGAGCGGCCGTTTAAAGTCGTCATCAGCTTCGTTCAACAACACGCGAGCCTCGCGAGGGCGAGTGACGCAAACGCGAGCCCCTGGCGTTTCAAAGCGCGTTTCTCTCGAGCACGCATAATTGCCGTTGCATACCGAGCCGCGTGTCAGATACAGAATTTTCGTTCGAGCTTTCCACGCTGGCTCTCGTTGCAATTAACCAGGGTTTTTTCTTCTTTTTCTTTCGAGGCCACCGCGACGATGCCCAACCGCGTCGAGAAATTTCTATTTCCCATTGTGTCGCATGCGAGAGTCGCGCAAGTGGAAAATGGAGCTATGCTCGAACGTGTCGAAAGCTTTCACGAAACTTTTCAATATATAGAAATGATCGAAGGCTTTCCACTGCGTTCCTTCGTGTTTCGACGATTCCTTTTCCTCGCGACGAAACAAGCGTGCACCTTCGTTGCGAAAGTTCAAAGTTCGTCTCTCCTAAAGAAAAACGAGAATTTTCCATCGCGTTGTTTCGCGGGCGTGCAAAATGAAACTAACTGATACATTTGATTCCTGAGGTTTGGAATGCTTTGTGTCAGATTAATTTGAAAGCCGCCGGATTATTTTTCGACGAACGATCCTTTGTCGGGGCGTTCGGTATCCTTCTTTCCCCCCGTCCCCTAAATTTTTCATCGAATTTGACGTGGCTCTCTCAATTTGCGAAATTGTTCCGCATGGAAGAGATAAAAATTGCACGCGCTTTTTAATTGAACGCACTGATTGAAAACGTTCGCGGCGTTCCTTTAATGGAATAATTGAAGAGGGAGATTCCGAGCGAAAGGAGAAACAGAATTACTCAACTCCTTTGTCAGTGGAGAAAGAGAGGCCCTTTTTCGCAGAGCACCGTCGTTGAAAAATATGGAGGAAACGTTTGACCCTCGAAAGTATTTACCACCGACAGCGGTATCTTTTCATTGGAAAAAGCCGTCTAAATTGCGTGCCTCTGAATTTCCTCGGCCACTCGAGCCTCTGCCGCATTTGTTACACGTGTTTCTGCAATGCGGATCGAATTGAATTAGACGGCGCACAAAATGGAACGTAATTTGCGGTACGACTGGAAGAAAAGCCGGCGTCTCGCACAAACGCGAGTTGAATATGAAATTTCAATTTTGAAATTCAATGCCGAGGATTGATTGAACGCGACTGAAGATCTTTAAAGGTTACATGTCGTTACGTCGTACACGATGTTGTTAAAACTGCAGTTGCTGCTGTTGTTGTTATTGTTAAAACAGTATTCTTCAGCTGCGTGGATAACGATTCATTTATTCATCGTATAGTAGAAAGATATTTCAAATAATATGTAACGAGTAATTGAACTCTACTCTTACCCCTTCAACTTCTTTTCAACACGTACACTATCATCTGTTTACTTGGAACAAACATGAATACACGTTACGACGATATCGACTGCACGTATTGTTGAGAAAACTGCTATTACGTTCCAAAGATTTTATTTTTATTTCGTAAGAAACTGTTTATGTTGCGTAGTGTACACATTTCTTACCCGCGTAGCAATACGTAGAATATTTAAAATTACGTAGATTACCATCTAACCTAAATTCAATTCAAAAGCTCCGTAGCTTTGAAAACCGCGCCTTTACCCTTTCGTACTACAAACACAGCTGTGGCGCGAAACAATACCTAAGAGGTAGTCCATTCAATTTTCTCAAACGCCCGTTTGGAATTCTCGCTCGACCCACTGACGACCA
The DNA here is from genome assembly GCA_001276565.1 of Melipona quadrifasciata. NCBI lineage: Eukaryota > Metazoa > Arthropoda > Insecta > Hymenoptera > Apidae > Melipona > Melipona quadrifasciata. The sequence continues at coordinate 1,507,863 of KQ435742.1, forward strand.
GGACGCTGGGTTAGACAAAGGAGGGCGGTATTTAATAAACGAGCCGCGAATTTTTGCAACACGCGAGTACTCGCAGTCGCAAATTTTCGTCATTTTCACGCGACAGGCTCTTAATATTGCAGCGCCTGTGCACGCGGCGACCCGACTGCGAAATGGCGACGCAAAGCGCGAAGGAGGTCGATGAAAACGAAAGCTACGCCTTACGTGGAATTTCGTATAAACGTCAGACGCACGTACGTCAGATTTACATTAATGTTTATGACGACGAAGAAGCGTGTTCCAAATGTTAGCAATAATGGATAAAAATCACGCTTCTCACAATCTCAAAACAATTAGAAGATGGTTTTTCAGTGTTTTAACTTCAACTACCTTGATCCTTTATTTTTTGTAATTAAAGTCAATTTTTATTGCAATATCACATGTGAAGTGTATCAATTTATAGAAATTTATACAAATTCTCTTTCATTTGATTGATATGCATTCGTGCATAAGAACCATTATCCTACATCTCTCTTCAAGTAATTTCGCGAAATAATTTAAAGATCGTTTTTACCTTAATTACAATGTTATTGCAATATGACATGTTAATCACACAATCGTATATCACTTTATAAAATCTACACGAATTCGCGTCTTTTACTTGATTGACGAGGTATTTACTTACGTCGATAAAACAGACTGTTGTGTTCTTCTGCGCGCGATTTTTAAATTCGCGTCAAGCGTACAGAAGAAACAGTGGCGTGTTAATAAACGGAAAAATTAAAAATTATTCAGCCGGAGGTCCCTCGAACGAAAGAGTACGTTGCATTGCAAAAGAGGGACTCAGTGATGAAAAATTATTTTTCGTAACACTTTTAAAAATATTTCTGAAATATTTCTTGCGCGCAGCGTGTGAAGTTGGAACACGTTTAGCACGCTTCGTCGAAAAATCTCGGACGTTTCACGGACGCGAACCCTTTAACGATCGTCGGCGATTTAACGTCGCGGAAGCTGCTCGAGTTGCAACGACGGGATGACAATCAGGAAAAAACGCGGTCGTACGCGCGCTCCGACTAACGGATTTATCGCGCTGTAAAAGCACGCGGACTTATCGGTGGAAACACGGTAGCGCCAATGCGGACGCCTGGCTCCGAATAATGGCCGCGTTTCGGGAAATATGGCTGAAACGGACGAGCCGAGACGGGAGCAAGTTCCTTGGACGCTCCAAATGACGGTCGTTTGTCGCGTTCTTTTAAACTGCGCGTTCCAACCGAAGCGATCCAACCGGATACGTACCGCGCGGTTTTTGCACCGTTGACTTTGAGGGAACGTGCCTTTGTAGAAGTTCGATTTCTCCCGAGATATTCGACGCGAAAGTGGAAGTATAAAAATATTACAGGACGACGTGGTTAGGTACGAACGGAGCACTGTGTTTGATAAATTTTTACAAGTTCGAAGTAAAGTTGGAATTTATCCAGAGGCGTAATGTTGGAAACGAGCTTGAAATATCACCGGGATTTATCTCGAAACGCTTTCGATGAATAATTTATACAAAGAGAGAACACTGCGGACAGTTATAGAGAAAATAGTTCGAAAACACCTCTCGACGATTTTCTTCGTGTTCATATTAGGAACATTGAATCTCATGGAGATTTCGTTTCTTCAAAATCAACGGTTCGTGATTTTCATCGAATAAATTAACCGCAGTTGTTTCGATTAAGCAATTGACATTTGCGTCGCCAGCTTCACAGCGAATCGTCCGACGTGCGTTTTCAGAGAAAGAGACTACTTAACTATCCGGATCTTTGGCAGAAAGTTTGATAACGTCGAACGAACATACTCTGCAAAGCACTAGAAACGGAGTATACAAACAGCTGGCGGTTGACAGACGACTCGCGATAAATCTTCTTTATCTCGAATTATTCTCTTAAGAGGTGAAATCGTCGAAAACACACGGAGTTCTCCTCATTTCTTTCCAGTATCACAGGCTCGCAAGTCCACGAGGAACCGTTAAAAGGCTTTCGCTCGAAAGCTGAACGCGGCCTTCGCCCCTTGTGAGTGAAACGGCCGGCAATTTATCGTGAAATCGTCTGTAACGCCCCTCTGGAAAAATCTTGGGTTACCGGAAAAAAACGACGTAACACCGAAACGCAGTACACGCAATCAGGTTGCACGAGGAGGGCCGTTCGATACTGGAGTCACCCTCGAGAAGGATGCCATTTCTCTCCAGTCACGTTTACATTGCCAACCGTAAGTACTAGGATACTCTAACCTTTTGAGATTTCTCGGCAACATTTTCAAATAAAATTACTCGTTTTATTTTCTAGCGACTTCGTTATAAACCTGTCTTAGGTCATTTCATCAATGATTTACGAATGTAAAGATTTATCATACGTATGTCGTGCTATCTGCTTACATTTAAAAGTGTGCTCGTCATTTTTAATCCACAACAGTTAAGTTTAGATCAAAGTGAACGAGAATCTGCCAATTGAAGATTTGAACTGAAGATAAATCTTACTGAGTACAAAAGATGTTATAGAACGAACAGGCGTCCTAATATTTATGGCCAGCTATGTATACCTTTAGGTTCCTAAAGTACACGGTATTGAAACACTTTTCTACAGTATCGTCTTGTAAGCGAGTGACTCTCGAGGGCGACACGAACGGCACAACAGATATCGATCTCGCGAACAGAACAGCCTCACGTGTTCGACGTCGTCGTCTTGCGAGGATCGAGCACGAACAGGAGTTGAAAGGATCTCTCCCATTTTCAACGGGACAGAACGTGAGATGCAACAGGAATTATTGATGGGGACCAAGACTCCGCACGGCAGTGGAACTCACATTTCGGATACAAGGTCGAGGTTGAGAGAAAAAATTTGCATAATGGAGGTTTTCCCTTTCTGCTTCCATCTGTCAAGATGTAGATGGTTTTTAGAGAGAGAGAGAGAGAGAGAGAGAGAGAAAGTTTACAGCACATTTTCACCGGGGTTAAGAAGCATTGGTCACAAAAAGCCTTCGTCGGTGTGTCTACCGTGGTCGCCGATTAACGAACTTCATAAATATAGCGATCGTTGGCAATTTATTGCCAAATCTGGCTATAATGACGACAATTGGACACTAAAGAAGATTAACATTGGTAGAACAGAAAAGTGTTTTCATCGAAGGGTTGACTTTCATTTGAAAATTTATCAAGTTGGTAATTCTTTTTGGAAATTCTCATTATTGAAAAGATATGATAAGAGAAAGTAGATGAACAATTATTATTATATCATTATTTAAATAATCACTGCTTTGCTCGAGAAAAGGAGGAAAATATCGTCGATTCTGAATTAAAATCGTGGCTAAGTTTCGGAGTAAAAGAGACGAGCAAATAATTGAAGGAGGTTAATTAATTTGTATTGCGGTAATGTGAAAGAATATTCCTTTGAATAAGAATTGCAAGCAATACAGTTACTTGAACTATATTATCCCGGTGCATGGTTTGAGTTCAATTTGAATTTTACAGGTTTCGAATTATTCAAATTTGTAAAAAATTACCAATTAAATTAAATTTCCTATTGCAAGCATTTTATTCGTTGCATTTAATAAAACGTCTAATAATGAATTCCATCCAATTAACCAATGTTCAAATTATTGACACGAGTTGATACCTGAACAAAGTATGGCGAGAAAAAACCGCAAAAACGAGGCATGAATTCTCGTTCCAATTTCCAGATAAGGGCCAAGTTTTTAATAGGAAAATTTTATTCCAATGTCGTCGAATTGCCAGGGGCAGTTGTGGTTGAGCTTCGATCATTCTAGTCTAATAATATGATTGAATAATCATACGAGTAACGTCGCGAAGTAATTTCGCTCAAATCATCTGCGACGACCACGATCAGGAGTGACCGACAACATTGACGACGACGTCGACGAGGACAAAGAACGAATAGACGACGACGACGACGACGACGACGACGACGACGACGACGACGACAACGGTGAACCAACAAAATGTCGTCGTCGATTCTTCATTTTCGTGAGTACAGACGATTCGGACAACGCGAATACACGTCCGCGTCTCGTACACGTGTACATAATATCCATATATGCATAAACGGCAGGACGCAGGATTCAGCCAGATAAATGGACGATTGATTACGTACCAGCTCGGAGACCAATGGCACCGATTTTCGGCGCGGCCGAATATCCGGCATGCTGTCGATGTTGCTGTAGAAAGGATTGTCTCCCGGATGCCTGAAAAGAGAGTGATTGGAACACGTTAGACTCCATTAAAAGACTATTGTCAAAAATTTGGGATCGGTGGATATTCCCTTAGTTTAGAATCTCGAATTAAAATAATAATTGCATAATTCACAAGTGATCTCAAATTTTTGACTGGCAATGTATGTAGCTGTTTGTCTAATTTTATGTGATTTCGATTGAATTTAAGTATGAAAAATTTTCTGATTTCAAGATGTCAGTTATCACGATTATTCCAGTTTCCTATGAAAGTTAAAGCCTCCAAACGTAATTCAACCGTAATGAAACGTTAGAAACTGAACGTTAGATGAATCGGTGGATGGCGGAATTTATGGGCATTTCGATCTGTCTGGTTAACTGTAGGCAAACGATCGATCTCGAATTAAAATAACGAAATTCCGTGCATAATTCAGAAATGATCTCAAATTTTTGACTGGTAATGTATGTAGCTGTTTGTCTAATTTTATGTGATTTCGATTGAATTTAAGTATGAAAAATTTTCTGATTTCAAGATGTCAGTTATCGCGATTATTCCAGTTTCCTATGAAAGTTACGCCCTCAAACGTAGTTAAACCGTAATGAAACGTTAGAAACTGAACGTTAGATGAATCGGTGGATTGCGGAATTTATGGGCACTTCGATCTGTCCGGTATAGGCAAACGATCGCGTGTTAGGAAGTATCTGATTGTAATAAATCTTCGCCGAATTAGGCCCACGGCCGGGATCGATATCAGATTGAAAGTAATCGAACTTTCCGATTAAATTTGGAACCTCGTCTTCGAAGATCACGCGGAGCTGCTTAACCGAACAGAAAGTTTTAAGGAACCTCAACCCATCCGTCTATCTCGTTATCATTGGAGCACACTTTCTGACCTTTTATCGACGTTAAAGCGGGATCACTTGCCCGAAATTAATCGGATATTGTGTCGTCAAGATATTTTCCAAAACGAGTATCGATATGAGGGAGAAATTAACTAATACGACCTTAATTAAGATTCAGAAACGAAAAGGTTTTGCGCTTGATTGTAAACACGAGAATCTGTACATCGCAGTTTGTAGTCGATGACTCAATTCTTTGCAAGTTCCATAATTACCGAGATTTTATTGTCGAAAATTTGCGGATCAACGTTAGACGGCTCTGTTAACGATTGTGTAATACAATCCATCACTTTCGAATCATTCGTTCCATTATCGTCTCTTTCTTTTCTCACTTTTCTCCTTTTTATCGAGGCAACACGCAACCCTTTATCGGGGGCAAGCTCGAATTGCAATTAACGTCGAGTCTTTTTCCCAGATAATTATCGGGGCGAATAGTGTTTCGGACTGTCGTCAGAATTTGAAATACCTAAGTTTACTCTGTGTTTGTTGTTCTATAAAATTTCACAGAGTTCGAGTAGTGACATTCGCTGAGAAATTAACGACGCGACTCAATTGAAAATTTCGACATCTGAGGATTCGCGTGTCTCGAAGTTACGTTTCCTTTCAAAGTTCGTGTCTCGACTCGATAATTCAGTTGCTGCCTTCCTCCTGTAAATTTTGCGATTAATGTTTCAAATGTTTTGCTCGCTGTTAAAGACTTCTTGGATTACCAGCGGACTTGGAACGAACGAAAGCCAGCCTTCGTTGAATCCAGGAAATCGACTCGCAACAATTTAATTACGGAACAACAAGTCTTTTGTACGCCGGTTCGAAGAATCGACCGCTATTATGCGAGTCTCAACGTTTAATCAGCAATTCCACGTCCTCGTAACGCGATCGACTAAACGCTGGACAAAGAGGCGATCCACTTTTACGACAACGGAATTATACAAATGGCTCGTGGCTTTCAGCCTGATGAATTTCATCGCGAATGATACGACCTTCGAAAGATATTATCGCTGGCTTTCTAGAAACGCTTTCTCTTAATTCGTTAATTCAATTCGTTAAATTTATACAAACAAGGCATGATAATTATGCTCTGTGCATGCGATCGGAATTTCGAGGAATTCTCGGGACTCGTTACAGTTGAAATTTTTACAAATTCATCTGCATTTTGTTGGAACAGGCAGAT
>KQ435742.1:1516409-1548743 GCA_001276565.1 Melipona quadrifasciata
TGTCTCTGCGAACTCGCCCCGACTCTCATCACGGAATCCAACGGAATCGCGCGACCACAGTCGGGGACGAAGCAGTAACTTCCCAGCTTAATCTCTTTCTTCGTTCTCCGGATGAGCACGTCCCTTTTTCCGATCGTTAATTCCTCCCTCGTGGGACGCGGTTCCTCGCCCGATATACTCGTTAATCAAAAGTTTTCTGGAGGATATCGCGTTCATCGTGGAGGAACGTTGCCGATTTATCGGGCTCTGATAACCTTGCACCTTAAAGTAAGGTAAAGGGCGATCGTATCTTTCACAGCTCACCCTCCCGAATAACGTTTCCCTTTCGTGGCGGCAGAAGACTGAAATTCTCAATCGAAATTATTCATCTTCATCGTTTGCTCGTTCCCAACGCAACTGTTTAACAATTATTCGATCGATAATGGTGTCCGAGCGACAGTGGGAATTTCCGACAAAGTTTCGCGCGTTAGTTTCGTTTCTCGCTGCCTTCTTCCTCTCGCTCCCCCCCTGTTCGACTCTTTTCTTCGCGTTTACACTTCGCCTGCGCCTCATCTATCTGCTCGTCTCGTTCGCCCGGTGTCGCACGGAGGAATGGAAGATTGGAGACAGTGTGTAACAGCCCGTATAAATATATCACGTACAATACTTCGTAAATTCTGTCACGATAGAGATACAATATAAACTTATGGATAGCGTAACAAGTATATTTAGAGTTAGAGCCGCAGGTATCTTCTTCTCCGTTTCGTCCCTTTCTCGTTTCTTTCGATTTTTGTCTCTCTCTCTCTCTCTCTCTCTCTCTCTCTCTCTCTCTCTCGCTCTCTCTCGCTCCCTCTTCTTTTCCCCGTTAATCACCGTTCGACACCATTTACCCATTTACCTGTCTCCTCGTTACTGCCCTAATTCTCACTCATTTCGCGTGAACAGTCTTGCGGGAAAGGGGGTTTCTTTCCACCCGAGAAGCTTAGTTTAGACAACACTGGAGCATGACAATTTTCCACTTCGCGTCCACCTTTTTTTCTTCGTTTCCTTATTATTATTATTTTTTTTTCGTTCGTTTATTTGCTTGCGCTTTCTTCTTCTTTTTTTTTTTCCCTTAGTTCGCTTTGTTTCGTTCACGTTTAGCCACAAAGTGGGCGCTTTCGAGCACGTCTCTTGGACGAGAATAACGCGAATTTTTCGCTTTTCCTTTCTTTCTTCTAACGTGAATTTCGAAACCGTACGAGCGAAAGTTCGCTTTCGTTGAATCACACACGAAGATGGGGGAAATGTTTCTGCGTTTGTGTAAAGTCGCGTAGCAAAAATACGAAGCGAATTTTTCACCGTCGAGAATGTTTCTTTTTTTTTTCTTTCTTTATAGAGAATACATGGAGAAATGGGCTGTGAGTTTTTTTCATGGAAGTAATTGAAATGGAATGATTATGAAAACATGTAAATGAACATGAACACGCGTGGATTAATTCGCGCTTTATGCAACGTGATTGATCTCATCAATGTCACGTTTCGAATTTTTAGCTAAAGTCTTTGCAAAGGAATATCTGATTTAACGTTTTATGTCTTCATAGTTAATTACATGACGCTTTACACGAAGCTCGAAAGTGATAGCTTAAGCGTATTAGCCGGATGTTGTTATAGGCTTTCGGAGAATTAAAGCTCCATTTCGTCAGCAAAATGCATTTCAACAGCGATTTCCATTGCGATAGAATTTCCACGCTCAAGTTGGGACAGTTGGAGAAAAATTTTCTTCGCGTTTAACAACAGAGAGAATTTTAAAAATAATAATTATATTCTAAACAGTCTGTTTCTAGTAATTATCTTTCTGTCGTCGAAAGCTTTCGCAATTTCTACGTCATTGAATAAAATTTACTTGACAGCAAATCTCTCGTCTCTCATCTTCAAATATTAATGTAATCTTGCAACGAACACAGTTTCTGATCCCTTTCTGAGCTAGACCATCCAGCGTGTCTTATAAAGGCAAGTGTAATCAAGGGGGAAAAACAAAGCTCCGTTTCCGAAGGAACACGCGCACACGGGATCCAGCACGTTATCAATTCTCGACAGAGACGCACTCGAAGACATGTCAGTTACAACTGAGTAGTTACTATACGCATATAACCTACGTGGAATAGCATCGATTTCGCGAGTATGATTCTGACAAGCGTGTTTACTTAAGAACGAAAATATCGTGTACTCATTACGCTGCTAACAAGTTGTCCGTTACCTGTTACTCATTAGGCCTTAACAAACTTATGCGTCTTTTCTTTTCTTATGGTCGCGTCGATCTGCGCGTTTTATATACAAATCAACGACCACGTGAATTCAGTTTAGATTTAGAGAAGTCTCGGTCGAAATGCCTCTCGTCGACCGAAAGACAAAATGACCCTTCGCGCTTGATTTCTCTCCGTCCGTAGAGATATGAATGCTTAGAAAAATGACAAACGACACCGATGATATGAGAAAACGTGCGATAAAACGATGTGAACGAGACCCGACGAGACACCGAGATGACTTTTCGTTCGATAATACGCGAGGAACGTTCGTATTGATTAATCATTAATATCACACTTCGGCAAGATACGTACACTATCAGTCGGAAGTTTGGCATTTGGTGTTACTTTATCAACTTACACTTCATTGAATTACTCGACACTTGATTAAATGCAACTCTCAACATTCTTCCTTCGATTCAAGGTTCGTGTCACGAATGCTGACAACAGCTTACGTCGTTTCGATGAATCTTCACATTGAGAAATTCACTCAACGCCTTGACCCGAGGAACCTCATTCGCAGAGAGAATAAATGAATTTCGCGTTCAAAAATCCTTTGGTAGTTTGATCCGATGAATTATATTTGAATAAATTTACACGCTGAAAACTTGCTCAACACCCTGACGAAACGAACCACATTTGAATAAAGTATATCAAGGCGAACTCGGCAAAGTGGCGCAGTAGACTAGAACAGACTTTGCTAATCGTTTAATTTTCAATCTCACCTCGCATCTATTACCCTCTTCAATTCCAGACTTTTGAAATTGAAAATTTAGCCGGACAGCCTTATTAATAAACACTCTGCTTTAAATTTCGTAACTTGCCACCCTGAGCAGAGAACATTTCGCGAGGTGCGGTGTGTAATTCCCACCTTCCGGCGGATAGTGTAAGTAACTAAGAGTACTTCTTGAACTTTAATGTTGTTCAAGACGTGACCAAGATTTCGTAAATTCAGAGAGGCTCCCGACGTTTATAAAAGACGCGTCCTGAATGTAATTATTCTCGGGAAATTTCGCATGAAATTTCGTCGTCGCGATGTCTCGACGAGGTGACGTGACGTTCGTGATACGGCGTTGGAATTACTGTTGCTCATCCATTGCTCGTGTGAGAAATCTCGTGTCGGGAGATCGGGATTTTCGAGATGATGATTGATTGATTTGTGATTGATGGATATTAAGGAGGAGGCTGCTGCTAGGATTCGCAGCGTGAATGGTCCACGTGAACTTACGACGCGATGATATGTGAGAAGAGATTGATACGTGAGATTGATACGTTCGAGACGATGGGTGACTAAATATCTAAATTTACGAATGTTCGCCGTTTTCGCAGTTAAAATATCCAAGACTTCTTAAATAATGTGTAACTATAATTATATTTTAGATCTATCACACTTATAGCAATATAAGTTATCTCTCTTTAGCATGTAATAAAAATTCGAAATAATTTATCTTTTCATCTTTACGTTGAGATTTAGACGTAACGTAAGCAAGAAAAAGCATATTAACAGGATTATTCTATTTCTATTTCTTTCCTCACTCGCGTTAATATTTACAAGCCTCAACCTATCATTATGTGCTTTAGATCCTTCTCTTTGAAGTAGAGTCAAGAAGTAGTGCCTATTCAAAAACACCTACAAGACGTTACAGTCAAGCTGACTTATCTGCAGGATTATCGGCAACACTGCGCCCATACGTAGAATTAACAATTATGAAAAAAGTGCTCAGCACACGCTACGATAATTCTTCTCGCTTCGAACACGAATCGCAGCTTAGAAGCATTGATTAAACTTTAGTTCACGAAATTAGTTATCGCCTCATCTCGACAATGTCTACGTCAACTGCTGCGTGACTGGCATTAGAGGTCGCTTTGCACCGATATTTTTAACCATTTCTGTCCTGTTAATGTAGCTGATTATTTGATAGCGACTTGTTAGTGTTTAACCTGAAACTGCAAGCTACAAATTCAGTTCCGAGGAAAGTTCTTCGTTGATACGAAGTTTTGGGTTAAGTATATCTGCAAAGATACTTGCAAAGATAACCGTGAAGTTCGTGAAAATCCTGCTTACAGTTTCTACTGTTAATTCTCTGACAGACTTCTCGCCGAAACAAAACAGAATGTAGAACGTGTCACAACAAACGCGTAGATGAATTAGGATGAATTATGATATTTATTGTGTGATCTAGCGAAACTTTACCTCTACCGAAATATTTATTACCAATTTCAAACGTTATTTCTCGGAACGAATTATTAGGTTAGTTTTGTTCATGATTGAAACAATTATTCTAATATTTGTTATTTTATAAAATTATTATAGAATTTATTGTGGATATTTAAGATAGCAGAATCTATTGTGGATCAATTTGCATTGATGATAGAAAATGTAATAATGATTTATCAATTAATAGGATTAATAGCAAACGGAAACAAGTTACAAGTTATAGGTTATAAACTTTTTCTACATGATTAAACACCCGAATTAAATAATGATCTTCTGTCCTTTTTTCAATTCAAATAGAATAATCAAATAGCTTGTAATTTTCCTAACCTGTTCCAGTAAAACGATGATCTATCAATCGTTCAGGTGAAATGTCCCTCTCCTTGTTTCACAAAAATTATTGCTTCACTTTCTTTTCACTTTTAACATTTCGATATATCAAAATTCAAATATGGCGGAGAGGGCACACTCAACGAAAAAGCGGGAAAATAGATGCGCGCGCACGGGAAACAAAAATGGCTGTTGCCGGTGTTTTGGTTGAATATGGCACTCGCGGTGACTTGTGAAATGTCGAGTATAAAAGTGCGTTCGATGAAAAAGAACGAGAATGGGAGACATTTCAATGGATCGTAAGCTTGTTTTGTGAAGAATGCAAGAATTTGACCCATATTCTTTGCCACGTTTGTATTCTTTGTCCTTTGAACGGCATTTGGCAAAGGAAGGAAAAATGTACATTTTCATTCCCGTTAACCTCGAGTCGAAAGAAACTACGGTTGGTCGACTCACTTTGATGTGAAATCCAAGACAAGTGAATCGACGAAGAGTAATTTCCTTTTCCTGTTGATGTTTGGCAATAATTTACTCAAGTTTATCTTGTGGTAAGTAACAACGTAACAACAAGTGAATAAAACAATGGAATTCCATGTAAATGACAGTGATAGAAATACATCTCTGTTTACAATTGTCCCGAATACTTTTTATGATCGAATTGTTCTGAACAATTTGAAACAATATGAATTTGTGTTTTAGGAAATCGTGAGAATTTTTCCTGCATAACGACGAGTAATAATAAAGTAACTCGTTTGGAATGATTATTGTCATGTTTTATCAAATTTTGTTTTTCTTTAATAAATGGCATATACTATATAGTAGAAACTCGTGTTATACGGCAGTCTACTGTGTTTTGACCTATTACATAATATACAAATGTACTAAATATGTGCTAGAATTGAATACGAAACGAGGGCCAGAATTTACATATGCGATTAACAATCTTTCTTTGCGACCATAAAAAATATACGACTATGGGGCTTTATCTCTATTATATCGAGATTCATGGTTGTAAAATGGTTGAACGACCACTAAAACTTATATGTACAAGTATATACGTAGTTTGTATTGTACTTAATTTTTGCTGCATGATGGCTAACCACACGATGTTTTACAGGAATTTTTTATGTCTCAGAAAAGACGGGATAAGCGTGGAAAAATAGAGAAGAATTTCTAAGTCCTGATATCGTTTTCGATCAAAAGAATGATATTTTTCGAGGATTAAATTGACGAATAAATTGCGCAAATATTTTGAGCACTCTTTTCCTAAATTTTTCTTTCCACGATGTTACCGTGACAATCAAACTACGAACTACCGATGCAGATGAAAGTCGACTGAACTGTAAGCAGAGGTTTGTAAGCGTCACTCAATCGTTTTCCGATTTTGGATTTGCGCTCGACCATGCCGAGCTTTCCGAGCAGTCAGAAATTTCAACACACCCATAAAACTATTAAGTAACGTCTTTATACATGTATATATTTAGGTTTAAAAAGTGGCAGTGAACCGTTTACTTCCTCGTCTATTTGGTCTATTTTAAAAAAGCAATCTGATATTTTTATCGATATGTTTAAAATTTCCAATGGCCGTAATAACTTTGTGATTAGATATCCCACGATGGATTTCGCTTTGCTTCGCAAGAGCTGCTCGTGGAATTTTATTCTTTAACTAAATGTTAAAAGATGCGAAATAGATAGTAGAGAATGTAAAAGTTGTCAATTATTAAATTTCAGTTTCAAAATTTCATGAAATCAAGCACCAAATTGTTCTGACGACCAATTGTATATCAGAGGAGGGACGAATTACGATTTAAAATTCGCACTTCAGCTCGAGGAGAATCATTTTCAGTGATTTGCAAACGCCGCGGAATCAGCTGTTTATTTACATATCGTGGTTGTAACTATAATTAATGCAGGCGCTGTGTAAACCTGTGCGATCATAACGCACTGTGAACATGTCAATAGAAGAGCATCCTCCGTTTTGCGAAGCAAATTATCCAGGATAATTTGTATTTCGTTGGAGAATAAACTGCGAAAACTGGAAACAACTCGAATGTCCGATATGCATACGAATAATTGGATGGATTCACGATCCCCTGAGTTAGGCCTCGGCTTGTTGATATTAACAAACAAATTCAGATGTGATGGTACAAATCAGTAGCGGGAAAAATGGAAAAATTGTGAGAGTATTTATGAATCAACGTGGAAGTAGTAACAATTATGAAATGATGGATGAAAAAGGTTCGGACAGAAACTTACGTAAATATTTAGAAATTTTTGGAGATTATATTAGAAGGTTGAAGGAAAAATAAGAGGAGTAGAATCATAAATTTTCTGGGAATTTTGCGACAAGATTTAAGCACGCTTTCTTTGCATGAAACTAGGAAGAATGGGTAATACAATCGTAAAGAAAATGTAAAATACAGAGATATATGATGCACGAAGATAGAATCTGAAGAAGGAACGAAAGGAAAATTAAAATTAAACAGCGTTATCAAAAAGCAAAATAAAAGGAATATGCGCGCAGAAGGAAATACTAACTTTTGTAAATTTTTTAACAGGAAAGGAAGGGCGAGTATAGAAAGGACAAAAGGACAGTTAATCAAGGAAAGAAAAATACATACTTGAATGAAAATTAAATTAAAACTTTCAACGATGAAAATTCCCCAGCAAACGAGACAATTTCCAATTACCAGAAAAACCGGACAAACAGCGATGTCAAGAAAACTAATTCGACAAAACAACGTGGTGAAAAATTCGTCAATACGTTGAAAAAAGAGATTCCTCTGTCAATCACAACTAAAAATCGAGCAAACAAAAATCCGCGAGAGTACTGTTTGAAAAAAAGCAAAGGCAGGAGGAAAGACAGAACTCGTCGCAAGGAAAAATAAACAATCGACACAGTCGACTAGCGGAGAAACGCGAAACTACCCTAGCGTGAAACAAATAACCGGGTGGTTACGCATGAAAGATTCACGAAAGAGGGTCAATGGAGCACCGGGAGCACGGATAAGCAACAATTCCCGCCCGTATCCCAGCGATAACAAGAACGCTGGCGACACGCATGTGTGTTTCTGATATGTCGAGCTGTACGCGTGCAACGATAGCGCGGCATGGGTTGTGCTAATTGCGCTAGTGGAGCAGCCAGTTACAGATCCCACGTGCTAGCCTGGTAGTCGTCCCACGGCTCACGCCTGTGGTTTATCCCCGAGCGTTTCGAATAAAACGGTCGGCTTAACCGGTCGTTAAATTCGCCGGCGATAAGCCGGTTTTATGCAGCTGACAAGATAGCCGTTCGCGTGCGTGCGTGCGTGCGTGCGTGCGTGCGAATATTGGTCGGCCACGAGCATTTGCGCTCGACGGCCACGCTGCATCACCGGCCTAATGACGCCGAACGCGCTTCAAATTTCAGTCGTATACAATATTTCGGTAAATCGCGGCCTGGATAAAACGAGTGGAAAGCCTGAAATCGATTCGACGATTTCAGGTGCTCTCACAACCCGGGAAATATCCGCGTGATTTTTCGGGTGCATTAATAGGTAACGTTGCGGTAAAACCTGTACACGGTTGATCAGCGGATTTGATGGGTTCGGTGGATTATGTGGTAGCGCGATCGTTTCCGTAGTAGGCAGGGGTTTCTTTGTAAGATGATTATCTGTTGGTGAGTTATTGCTGACCGGATTGCTAGTTTGGATTTATTGTTGGAGATAAAATGAGATATAAATTGTTTACGTTGTCCGTTGGGCACGCAGATCGTATCTGAGACTATAATTTTTGTTGCACTTTTGAAATTTATCGTCAAACGGCGAATGATTTTTATGGTATAAAAGCTAATATATATATGTATATACATATATGTATATATTTTTTTCAGATTCAGTTTGGTTGTTGGTTCAGCGTGCTTGGTTTACTTTTTGGATGTTCAACTCTTTGTCAAGAATGCACTTGTACTTGGGCCTGCACTTGTTGATACAGTGTTTAGAATTTCATTCAAAATGGAATTGTAGAAGCTAATATCTAGGTAAGTATACGGTTAAGAAACTTTCCTAGCACCCTGTATATTATTGTATAATTATATTTTAGTTCGGTTTACCTGGTTTAAGACCAACATTGACAAGTTAATCGATCCCTTTCACCGCTATATAGGCTAACGAAATCTATAAAATACTGTATACCACTAAAATTTCGCACCACGTTATCGTATTTACTTTTGTTTCTGTCTGGCTACGGTTTGTTATTACATACCTTATTTCTATAAAGCTTAACGCTACCCGTTCTCGGATAGTTTTAGAATTCGATGAATTGCTGCGTTTAGAAGCTATAAAGAAGATTTATCTATAAAAAAGTTGCTAAACAAGTGGAGCCTGTTAGCAGTTGGTGTAAGACGTAGAACGTTGATCGAAACTTCCGCCGTGTTGTTTATAATGTTTCTGTCGGATGTGCTTACGAGTAGTCAGCCAGGTTGGAAAATAATATTTCTATGCTCTAGTTGCGATCGTGAGACGCTGTGATATCCTACTTTTATCGTCAAATAGGATTTACTACGTACAGATAATACAGTAAAACATGTTCTAAGAAACGTAATGTTTCTTTTTTTAAATTATCACGTGAAAATGAAGTTTAAATTTTGCGGCTTAAAAGCGACGGAAGAAATTATTGCCCATTTGTGTTTCAATAGCTTCAGCTCGTGTAAAGAGATGTATAAGTTATTAGCAAAGATTTACGTCATCGTAAAAGTGGTTTTTATCCAAAAGGGTATTGCAATGAAACGTTTAAAACTGTCGAAAACGTTTCTCGCTCTTTGTCGTAGAAAAATTTCTGTAGTAAAATGTGTATGGAAAATCGTCTAGAATAAATTGTGGTGGTACAAAATCGGAAATACGCGAATACAAAATTCGACGGATGAAAATCGCGTGGATGGTATCGTACAAACTCCAAGTAGATCGTTACGTACAAATACACACGTAGAAAAGTTCCAGTTTCAAAAATTTCATCGTACAAAACGCCTCCGTGTCATCGTCGTAGAAATTACGCACGTACAAACGCTATCATTTTTTTTTTTTTTTCTTACATTCGTCAACTTTGCATTCTTCAAGCTGACGCTTCTCAGCCGAGAATATTTGCGGAATATTTTTTTAGTCTCTCGTATCGAGTCAGTTTCACAGTCTGCTCTTTGTAGTCAGTTTCATTTGGAGCTTCTGGATGTAAATCGTGTCCTAGTTTTACAAAAAAGAGATCTTTCGAAACGTTCTACAGAGCTTCATAAATATTTGATGACTTACTGACACAGCGTTCGCGTAAGTTACATTGTATTTCATCAAAACGCTACCAAATCATTTACAATTAGCTTCGTCGAGATTCTAATGTTGTAACACACATGTAACTGGGAATTTATAATCAATTTCCTCGAAACACAGTTTGGGAATCTAACAAAGCTGGTTACATATTTGGTCGCTATACTTTTATATTAATACTGGAAGGAATATTGGACTATATTTCCTAGAGAGTATATTCCTTGATTTCGAGGTTGCAGCCAGCGAGGTATAATTTTTGCTAGCTTCGCGAGAAGAATCTAAAAATGAGTTGGCATCTTCTAGAATATTTGATGTAACACACGCACAATATATACAGCGTGTTATATACGAGTATAAGACTTATACAAATGGAGTATATATTTTATTATTTTATGTATGTATTAGACTCTTAGATTCGACTAATTACGACGTTAAGCAAATCAAGTTTCAAAGGATCGACAACAATGCTATATCAAACGTAAGCCTCGAAGTTTAGCCTCGTTAGTACTATTACGCCTTCGTTATTGTGTCACGGCACGTAGCGTGGCTCATGTTGCATTATATGCATGAGAACTAGGATTAGCAAACATGATCGTCTCTCGCGAGAATACAATGATTTTTGAGATCATACGAAAAGCTCTACACGTGGGCAGCGTGTTGATCCCCAATGTTTTTAGTATCCTACTAATACCGTTCGATTTCATTTTACAGATAAAGAACAGCCTTTCGGAAGCATTTTGCTGAACTTTCAATATTGAAAAACTTCAGATATTAAGAAAAAGAGAAAAAAAGAGAGAAGAAGGAAAGCAAAGAAAGAAAAGATACGATCTACGTTCAGAAGTACGTTGAAAATATTTCTGTGGCAAGAGTGGACGATTTGAACGCGCATCGCCTCATAAAATATCGAACTTTAATATAGCGGTGCAAAGCTGCTCGCTTGATTCTCGCCACCCCTCCCGAGATAATAGAACTCCCGGAGTTCATACTTCCGGCTGCATGATGTAGGTCGTAGCGTGCAATAATTTCGCTCGTCGCGAATTGCACAGAAACACGTGGCCTCCGCTGCCCCGTGTGATAAATGGCCAAAGTTAAATACGCTCCTTCTACCAGCCGCGTGTAAATATTAAAGAGGATTACACGATTACCGGAACTTCGAACTCTGGCGAATTAGTCCCAACGTTAGAACATTTTCTTCTCTTTTTTTTGCGTGTCTCCGTTTTTTTTCGTTGTCTGCGAGAACTGAAATTCAAACCGATCAGCTGCGCGCGACAATCGTTGTTGGACAGACAGAGCGAATTGTAACGATGAAACGATGGTTTTTGCAGAATTTCGACGAAAGAACTGGATGGAGCAGCAGAGATCTTGAGGCGAACGATTAAGTTGTTGCAATGGTACGAGCGTAGTAGACAGGAAGAGACGATGATTATCGAAGTTGACGCCGCAATAGACGCGCAAAATTGTTCATGGAGATTTAATGTACGGAGAAGTTGGAAGGAGCAAGTGATAGATGCGCCGCAAATAAGCGACAGTGAGTGCTTTCAAATTTTGAAACGCAATTTCCGATCGCTTTCATGGCTGCGCGAACGATATTATAATAATGGACTGTACGGTAAAAATGGAATTACGACTTTTCCAGTAATTCTTTTTTCTCTACAATAACAACTTTTCTACAGAATTTTTATAAAAATGATCTTCTGAAACGCGTAATTCTAACCTCTGACGCCAGTTTAATTGTGAAACGTGATACAAGGAGCACGATATCCGACAGAAACCGAGAAAGATGCTGGGAAACTTTTAATTGCCGGCTCCTCCATTTTTTCCCTCTCGTATTTCTCTAAGTTCCTCTGTACGATGTTATCGCTCCCAGGCTTTTATGCATTCGTTACCCCCTTAGTTGGAAAATCTCCGTCGAACAACTTGCGAAATTGCCCTGTGTTCATGACAAAGTTGAGAACAGTATCTAATTATGCGTTAGGTACTCCTTTCGGAGACTTGTTTTTGCCGCGGGCAATTTGCTTAAGTTGTTAAACAATTCTTTCACGATGATACAACGAGGCTATTTACAAAATTTCATCCACTTTTTTCCCCCATCGTTAAACTTCATCTCGATGCGAATAGAAAGGACATCGCTTTAATTTTAATTACGGGGAAGCAAGAACTTTCAAATTAGTTTCCCTCCTTTTTTTCTTCTTTATTGATTCTATTATATACGATGACAAGCATCGTCAGTATTGATATTTTATTTCAACCAGGAAAGATAGGAATAGTGATACGCATAAGCAAAATAAGTCGAGATCATATTAAAAAATTGACGCAACTTTTAGGCATCAAATAGCTCACGAGTAAAACAAGCGTCTCACGATCTCGTTTCCCTTCCTCCAAGATCTATTATTCGCGCTTATTATTCTTCGTTCCGACTTTGCACCGTAAACGCTATCACGCGCTCGTTCATTTTTTTTCCTTTTTCATTTTTAAAAACACGCCATAAACCCGTGCAGCCCGGTTCTGCAAATCCAATTACCCCGGCTGGAAAATTAAAACAGACGAGTAAGGGAAAACGATTCCCCTTGTGCAAGAAACATTATTTTCACGTGGCTGATGTGTAACAACATCGTTCGAACACCTACACACTCCATTCCTCGAGAAGCAACCGGACACAACCTTTCTAGACATCACGGTCGACGTTCGGTGACGTCGACCATTTTCTCACTCACTATCTCTCTCTCTCTCTCTCTCTCTTTCTCTCTCTCTCTCTCTCTCTCTCTCTCTCTCTCTCTCTTTTTCTCTAATCAGAAATTTCTCTCAGCTGACTCGCGTGCGCGAGCCAGTGAGATGCGACCCGAGCATAACACGTCTCCCTCGCCACGCGTTTGCCAGTTTATCACACGAAAGCTTCTTACCCTATAACGTAATATGTCTGTCCCCCGTGGAGGATACACGGCTAAACGGTTTCGTTACGTTATTAATTGACACAAAACTACCGCGTAGGCTATAGTACCGTTACAATACGTGTGTGTGTGTATGCGTGTGTGTGTGTGTGTGTGTGTGGATTATACCTTTCGACGTGTGTGTAACGCGCGCTCCGCGAGAGAAGCGACCAGCGGGGGTGGCTTTCCGCGAGAAGGTTCGCATGCCGGAAACAACCGGCTTAACAGCCTCGTTTCCATCGAGTGTTGCGCTTATGGCGGGCCTTGGCCACTGCAGAGCCAAGGGGGCTGCACGAGTGTGTTCGAGGCTCGCCAGTAACAAGCGGTTTGATCTTTGGTTACGAAGGTAAACTCTCGAGCGTCCCTGCGGTTTCCAGTCGCGTTTCCACTGCGGACGTCCGTCCAGATTCTACTTCCCAGTTTTCTCTCTCTTGCTTTTAATCTCTGCGCCTCCCCCAGACACTCGCGTAGCTCTCGCCCGCTTTGCTTTTATTCTCGATAATGTCGGTATTTGTTCAAAGAGACATGGCGAACATCCCGCGAGACGGAGTGCAAACCCGAAACACACCCAGCGATCTTCTCTCGCGGAGATGCCGCGCGACCGATTTCTTAGTTGAACGAAGATGATCCCACGTGTGGTGTGCTAGTCCCAGGAGGCCGTGCGAAATTCTTCGAAGAACCTTGAGAACGAATCCGAATTGAGGCTCTCGATCGTGTCGTCGAATAACGTCCGAATGGTACCAATCTGTCGAGCACGTTCCTCTCTTGTCTTCCGACAAACGTCCCTTCCTCTTTCGAAGGATCTTGAGAATCGGTGTGACGAACGCCAGTGGAAGTCTAAGTGAGATCTGATCCAACTCTCGTCTCTATTGACGTGCATTTCACGTGCACTGATCGCGTGTCTGCTTGCTTTCAGACAGAATTTTCTGTTCCATTGGTTCTTCAACTTTCGGTAGAAAGTATTTCGACAGGAAAGTATATCGATATCGGAGCGTTGTTCGACGAACACGAGGGTCCGAAGGAGATCTTACGAGTAATTACAGCCTCGTTGTCGGACTGACGGAAAGACGGCTAAGAACGTGTTAGACACAACGACACCGTGATAATATACATATACAATATCCATAATCGTTAGAATCGTACAATACAGATACACAGTTAACGTCACTAGACGCGAGCACGTGTCTCGTGTTTTGCTTGGATCTCCGACTTTTTCTTTTTTCTTTTTTTTTTTTTTTTTTTTTTTTTTTTTTTTTTGCCCTAACTTGCTCCTTAGCTCGTTTCATATAAAAGTGAGAAATGGTACATAATTGGTCCGGGCGTTCGTTCGTTGGCTCTCGTTCGCAAAAGCGACGTCTCGAGAGGAAGATATCGTCGCGTGTTTCGCGATCGAGTGGAGGCGTAATTAACGCCTCTTTGTACACGGTCTCTTTGTACACTTTTCGTTTGCTTGGAAGTAATTTAGCAAAGGAAAGATCGGCTTAGGCGCGGCGTATACAGTCACCACTGAATGAAATGCGCTGGTAGGCTCCGTTTCGAAGATAATCGTGGAAGCCTCGAAATTATGATCGATCCCTTTTCATCTGACTAAAATATACAGTTTCAGACGTGCCTCGGGTCTGCTTTTAGATCGTAAACGCACGAGTTATTACCTCTACATAGCTTTGATCCCATTTCCTTGCGTGCAGTTCTTTGAAAACAATTCACTCTCGCCCATGAATTGCTCGCACTTTAATTTGTTAAATGTGCTCCATTTTTCTTCGGGGTTACGAATAACCGATGCCATTACTTTTCATTTAATCTCTTTTTTGTGTATGTATTTTTATATATACATATGTATATCTTTTTCGTTTTCAGTAATTGCAATTATTCTCGATTCTCCGAGTTGTAGTTACACACACCTTCGCCGTTCGGCGACACGAGATTTTCAAATTTAAAACAAATTTAAAACGGCGCTCGCTGCAAACGAGTTTCTCGCTTTGAACTTTGCCCCGGGTTAACTTCAATCTCCCGCCAGTTTCGATTGCTCGCGTTTCGCGATACACGCGGCTCGCAATAAATCTGTTTGGACCTCGTAGCCACGTTCGATCACCTAAAACTCACTAATAAAGAGTTTCAAGCGGGTATGGGTTGTACGAACTTTGCCCTTTTACGCTTCAGCCACTTTCGAGTGGTCATATTGTTATCGCTTTCGGGACGAACGTTTTCTATGAGCGGTACGCGTTGCCGCATAGAGCCCTAAGCGCACGTCCACGTGCAATTTCGCTGAGTTACTAGAAGCAATGAGGGACGTTAGCTGCATGAAATCTCGATCCATGGAGAACATTTCGATGAAACGCTATTTTGTCTTTTAACGTGCATCAACGCGCCGTCTCGTCCCTTGCGAGCGTAAATTCGCAATAATTTTTAATCGGACTCTTTTCATCGAAGATACTTGATTTCACGATCAGTCGTGGAATGTGATTCTCATGTTAGAAGTAACGTGACTCGTCATTTATTTTGTAACAGCTGATTTTCACGATTTTAACCGTTGTTATTTTTACCGACGATTCGAATGACATCGATCAATATCAATGATAATTAATCAGCGTAATTCGATACTGGAAGATTATTCAGTTCACAGAGAAAGAGTTTTATTTGAACTCTTTGTTTGAATTTTGTCAATGTTATTTTATAGAATGTCACCGTAAGCCTCCTCTAATTCGGGCCCTATAGTGTTTGCTGGAACACTGCCGAGGAGAGACTATCCTCCTGTCTGATTAAATTTTCAACAATTACGACGCGTATCATGTACCGTGTAATCGCATTATCTTAAAAGGACAGTAATCTTCGTAGAAAGATATTAGCCTACGGTATCTATATACATCACCGGCATAATCTAGCCAGCGCTTCTTCACTGTCTTGCACATTTTATAAAGATAAAAGGCGAA
The DNA here is from genome assembly GCA_001276565.1 of Melipona quadrifasciata. NCBI lineage: Eukaryota > Metazoa > Arthropoda > Insecta > Hymenoptera > Apidae > Melipona > Melipona quadrifasciata. Next base: position 1,532,367 of record KQ435742.1, read on the forward strand.
CATTAATTATTTCAACCAAATCACGGTGTCTCTTATTCCGTTCTCGCGGAATAAAATAAAACAATTTTCACGCGAGGAGAGATTAAATTGAGATTAAAGGAAAGGAGCCAATTGAACAACGAGCGTGAAAAGTGAAAAGAAAGTTTTGAAAAAACTAGACGTTCTAATCGTGTTTTTAGAACACCGGGCGAAAAATCAGAAAATGCTGACGGAAATGGGGGAAATATTTTTTTACAGATAACGGGCAAGAATAGAGCTCAGCTTGAGTGCTTAGTCAGTATTGAAAGTATTAATTAACGAATTAACAATAGAAAAGAGGTACGATAAAACTCTTGTGGAATAATTCACCGTTTTAGCGATACGAGGAAAATTTAGTTTTTGAAAGCTTGTTAACAAGACAGCTACGAATTAATGACCGACACGAAATTCACACTTCTCTATCGTTTTGCCAGCTTGCAACTGAGCGATTTTCTGCTTGTGTTTCTTAATAAAACTGCCATTAATTAGTTCTCTCTCGTCAAGCAACATCTCTTTGATTTTCCACCGTGATCCTTTACAATTTCTTTCTAGCTTAGGAGAGAAATTTTTAATAACGTTAAGGGCGAGAGTGCACCGCGTTCTCCTTTGTTCCGATAACTCGACGAATGGTTATTAAATTTTTCAAGCTTACTTCAGTTCGTTATGTAAATTGGTACAGAGCGGAGATCAGTTTCCCATTAAAAATGTAATTCCACGGTATTCCGTTCTGCTTGCTTGTACCAAGACTCTCCTACAATGTATCGGATCTTCGTACAAACTTCGATGCTTGTAAAATTTAGAATTTCCTTCGTGCTACATCCATCTACGGTAACGTGCAGATTCTTTGAATTTTTGTTATTTCTCAAGAAATATTTGAACAATTCCTGGCTTTCACGTCTCTCCCAGTTGATTTTCCTGTGTTGCGATCTCTCCCTCTCCTAATACGCATTTCACACGAGATTCCACGCATGACATGCATTCTCCATTTAGGACAAGCTTTTTACTGCAATAGTCTATCCATCGTGCGGGAAAAATCATAAAACTATGCACCACCGTCCTCTCTTTGGGAGAAACAGCGTTCCTCTGCGTTTCTCACATATCCGAAATATATATTTAGCCACCCTTATAAAACCAATGACCCAGTTCGTCTGAAACTTTCGCAAATTACGGTGCGAACACTCCTCTGCCGCTATTACCGAGTACGAGCTTTGTCCCTTCTCGTAATACGACCTCTCCCTTAGACCGAGCCATTTCGCGTTTTAACGCGAGCGTGGCTCAACAACGCCCTCCGATGATCGAGGCGAACCCCTGATGAGGCAGAAGGGTCTGATTGCTAATTATCCAGCTACGTGGACACACACACACACACACCAGCCATTTCGCCGCAATTTCCCTTTCCTCTCGAGCGCCGCATCGGAACGAGGGCCCACGACAATCCTCCCGACTTTTTGCTGCTATTGACATCACCGGCGGATCGCGTCTCGAACGACCAGGCGGCCGACCCGGCACGACTCGCCAATTAACAGAAGAATCGATCGGCCGGCCGAGCGTAATACGTGTCTCCAGGCTCTGACTAATTAAACAGAACGCGCGGTTGCCCGGCCAGACCTCGAGCCACGAGTCCGCGATCGCGTTGTTATCCCGGATCAAGCCGGGATTTCCCATCAGGGTGTATATATCGGACATATATCCGTGTGTACAGATTGTAGGGTGGCTGCTCGAACGCAGACGCGAGACTTTTTGTTAGCGATTTGACGCGATTTTTCAACTGTTGCACTCAAACGGAGGATCGCATTTCTACTTTCGTTTGAAGCGAGTGAGATTTTTTGAGAAAAAGCTGTAAGAGAAAGTTTGGCAATTGAAAATTTCGAAAATTGTACCTTCTATCTTGAGCTGCTTGAAGCACTTGAGCCATATTTGTCAATTTTACAGATGGAGAAATAAAGGAAAATGTACATTGAGTATCATTCAATCTTGTTCAATTTAAAGATATTAATCTTAATTTAAAACGTACGTTGAACAATAATTCTTTTCCAATAATAAATACTTTGGCATAGAGTCGGCTAACTGGCTCTGCGTTGCGGGCCCTACTTTCCTGATCGTTACCCCCTCCACTGCATTGAAATTTCCTCCCCTCTCTCAGCAAGTGGAGAGATCGATGCAGTGGAGGGGATAGTGCCAGCGATCAGGAAAGTAGGGACGAGCGCTCGCGGGCCGCCAGTTAGCCACCTCTGTTTTAGCAAATGAATGCTTCATCCTCGCTTCGTTAATGGGCACGAAATATACGAGTTTCACAATTATATGATAAAAAATCGCGTATCTACGCACGAACACTGCACTCGATCGACTTAGTTGTTGATATATCCGACGCTCATGGAAAATCTCACCTCGAGCTCACCCGGGATCGCGAACAGGTACAGAGCCCGGTTTCCTTTTCTAAAACACTAACATCAAACGTACGTACGCACGATCAATTAACTGCTAGCTTAATTAAGAGTATTATACGGCTGCGAAGTCTTTAGATACGGAAGCATATACTTTGGACGTATGTACGACGCGAGCCTAGTCACGCCAGTGATTAGTTGTTTCGCTTCTGCATTTGCGTTTACATCGCAACACACGTTCGAGCTTGACCGAACTCTTGTCGTCGTCACGTAGTACGACCGTACGAACTGACGGCCGATGCATCGGCGTGTGCTTTTGCTCGCGTCTCTGGCTTTATCCGTTCGATTATGAAACTATTGCGGGCTCGTGTTGTGCATTTTGAACGGTTATTCATCGGTACGCGGGAACGCGATCGATCGTTTCGAGATTACGAAATGTGTATGCGAGCGAGATCTTAGCTACTCCCCTCCGTTAAACGATCGTTTACGAGCGTATGGTGCCGTAGGTACATCTTACGATCCTAAGGCAAGAATGGAAACGATTGTTACGGGACTGTTGGGTATTTCGTTATTGGCGCGTCTTTTCAAGATAACACGTGCCAAGAGCGAGGATGCAATACGCGTTTAAGCCTCCGAAAGATTCGGAATACGTAACAATACAATTTGAATTTAAGTCTGCGTTTTTAATTCCAAAAATTGCACCTATGCGGGTCTCAATGAAAATTTTCTTCGAATGATATCACTGAATCGTGAACTTGTGTTGGCGTATATATTGGTGTATATATTATAGGATTTTGTAAAGAAGTGTCCGTTTCGAAAGATCAAGCATTATTTAAAAGCAAGCGCGTCCAATTCTTTCTGATCGATTGAAAAATGAAACTCCGTGCGAGAGTTTCAGTTTCCTAACGCGCCAACGGCTGCTTCTATTACTTCCCGTTGCGTAATCCCCGCGACAGAGATATACCTACGTGTCGCATCGCTCGGCTATCGATTCTAATTATCTTGCTATCATACTATCGACGGTATATAGTGTTCACTAGTTACGAATACTACGAGATGCACGACGACAATCGTTTACTTTAGCCGTGTAAACCGCGTATGTTTGATTTAAAAAGAAAAAGAACCCACCCCTAGCCACCGCGAATCGTCAAACGTGTAAATTATATCAGCGTGTAAAAACGATAAAAAAAAAGAAAAAGAGAGAAAGAAATGGATTTTTCATCGTGCAAACGTTCGAAACGTCGGGAGATATCCGTTCGTCGCGTTTCCTCGACGATGTGAACGTAAATTCGTTGAGTCGCGGGATTTCGAGATCCCGCGGTATTCATATTCTCGCGCGCGGAGAATAGAACGGAAGGAAGCGCGTGTAATGGTATTGTCCGCGTAATATCTTGTCACGTGATTTGACGTGATATCGACTTTCGCGTTTTCACGCTCTGTCAAACGGAATGCCGGCACGTTGTAAAATGCAGGGGGCTGGGGGGGGGGGCACGGGATCGACGAGAATTTCACCTCCGTGTTACGTTGAAGAATGGAACAGATTCGAAATTGCACTTCCTCCCGACACAGTTCTCAGATAAATCGCTGCTCTCGCGACGGTGCGTTCAGTCACGTGATGGAACTGAAACATTGAGTTTGTAAAAACAATTTAACATAATTTGAAAAAAAAAAAAACATCTTTTAGCTGCGTGCAACTAGTTTGAAATGCCAGTACTTGTTAAAAAAGAGACATTTTGTTAATAAAAACGAAGATTGAAATCTTCAGACGTTCCGAATCGTGAATTAAAATTTGTCAGATCTTTGTTTCAAATTTCTTCCTGTTCGCATTTCAATTTTGAATCACAATGGCAAAACAACGAAATCTAATATTCAATTGCTATTTTACGAGTCAATCAACTGTCAAAAAAAAAAAAAAAAAAAAAAAAAAAAAAAAAAAAAAGAAATCAACGTTTCCAAAAATTTTCCGAAAACAATACATATATATATATATATGTATGTGTGTGTGTAAAATTGGTTTTCCCGTCTTTCGATCGCGCGTATTATTAATTGAAATGCCAATTTCCAGGGCAAATGCCACTGTAGTTGAAATTACACGAACGGTGCTTTTTATTGGTTTTCGGGGTGATCGATAAACGGTCGGGCACGAAGCGCGGGATTCGTGTCTCCCTGGCGAAACTATCGTCGATCGCACAAATATCGTCGTGTTCCCCCTCCGCGATACGCCCGTGAATCGAAATACCGATGGCCGATGAATCGATTCTCCCTTTCGCTGCTATTCGTTCCTTCGCACCTCCTCGGAAGCGATTGATTTCGATGTGCACGGGATGAACGAGATCTTTCTCCACTCCTCTTTTCTCAGCCGTGCCTGCGCGATTTGCTTGCCATCCTCTCTTATCGACGTCGTTTTTTCTCGACGAACCGTCCCTTACGTGTTCTACGAGTTCTAGCGCGCACTCACTTCGCTCGGAAATTTGTGCGGTTTAATTCGGAAGAATTAATTAATTACCCGTTGGTTGGTTCGGTATTTCTAAGGTATTTTAATCTCTGTTGTGGTAAATGCGTTGGAGTACTAGTTCCTTAAATGCTACTTGCGATGGTTGTTTGTAACAGCAGCCAACAGAATTGCACTATATCCAAAAAAAAAAAAAAAAAAAAAAAAAAAAAAAAAGAAAGAAACGAATTTTCAATTTGCTGAAAATTAAAAAATTTCAGTAATTTTGTGTAACTTTTGCAAAAGTAGTACAATTCCGTTACAACGATGAAAGTTTATCAATTTTCTTCAAACTCTGGGAACAATTAACGTCGAACGTGATTTAGATACAGTGCAATTTTGGCGTGGCCACTGTCGTGTAAGGTCAAGATGTATCGATAGATCGGAGTCTCGTGACTCGTAACTACTTTAGCCTTCTGCTTTACCTCTCGACTGTGCAAAGATTGTACGCACCTGTTTCTGCGCACACTACCACGCGTGCGCGGATGCGGGCAAAAGAGCCACGAGAGACGAATCGCGAATGGAGACACGCGTTAAACGTCGAGCGTGACTTGGTCCATTCGTGAGAACTTATGAAAGACTACTATCGTTTCCCTGCAAAAACACGTGTCGCGGAAACGTTAATTGACCGAATAATACTTATAGCCCCTTATTCTCGCGAATTCCCTCGTCAGACCGCGCAGGCACGCGGCTCTCCTATCTATTACTACTACCTTATCGTATCGATTAGCGTATCGATTATTCAAGCACCATCTAATTATCCCTAATGTATCTATTTTAGTTATGTAAGCCTCGTATTACTTTAGCCCGTCACTCTGCGATTATTTACTCTTGTTGCAATCGCTAACGGCGATCTCGAAATCGATCGAATCGTCGATTCACGATCACCGATCTGTTTCTTTTTTTTTTTCTTTTTCTTTTTTTTCATAGATCCTCGTGCACTTGCAGATTCTCGTCATCTACAAGTACGTGTATTGCTTGGCCAAGCGTCAGTGACGTTGCACTTGCTGAATTGACTAGTACCATCGTTCATTATGTCGTTCGTTACTGAATCGTGTTCGTCACACGGTTTTGCGCGTCAATTTCGTGGTCCTGCACCTTCGCGATCGACGCGAAAACAGACCACGAGGAGACGTGATACACGTCCGGCAAAGCTTCACTTTTCCTTCTCATTCGTCGTAGTATCGTAGTACGTATTTTAGTATTGACTGGATGCGCCATGACTAGATGGCACCGCAGATATTACGGTTATACGCTTAACGCGCTAAATCGTGCTTAAATTCGTAGGTTGCTTCGTTTTACAGTCCATTTGTACGCGTACAGCGTACTCGACACTCGCTGGTGAAAAAAGAAGCCATGAATCACGCGCTCGTGTAATAATTGTATCGAATGGTCGCTGAATGGTACACTGAACCGGTAAAATAGTTTCAAGAAAATGGTGTTCTCTTGCTGGCGGAAATCGGGTGACACGAGTTCGCGATCGTGTCGTATTTCGTTCGCTTTTACAGCTAGATCCTGGTTCTTGATAATGACGTAGAAAAATTAATACTTGCTGGTCGTGGACTCGTGTCGCTCGATTTCTCTCGGTTAACTCTGTGCAGGATGTTAAAGGAATCTCTCTGATATGTTTTCAGGACGAAAAAATTACGCAATAATACGTCGATTAAAACTGTTGAACCAAACTAAAGGTTCTCACTAGTCAGAATACAGACAAGTACATTCAATTCATTGCGACAAACGAAATCAAAAATATCGTCAACGATCTAAATTATCCTTCGTCAGCTGTTAACATCCCACACGTGGAATATACTCAAAAACCTATCACTACCACTACTTTTACTAGAATCCAACGTAACCGAATCGTCGTTATATCAAACCATTGTGTTCGAACATATTCCACAAATCAGCTTACACGTGGTAAATCACTTAACTCTACGATTTGACCCAATCTCCGAATCTCGAGTACGCCTTACAGAGGTTTTCGTGTCCTCACTTTATCATGATACTCACTGCCGTGGGTCCCTGGGAGATAGCGGTCTCCTTGGAGGCCTCCTCGATTTCCTTCAACTTCTCCTCCGCCTTTCTCTCCTTCAACGCTTTCAGAAGCTTCCATTTCGATCCAGGCGGACCAGGACTCACCTGGCCTTCCTTTAACGTCGTGTCCGAGCTGCCGCAGGTCGACGAATCGATTTTGATCTTTGGCAAGCTCAAGGTAGTAGCCGTGGTGGCCGTCTCGGCGCTGCCAGCTCCGTCGCGTTCCATGCCTTCGAGCACTGTACTCTCAGAGTCCCAAGCACCCGGGATGCTGACGGAGACCTCGCTAGGCGGTACGCTTACGCTACCTTCGCGAGAGATCGATTCCGAGCCAGGGTGGATCTTCTCACCGTGTCGAAAGGTCGAGCCGCTGGAACTGCGTCTCGATGGTTGTTCGTCCGCGTCTTTCGGCAGTTCCTCCTCTTCCTCTTCGTCCATCGACTGCACGGGACTGTCGGGGCCAGAAGTCTCCCCGGAGGAGCCTTCCTCCATAGACGTGGGCGTTTTCTCTTTCTTCGCTTCCTCCTCGTACGCCCAGGTGTGATAGTCAGTCACCCTCGCGAACACCGCTTCGATACTCTCCGCGGATTTCCGCTTTGGGATCGGTTTCTCGTCCCGATACCTGTCTCGCTCGTCGATCCGACGATCCTTCGCCACCGTTCCGTTCATCTTACTCGCTCGTGCCTCCTCGCCTTTCTCCTCCTTCGCCTGCTCCTTCGATATAGTGCTGGCCTTCATTTTCAACTCTTTCAAGACGAACGACATCTTGTGCTTCACCGTTTCATCCGGCTGATAGTGATCAGCCTCCTCCGGCTCCTCCACCAGCACCTCGCCCATCTCTATCTCTATCTGCGACTGCCTCTCGAGTTCCTCGAGCTTCCTCAGCTCGTACCGGTACCACTCGTCCTCGGAGTCGATCGAGTCCTCCGTACTTTGTCGCCTGGAGGAGACCCTCGACGTGCTTCGATAGGAATGCGTGCTACGGTTGTCCTCGTCCAGTTCGCCCGGTCTCGAGCCGGTCCACGGAATCTCGAGGGACTGCTGATGCCGCGGCAGGAATCGACTGCCTGGCGTTTGCCCTCTCGTGCTCGACGCGGATGGGCTTCCTTCCGACGGCGGTGCCTCCTCCGATATGCTGGTCACCAGTTCCGGCAGCCTGGTGCTGCTGGACTTCTCGCTCTTCTCGCTCTTTTCCGACATGTCTTCCGGGTACTCGAAGCTCGTCTCGAGTGTTTGGACGGTGCTCTCGTCGGACTTCTTCTCGGTGCTGCCCTCCTCGCTGGGAGGCTGGTCGTCCGAGACCGTGGAGGACTGTCTCTGACGGTACTTGCCCAGCGCTCTGGACACCGCGAATTCCATGCTCGCACCACCCATCAGTGTCACCGGGGGAAGTTTCGGGGCCTTTTCGTTGGGAGCTTCGTCCGAGCTGCCGGTGGATCGTTTGATATCTCCGACAGTTTGAAATATCGACGAGCCGCCAGAGCCAGAACCTGTGCTCTTCCCAGACGTTTCTTCGTCGAAGCCACCCATCTGATCGGACATTTCACGATCCACGTCTTTCTTCTGATCCTTTTCTTTGGCCCAGCCATCTTGTAGCGCTTGCTGCTGTAATTGCTCCTGGTGCTGTTGAATCTGCTGTTGAAGGGCTTGCTGTTGCTGCTGCAGATTCTGCTGCTGCAGATTTTGCTGCTGCTGCTGTTGTTGCTGTTGTTGCTGTTGTTGTTGTTGTTGTTGTTGTTGTTGCTGCTGTATATAGTCTTTTTGTTGCGAAGGTAATGGCTGAGCGATAGGTTGCTGCTGCTGTGGAATCGGCTGGGGTGCTTGTTTGCGCTTCGTGCTAGCTGTTTTCACCTTGGCGAAGAACGGAGGTTCTTGATTTACGTCCGACATCACGCTGTCCTCGTCCTCCGACAAGCCACTCTGTCTTCCACTGCTCCATTCCGTTTCCGATTGTTCGGGATCCGACAGGGATTGAGACTGATGACTTCGCCTCTTGGCTTTCTGTAGGATCCCAGACACGGTAGACACCAGCGTGTGTTTCTTCTTCTTTCTGGTTGCCTGGCTTCGTCCACGACCCCTAGCCATACTCGCTTCCTGCGGGAGCCTTTGCTGTTGCTCCTGAGACATGTCCAAGTCTTCCCTTCTCACTCCGCCGGGTAACGAGTGACTTCTGTGCCTCTTGCTGAGGTGCAGGTCCGGCAACCAGTTGCTCATCGAGCTCATCGCGTTTTTCAACGACGAGCCGCGCCTCATCTTCTTGCCAGCTTTCGCGTTCTCTATCTCGTGGTCCTTCAAGTTTGACGCTATGCTGATGTACCCCGATTGGGACACGATCACGCTCGATGCGTCGTAGTACTCGCCCTGCTGATGTTGCGCCTGATCGATTGGCATTCTGCCACCCGTTTCGTGATCTTGAATGTACTGATGTTCCCGTTGCCATTGTCTCTGGTATCCGTCCGTGAGTTGTGCGCTTTCGGTGCTGGTCAGCCTTTGACTGTACGGCTGGTATTGCTGTTGGTAGGCTTGCGGGTAATTTTGATTCGCGTACGTGTGATGATACTGATGGGCTTGGTACGCCGGTGGCTGAGGATACCTTCTGTCGGTGTAGGGACTCTGGGCGTAGCTACCGTCCGAAGTCAGCGATCTGATGCTAGAGGACGTCGAGTCGTGAGGAATCTGATCCTCCATCGAGTTCAACCACGAGGTCTCGTTCGTCTCGGTTCGTGGCAGATTCGCGCTGGTCGGGTAATACGACAACGCGTCCGTGATGTTCCCCGTGGGGAACATTGTGCGATACATCGCGGCTTTGTACCCTTCGTGGTTAGTCATTCCGTCCGTGTACGCGCTGGTTCTCAAAGGTTTCTTCAGATGAGCCGCCACCGCGCCCGACTCCGTATACTGGACAGCCGTGTAATTGTCCTGATAGCTGTTATATTGATCCACTGCGTCCGGATAGTAAGCGGTGGTGGTGGTTTTCGGACCATAGCCACCGGCGCTGCTCGTGTAAACACTCGTGATAGCCTGTTGTCGATTGCTCCCAGCCACGGAGTAAATGGCAGGTTGCTCGGATCTGTATACGTAGTCGATCGCCGTGGTTCCAGGCGGCACGGTGTCGTAGGTGTGCTGCAAAGCTTGCTGGCGACCTCGTTTCTTCGGACTCTGACAGGTGGTTGCGATAGGTGCCGGAGGAGGCACGAAGCTGTAGTCTTCCTTGGTCGTCGGTGTCTTTATCGACGTGTAACCGGACAAATGGTTCATAGCCGCGGTGTAGGAGTGGCTGGTGACGGTGAACGTGACCGCGGTGGTGCTCGCGAAAGCGTCCCTTCCTTCCGGCGTGTCGTACAGCGGCTCCTGCGTGATGACGGTGGTTGTGGTTTCCGGAAGAGGCGGGATCGGACTGGCAGATCTGACGGTCGTTGTACTTGGGATTAGAGTCGCTCTGGCGTGGTCCACCGAGTACGAAGTGAGCATCTTGGCGATGGAACTCTTCGGTGAGCTCGGCGATTTGTCCAAGCTGCTCCATCCGCTCATGGAAGATAGGCCGGAGTCAGATTTGGCTGCGACGATGTTGGCCACGCTTGGCTTGGCTGTGTGCTTAGGCGAGACTCGCGGCGACTTAGGCGAGTGAGGGGTTCGTGGGCTTAGGCGACCTTGTTCCAGGGAGACGAGCTTCTCCGCGCTTTTCAAGAACGTGGGACTCTGAGGTCGTTTCGTCTCGGGCTCTCTCTTGTCGGGCCCTGGCATGAGGAACGGCTCGGTCGAGTCTCGAGGAGCTGGCGGCGGTGGCGAGCTGGGCGACGGACTCGGAGGCGTTCTACTTTCTTGGAACTCTAAATTCAGTCGAGCAGCGCTGCCGAAGTAGCCGTCCTGCCTGGTTCGAAGACTCTGCACGCTGTGGACGCTGTGCACGCTGTGAACGCTTCCCGCCGAGTGGGTAGGAGATGGGACTTTGTCGGTGGTGGTGCTGTAAATGGTGGGCGAGGCGCAGGTGACCGCCGCGAAGCTCTCGACCATGAGATCGGTCAGTTCTTTGTTTTCTGCGTAGCCTTTGGCGAAGCTACCGACGTCGATCGGCAACTGGATCACTGGTTCTGGGCTCTTCTCCCGTACAGTCGTTGCGTAAGTACCCAGCCGAGGAGGTGTGTAGGTACTCGAAATTGAATCCAAGTTCGTTCTGGACGTGGACGTCAGTCTCGGTGAAATTGACCTGGTAGTGAAGTCACCGTCGGTGGCTAGACCGCTGTCGGTGCTGACTCTGGAGATCGATCGACCGGTTGATCCGGGACTTTTCGAGAAAGTCCAACTGTCAACGTCGGTTTCCGCGTAAATCTTTCTCAGCTGCTCGTCTATGCTGCTCGCCTCCTCCGCCAGTTTCGCTTCAGCCTCGGAACTATACTGCCTCTTCGGAGAGTCCATCAGCTTCGACTGCAGTTCTATCAGGTTCTGCGAATCCTTTTGCAATTTATTGGTCAGCCGGTCCAGCTCGTGCAGTTTCTCCAGAGCGACCTGGTCGATGGAACTGAGTCTGGAGAGCTGGGCGAGATCCTGTTCGCTGACGCAGGGCGTGTTCCCCCGGTAACTTTTGTAATCAGCCGCGCTGAACACCTCGCCCTCGTCCTCGTCCTCGTCTGCCTCGTCTTCCTTTTTCGTCACCGCTTCCTGAATCTCCTCCTTCGTCGGTTTCGTCGCCAGCTCGTCGAGCTCTTTCTCCTTGGTCATCGTCTTGTCGAACATGTTTCTCTCCTCCGTCTCTTTCTTTCCATTCACGTCCTCGTCCTCCGCCTCTTCCCAGATCATGCCCAGCTGCGACGTCGGCCTGGACGTGTCGCCGCAGATCAAGTCCTCCCTGTACGCGTTGTTCAGGCTCCTGTAGAACGCCTCGTCCGGGATGTTGCTCTCCTCCGCGAGTGTCTCCAGAGTGTCCAAGTTCCTCACGTTTCTGTGCATGTCGGTGACCACCGCGGCAGCGGTCGAACTGTCCTGCGTCAGCCCGTGCATCCTCGCGATCTCCTGCTGGGCTAGTTTCTCTCTGATCGCGTTCGTCTCTTCGATACCCATCGTTGCGCCTATGCTCTTCGCGATCGCGTCTAGTTCGCCTACGGTGCTCTGCTGATTGGCCAACGTCTCCTCTACCACCACGTTGCTGGTCTCGTGTGTGCCGCTGTTCGCGTAGAATTCGATCAATTGGCTGATCACCGTTTGTTGCTCGTACAGGAGGCCCTCCAGCTTCTCGAGCCTCTCCCACATCTTGATGTACTCCTGACTAAGCAGATCCAACGCCCTCCAGGCGTACCTCAGCTCGTTCTCCAACGTGTTCAGCCTCGTGCCGAGTCTCTCCATGTAATCTCCGATTATGTAGTCGATGTTCCCGTCCGTGGTGGTGGCGTTGTAGGCCGGTAGGGCTGGCGAGTGAGCCCTCGGACTGGTTGGGGCTGGCCCACCCAGCTTCGTCGAGTCCATTTTCATCAAGTTTACGTTCGCGAATGACTTGCGATACGTCGAGTCGACTCTGTCGTGTTCCTGTTTAAGCTTCGACGATCCTCCAGTTACGATATTTAGGCTGTCGATGATCCCCGAGTCGACTCATCGTCACGCGTATCGTGCGACTCGAACGAAAAAACGGACTTAGAGCGTTCCCCGTGGCCTGGCGAGGAACGTGGCGAACGCTTCGACGTATCCCACGGAGACGCCCGACGCGATGAAACCACGGTAATTCGACGCACTGTGCACGTTGTCGATCTCCATGTCGATTGTCCTCTTTCTTTCTTCTTTTTAACTTTGGTCACTTGTTCGCACTTTGATCCGTTCACTCGTTGCGTCACGCGTTTATATTTATATTTATATATATATATATATATCGTTTCACTCTTGTCTTTCGGTCCTCTCGGTTCTCTGTTCAACTCTGTTCTTCCGTTACACTAGAGCTGCGTACACAAAGTTTGATCGTTGTCGGGCGCGATCTTGACGAACCGTTCGAGATCGCGCGACACTCTGCAAATGGCACTTCGTAACCAGTCTCGTGGGTTCATGCCGCTGCCGCTATCTGCAAAACAGGAGCAAACGGGTTGCCGTGGCTTAGTACGAGACGCGCTCGTGCCGAGTCACCGCTGACACAGTTTCCATGGTGCTAGAGTTATCCTAACGCGTAAAAATTACGTTAATGTTCGGGTAAAGGGGGCAAGAACTTCGATCAGAAAGGTCCACGGGACATTGGCTTATTTCCTATGGCATTGAATCGACGTGCATCTCCCGTCACTCGCTTTCCTCCACGAAGCGAGCGAGATCGAGCGAAACGTGAATATAAATCATATCATAAAGTCTGAATAACTGAAAAATACCGAAGGAATGAAAGAAAGAAAGGGAACGTTCCTCTCGTCTTTATTATTTTAATAATAAATCAATGCGGAAAATGTGAAAAAGATACGAAACTTTGTCAGATTGCCAGAGCAGAAACCTTCCTCTCCAAATTGACTTTCAATTGCCACTTGATCGTTACAAAACCGTTTCTTCACTTCGACTTCGGGTTCCTTAATTGATAAATAAATCAACCCGAGTAATATCTCGGGGGCTAAAATGGCATTAATGTTCGCGGTGTAGCATCTGTTCTATTTTTTTTTTTTCTTTTTACTTCAGCTTTAATATCGTAATATCGTAGGTTGCGTGAAGTTGTTCGGTTGTTGGGAATTTGTTGCCCGGGGATCCGAAATCAGGGCGACGAGGTTGGCGGGGAACATGAATTAGAGAGGCCATTAGTCGCGCGCCCAGGTGTTTCGTAACGCTCGTGCATAATCAAAGCGTACATCGCCGGGGCGAAAAAGGTGTGCGCGAAGTAATTGCTGCAGCTCGGGGATCGGATTTTCGTCAGCGTTGATTTCACCTTGCGATTGGTCGCGTTCGAGCGCTCCCGACTGCTCGACGAATGGAGGAACTGTTGGTCGAGACGAGCACGAAACGAGAAATGGACCAAGGATCAATTCGCCGTTGTAGAGAATTTCTTTGTCCGCCCGATAAGAATTGCGAGCTTCGCTCGTGAATAACGATCCCGGCTTCGTAGAAAATTTTGAGATTGATTACTCGAGCTTTTGCTCGAAGAGCGCATCACGTTGCGTGGCGTAACTTTTCATAAAAATTTCAATTACCAATAAATTTTGTCGGGATTAAATTCTTCGATCGATTTCAATTATTTAATAGATTTTAATAGATTTTGTCAGGATTAAATGCTTTATTCAAATTATTTCATCCCGTTTCATTTAGTTTAATTTTACTTTATGAACATTTCGTTAACCTTCTTATTAATCATCCCGCATAGAAATTTCACTCTGGAATTTTAATTCTGCGTTCGAGATTATATAGTGCGGTGATTTTTAGGAAGCTTAGTATGTAAATCACCTCCGTCACATTTGCAATTTGCTGGATTGACACTGTGATCGTTACGCTATCTAAGCAGAGTTCGCCTGCACGTATCTATCGACCTTCGCTGCTGCATTATTCCAGCAATCTCTGTTCATTACAAGCCACGTGTTCTAATCAACAACAGCGAAGGCTCGCTGCGCGAGATTCTCTGGCGTGTCACGCAAGATTGATCGATCTTCCTCCCCACCTTCAGACAACATCGAGGAATCGAAGTCTCGATTATTTAGGAAATATTCCGTTCCGTTGGCCGAGACGCGATGTTAAAGACAAAAACGACCATGGTTGACCCGGGGATGGCGATGCACGTGCCGCGCGGCGAATGATGCGATGTCGTCGTCGAAATGATGAATTAGCTGACGCGAGCGTGCAACTCCCGGAAGACGCTTCTTTCATGACGGTCGTAGAATCGCGTTCATGACATGTCGGGGAGACGAGTAAATAAAAAGTTCAAACGAGCTTACGACCAGCTCACGACGTTTTACGGAACGAACTTAACTTTACGTGGAGTTAGGTTCAAGTTTCACGCAAGATTTAATTATTTTGACTTTGATACGCGATGACGCGGAGTCACGTTGGGTTGCGATCATCAGTGATTTTCTCACGTTATTAATAGCGACTTTAAGTTCTGAGATCGTTTCTTGGCAATCAATCTTAAAGTCTTAGTTGTGACACCAAGTTCATTGGAATTTTTGGAATTATCATTTTTACATCGAAATTGTTATCATCACAGCCAGTGCGGTTTGAAATTGGTTATATTAATATTTGTTAAAACATGAAGCAATCTAGGAGACGTAACAGTACACGCGATTTACATTTTCTTCTTGTCTTCAGGCAACAATCTCCAGTTGAAACAATACGTGCACGTTCGCATCTCGATGCGACGAACGTCGGAATAAATATAACAGGTGGCGTGCATGCATCGCAAATATTGGAAAATCAATAATTACGCTCGTAAATATAACAAATGTTATGCAACTGCTGAATTTCGACGGTATTCTCTTCGCGGTCGTGCACACTCGAGCAGAGTTGACGATTACGTGTGTTCCACATCGACGTGGGTAGATCGATAACATTCCTCGATGCCATTACGACAAGTGTTGCTAAACGCAATTCGATCGATCAACGAGGTATTCAACGAGCAAACCGCAAAATATTCTGCAACTTCAGTCGAGCGGAAAAGGAAAAAGGAAAAGAAAAAAATAGTATCCGCTGTTAACCCAGTTTTTTTTTTTACATGTTCTTCGAGCATCTCGATTAATTACCGATGCGGAAGAATCTGAGTCGCATCTTCCTTCGATGCGCGTGTAAATTATTTATTAGCAAGGAGTTGTGAAAGTTCAAACTCTCTGGAACGGATGGAAAATTGCCCGCAATCAGTTGAAAACTATCGCGCGTAATAATAAATGGATCGAGTTGGATTGTCTTTTCGATTAATAAGCTAATAAGCGTGTACTTGTTGGTTTTGTTACTTGCGAGCGCACAAATTGTGAATTAATAAAAAGAAAGTTTTAATTAACAAGTTAATTAGAACGTATATTTGATTACAAATTAATATTAAATTATTGTAATATTTACAACATTAAGTCAAATTGCAAATATTAATGCTTGCAATATCGAGGAATTTAAATATCTGACAAAATATGATTTTCACTGCTTTTGTAATATTTACTTCCAATTATACTATGTCACGTCGCGCGCGCGATCTGAGAACAAATTGCAAACTTTCGGTAATTAAACCCGGGAAAAGTTAAATTCCTGAGGGTATTAGTCCTTAGGAATTAATTTCTTATCAGTATCCTTTCAACGAATTCTGCCAATCCTTCAATCCGTCGCTAACAACTTCTTTATATTATACTCCACTGACAGTCCACGATTAACCCAATTCGGCACGTCCGAGAAAAACTGCGAACGGATTACACCGATATCGAAAAGTTTTGGTAGCTCGATATTACCGTCCCCGTTTGTGAGAAGCAGCGGACGCTTACAGATATCCACGTCGACGACAGAAGCTTAAATATTTTTCGCGTGCAAGTGGAA
>KQ435742.1:1557337-1567552 GCA_001276565.1 Melipona quadrifasciata
AAAATATTTCAGATAAGTGGATCCGAAACGTGCGACAAAATATACGACCGCTTAAGTCGCGAAAGTAAGTAAGTTTTTTGACGACTCGATTGTAACACCTAACCACTGTACTCGTTGGATGTGATAAAAATCGAAGCACGCGGCGTGACTGCGAAAGCAGATGCTGCACCCGGTATCGCAACGCGAATAATAATCAGAAACGCGAGTCCTCGTACAAAACCAAAATAATCTAGCGGATATTCAGCCGCGTCGAAGTTAAACTCGGCGCTAAATTGAAAAAGTTGAGTTGATCGTTGTTATTTTCACGCGGCTTATACTGCACACGAGAAGGATCTTTGTATTAATTTTTGATGAAAGTATAATATTTGCTCGATTTTGGTATTGGCTGTTGTAACGTAAGATCGGTTGCAAGTTTATTTGATTTAATTTCTTGTAATGTGACATCAAAGGATTGATTCCCCTTAACACGTCGAATCCTGTAGCATGATCGGTAATATTTAAATTGACAAAGACATTCGTATTCGTATATAATTTAAATAATATTAAATATAAATATTATATAAATACTATGTAAATATTTAAATAATTTTATTCTTGTGCCAAAACAAAATACCGCACATCATTCTGAGATGGTCAACAATCCTTTGTTCAACATTGACGATATAAATAAAATGATTGAACAGTCAATATATCAGTTATTAATATTAACGTATTAATTATTATTAATATCGAAACATTTCGTTCTGAGCACAAAGATCCAAACTTCTGTCAATAATCCAAAAACGATCGAAACGTTTACTTACAAATACCTACAAATACCTAGGACTCGATTAAATCTCGCAATATTCGTCAACTCGCGAAACTGATTCGCCGGAAGCGATGGTTCTTGCCCTCGGTGGACTCGCGGACGCATCAACGTGATAAACACGATAAATCTGGCCGGCTTGGTGCGCGTTTATTGTCGAAGAGGCGACTCCGGGGGCAGATGAAATTGGATTCCCCCCCCGTTTGCAAACTCCGCGTATCCCCGGAAGCGCGCGTGGCCACGCTGCGCGGAATTCCTCGTGCTGCGAAACGATATTCGCCGGAATCGAGCGGGCCGCTAGCGATAACTTCTGGCTGGCCGCGGTGTGTAACGTCGCTCGTGCGTCTTCGTTTCCGGGCGGACAAGCTGCCGGAAGCTGGAGGGAGCCGGGGAAATGCCAGCGAGAAAGAGTGCCGGACAACTTGATTTGAAAAGTTTCACGCTGCGCAACCGGCGGCCGACCGAAATTGCGTTTCTGGAGGCGCATCGTTGAAGCACTGAATTGGAGAAAGAAAATTGGAGACGCCGATTGCGTCGACTGTTAACGACATTCGCTGGTATAGATCGCGTATCCCTTGGGGTTCGAAGAACTAACTCTGCCTGATTTACACTGTCTTTGTTTTGCAATAAGTCTGATGGCTTCTACTAGATACAGGAAGCTTGGCTTGTCTGAATGACCGAGGTACGGTCTAAAGAAAGTCGATGGTTCATAAAATTTACTATTGAAGGAAAGACGCGAAATAGGAACTGCGTGGGATGAGAGTGCTAGCTGAAAATTATAATTAACACTCGGAAGTAAAGACCAAAGTCAATTCAATCCTATCGAACGAATCTGACGAACTGCAACGCTTTTGAATAAACGTCGAATTGTATAACTGTATTCTTTACAACTGAGTTCGACTGAGATACATTTAGCCGAATATCGACTGGTGATTAAGTTTTTTAATTTGATTGTTACTTGACTGTTCTATCCTGTGTTCCTCTGACTATTCTACCTTGATGTGATTTTTTTGTGCCTGATCTTTTTGTAACGCATCTAGGATTGCGTTACCCTTTTCATATAAAATGCATATAAAATGAGGCGATTAGTTGTTTAGTTATCGCCAAGTTTGTTCTAGGTGGTTACTTGTTGTTTGGATCGCAGGAAAAGTTCCAAGAAACCGGCATCTCAAATTCTGATGCGATGTCATCAGAGACCTCTTTTACATCCAAGTCGTGTATTACTCTTTCTAAAGGAGGAAAGCGTAATCCCTTTCTGAGGAGTTGTAAAGTAGGGGATATGTTAAGATAGGCTTCTAAAATGTCTCATTGCTACCTATGAGAGTAACTCGGGTGGGATGATTCTAGGAAACGATCCTATCCTCTTCTGGAAACATTGCTTGCACCATACTTCGGATACGCGCGTGTTTATAACGCGTGTATTTATCAATTTTATGACGCGGAAGACCTCATCGCATTTGAGGCTGAAATTTATCGAGTGCCTAGTTTGGAGTTTCCCAAGTGTATATCAGCGAGTTCCACGCATGTTCTACAAATGTTTTCGAAATTCCTAATTGGAGTAGTTTGGAGCACAAGTGTTTAATTCCTCGTAAAGGAATGACCCTTATAGTATTTAGAGCAGAACCGACTAACTGGCGGCTCGCGAACCATTGCCTCTACTTCTCTGATCGCCAGCGCTACCCCCTCCACTACAATCGATACAGTGGAGGGGGTAGCGTTGACGAGGAGGAAAGTGGGAGCAATGGTTCGCGGGCCGCCAGTTAGCCACCTTTGTTTTAAAGGTTTTTATTCTACCTTGCAACCGTGGTCAATGTCTCTAGATTTGATGAAGAAGTGTGCTACTGTTTTAGAGATTTTTATTCTACCTTGCAACCGTGGTCAATGTCCTTAGGCTTGATAAAAAAGCGTGCTACTGTTTTAGAGATTTTTATTCTACCTTGCAACCGTGGCCAATGTCTCTAGATTTGATGAAAAAGAGTGTTGCTGCTGTTCACGGCACGTCTTTTTATATTTATATTTTTTGGCAAATCGAAGAGAGGAGGAAAGGAACGTAGATGACCGACTACTGGAATTTGCCCCGTGAATGTAAAAGTGTTCGCCGATCACTTTAGGAGGACTATAACTCAGTGTGTTAGCATTGAGCCAATATTGTCAGGTCTGGTTTGTCATCCAACAGCGTTACACATCGTTGGCCTTAACATCGACAATGGCTACCTCGATGTGGATTTATCGTAGTTGCATAGCTGAATTTTTGCATGGCTGTTAAGGTAGCAAAGTGTCGAACTTACGTTGCAATGTATTTATTACGTAGAACGGGCCGGCTTTTCTCGTTGCAAAATTCGCATAAATATTTACGGTTCGTGCGTTGTGAATAAATCTCGCGAGAACGTATATTTTCATGGCCGCGGGCAAAGAAGCGGAGATTCGTTGCACTTATTAAAAATTATAATGAATATTCCACTTTGAATATTTCAACGTTTGCATATTAAACGCGTTCCGCGCATCTATGCATCCTCAAGTTTCGCATAAATGCGTTAAATTGTAGGGAGAGCTTTATGGAGGAGAGGCATATAAAAAATGGGGAATACAAAAATTGAGAAGAGCTGTAAAAATAAATCGAAAATAAAGTAAAATCTGTTGAGGATAAAACAGAAAACTCGGTAGTAAAATACACGATCGGTAGCAGGATTTAAGTTTACTACTAACAAAGCGTTTTTGTCGCGACAGCATTATCAGATGGTTCACGTTTCACAGAAAAGTTTCGATGTTGGTTCGTTTGTGGCTTTAGAACTTTCACGCTCTCAACGTTTCGACCAAGTTTCGCTTGCCGACGATAAGGAGACTGCTTGTTTCTCTCGGCACAATGATAGCAATAAAGAAACATGGGCGACGCACGAATGCTTAGCTTGCTTGTACGTCGATGATGCAAGGTGACAAATACTTGGAGGAAAAGTATTCTTGTGCTAGTTTTATACTAGCTGTACTTATATTTCGAAAATACTCGGAAATATACGATAATACCGCTTAACCTTCTTCAGAGAGAATATTAAAAACATTCTTGCTGTTTTAGCTTAATTATCTCGCCGAGAGCATGCTATTGCTCGTTTCTTTTTAATTTAATATTTTTAAAACACGTTGTTCCTTTAATTCTGTACGTTCGCTACGAACAAAATGAGGTTCCAGTTTTTGTCAGAAGAACTTCTTTATTTAAGATCCTTTACGTCACAGTGAATACTGTTATCAGGAAGAATACGAAAAAGAAAAAGTTCGTGACACGTAGTACCCTTTCGTCTCTAAATTATGAAACTGATCGTACGGCACGTTTCGTGACGTGAAATTGATATGGCCCGCATATTCTCCGTTTATTTATCGCTTCGCGAGTCATACATCGTGATCCCTTATCAGTTTTCTCTTCAGCTGAAAAAGCTGAAGCATTTTTTTGTTTGGAATATCCGAGGAGAAACAATTTTGTACCTCTGATGGAGATTTCCGAGCTTTTATCCAGCTACCTTAGTCTACAAGCCAGCAACGCTTGTTAGTTTTATATTTATTGGACTTGCTGTTTGAAATATTCACAATTCGACTGTTACGTCGCATATTTACTGAGATATTTCGTTCGTTGTTAATCAGTGTAATTAAGAAGATTCAAAGAAGAAGAACGAATAAACGGAACGGAGAGACTCGTATTGTCAGAGAAACGCTTTGCGCTCTTTAATTACAAAGATGACATTCTGTTTTTTCTTCCTCTCTGAGTTCTTTCATTCTCGAATAGAATTCAGAGATCTATCTAAGAACTTATCCATTGCAGTCATCAGGATAGAGAGAAATAACAATCAGATTGTAACGGAGAATGATCTTCAAACTTCTTCACTCTTTTAATCACGATCACTTTCTTTGCATACACGGAACTAATTTAATTTTACGTCTATGTTTATGTAATAGTTTTATATCTTTATTGCATCGTATCGTCAGATCAAGCAGATAATTTTTTGCCTTAGTCTTAATGCACACATCGTTACATTTTCGTCGAACAGTTCAGCGTCTCTTTATTCTCTAGGTTCGCCAAGCTGGTTTTTATCTTCTGATGATAACCAACGATCAACGTTTGAACTCAAACAGCTGTGTCTTACACGCGTCTCTAGCTGTAATTGAAATTAATAAAAGCCCGGCTAACAGCGGAATACAACGGTTTACGGGGACCGACCGAAATTCGCATAATTGCCGCTGCGTGCACATGAAATTTAATTAAATCTCGCCGTGGCATTTAGGTTAATTATAAGCAATGCATACTGCGTCACGTTGTACTCGTAAATTTGCTTTCGGTAACTTTGGCCAACTTATTAACACGCTTCGGCCTCGCTGCGGGGCAAACAGAGAGCCCTTTATCAACGAGAATCCAAGAAGTATTCACAGCTGGCCCGGGTATTAGAAAAACCAACCGCTTTCCCAGCTTTTCCCTTTGTCGTCCCTTCCTTTCTCGCCTGTGACTTCGTTTGTTGAAATTGTATTGTTTCCATCTCTTTTCCTTTTTCTTCTTCCCTCCTTTGTGTCGGGCGAATCGGTTTTTTCGAGGATCGCTGCTAGCAACCAGAATGATTCGCCAGAATAGATATTATCTTCTTTCTGCGCTGCTGTTATATTCGTCCGAATTTGTTTCAATATTGTTGTTGAATTTCTCTCGACGATGAGAAATTCTGTATTCTGCGATTTCCAGGCTGTGCTTTAAATTTCGCGAAATTTTCTAGCAAATTTTAATTTAGCAAAATTCGTACATCGATTAGCAATGAACAAGCTGAAACCCTCGATCTTCTAATAGTTTCCTGCAAATTCATTTCCTCGAGCTATTCAAAATCCTGTTCACTCTCAGTCGCTTGTTTCATCATGTTTTACAATTGTTTTTCCTTATCTCATCTGACGCTCACAATTACTCTTTTTTTTTATTAATTTTACCATCTTTATTTTTGATTAAAATAAAAAAAATTACGAATTTCTGTCAAGTAATGCGTGGTTTCGACAGATAAAAAAAAAAAAAGAAGGAGATATCCTAAACGAAATTTCTAAAGGCCTCAAACGAATCCACCTCTCACCCTTCGTTCGTTCTCTCGGGCATTCACGTTCGTCCGCTTCCATTTGGTCCGTTCTCTTTAGTCGCGCGGTTTCTCGTTAGGCGTCGAGACAGCCTCTCATTACCGGTCATTCGTCGTGTAAGAGACGTAAATAAGAGGAACAGACTGCTCCGCACACCGACTCGTCGCCGACGAGTTTCCGAAAGTCCGGCGGAACGCTTTGCACGGAGATCTCGAGAGGAAGCGTTAATTGCCGCATCGATCCGATTATTCGTGGAATTGTTGTCTCGTTTCCAATTCTACCGATCCTTCGTTCCGTTTCGCATCGAGAAGTATGGATGCTTTATTTCATTAATTTCTTTTTGCGTGTCTCTTTGAATGGCTAGGAAGATAAATTTCTAATCAGCTTCTCAATTCGATTTAAAAAGACGCAAGTTTCTGGTTAATTCGTGGAACTTGAATGATGATCGATAAACGAAGATGGAATAATTTGAATCCACTGGGAATGACGATGACTAAAGAAATTTATGATATTTCAGTTTCTCTTAGAAATCGTTTTTTTTTTTTTTTCAAGAATAGAATGTCTGCGGGTATTTTTTGGAAAGTAACTT
Organism: Melipona quadrifasciata; assembly: GCA_001276565.1. NCBI lineage: Eukaryota > Metazoa > Arthropoda > Insecta > Hymenoptera > Apidae > Melipona > Melipona quadrifasciata. The sequence continues at coordinate 1,563,820 of KQ435742.1, forward strand.
TTGGAGCTAATTATTATGTTAAGAATTTGTAACCATCGAAAAAACGTACAGGATTATGTCGCCAGTTACTAAATATAGAAAGTTGATTTTAATTATGAATAAGAATTCACGTGCAAATTGGAGCTACTCTTCAATAAGTTATTTTTGTCCACGATTAAATATATAGTATATAGTAGTTGTTTAGAGATGGAAATTATTAATTTCTACATAAAAATTATTACAATATTAATAAAATTATTGTATTAAATATATTAAGTTTATAAAAAAGTTTAGAGATTATATATCATGTTGTATCACTCGGTATAATTGACGATATAAGAGATAATTTGTTTAGTACCACTACAAACATGAAATCGTCGTAAAAACATATCTATACAACAGTCGTTTAGAGATAAACATACGAGTTTAGTTTTTGTACAGTAAAGTTTGTAGGTTATGTGTCACAGCGGCAGTTTCAATTTCCCGCTGCGAGACTACGAGGATAACGACGAATTAGATAATAACAGGATGAAGTGCGAAATAATAACAAATTATTATTATTACCGTATCAAATATATTAAATTTATAAAGAAGTTTGGAGATTATATATCATGTTGCATCACTCGATATAATTGACGATATAAGAGATAATTTGTTTAGTACCATTACAAATATGGAATCGTCGTAAAAACATATCTATACAACGGTCGTTTAGAGATAAACATACGAGTTTAGTTTTTGTACAGTAAAGTTTGTAGGTTATGTGTCACAGCGGCAGTTTCAATTTCCCGCTGCGAGACTACGAGGATAACGACGAATTAGATAATAACAGGATGAAGTGCGAAATAATAACAAATTATTATTATTACCGTATCAAATATATTAAATTTATAAAGAAGTTTGGAGATTATATATCATGTTGCATCACTCGATATAATTGACGATATAACAAGTACAATTCACATTGACAATTAACGTTTGAACACTTTAAGACCAGTTTCGTGGATTTACGAGATAATTTGTTTAGTACCACTACAAATATGAAATCGTCGTAAAAACATATCTATACAACGTTTAGAGATAGACATAATTAGTTTTTGTACAGTAGAGAAGTTTGTAGGTTATGTTTCACAGCGGCGGTTTCAATTTCCCGCTGCGAGACTACGAGGATAACGACGAATTAGATAACAACAGGATGAAATGCGAAATAATAACAAATTATTATTATTACCGTATCAAATGTATTAAATTTATAAAGAAGTTTGGAGATTATATATCATGTTGCATCACTCGATATAATTGACGATATAACAAGTACAATTCACATTGACAATTAACGTTTGAACACTTTAAGACCAGTTTCGTGGATTTACGAGATAATTTGTTTAGTACCACTACAAATATGAAATCGGAATCGTCGTAAAAACATACCTATACAACGTTTAGAGATAAACATAATTAGTTTTTGTACAGTAGTTTGTAGGTTATGTTTCACAGCGGCGGTTTCAATTTCCCGCTGCGAGACTACGAGGATAACGACGAATTAGATAACAACGGGAATAATAACGTCGCGTATTGGAAACGTCAGCTGTTTCCATTTGAAGAAGAGTATCGGTGAACTTTGCACGGCGCGCCCAATTCTCTATTCAGATCTCCCCCCGTTCGTGGATACGAACTTTTCACTCCAGACCGCTGGTCTCTTTTTAGTATTTTTTCCTTTCTCGAATGGAGGGACGGAGAGGAAGAGGGATTATTAATGACGGAAGTTGGGCCGGATTTTACGCCGGAGAACTTATTTTCTATTCCGTCGAACTCCTTCATCTTCGTTTTGAAATTTCCCCCCGACTCTTTGCAACTTCTGTCCTTGCCACCGAACAGAGGAACAGGAATGTGCTTTTCGTTACAATAACGAGGTGTACTTGATCGATATATTATCACACGGTAGTTTCGGAAATAGTTCTGTGAGAGAGTTTTGCTAATGTGAATGTTGACTTTGAAGCTCGATGGTGCAAAAAGTGTCCCAAATTTTGCTCGTGCAACTTTTAAATCGTGAAACTTTGCCTTTTAAATAATTAATTCAATTGTTTTGTAAATGAACAGGGATCATTTTTGTGTCAGATAGACAAATGACATTTTTTTTTTTTTGAGAAACTTTTACTCTTTGGAGAGAAAAAAATAGAGAGAGAGAGAGACTTTGAAGGGGCAATATTTTTAAAAGTTCGACCGAGTTTCGAGTTCTCCAATTTTCCGGATTTTTGTTTGCTGCGAAACGGAGAAACAGGAGTTCGCTTTTTGTTGCGATACGAGTATAGGAATTTCATTGATGTATTGGCATGGTAATTTTGGAAATGGCTCGTCGAACGTGAACATCTGTCTGATGAAATATCATTACTTTAATAATGGACGGACAATTTGCGCGGATGAAGAAAGATTTTTCTGTTCGTTGGAAAAAGAGAATTCGAAGAAGGAATTCGGTTTTGAAAGTTCGTTGTCTCGACCGGGTTCCAAGTTTTCCAATTTTCTGGTTTTTCATTCGCTCTCGGATTGTCAGTTCCGTGAAAATGGACGATGTTTTCTCTCCGTCGCTTCTCTGCCGTGAAATGAAACTAACTCTTTGTAATTTTGCCCGACATCTCACGCTCAACGTTTTGAATCTACGTTTTGAAACATTTCTGAAATTTAATGAAATATCTCTTTTAATAATTTTAGGAACATTGTTTAATAATTTTTCTTTCCAAAGTTCCCAAAAATTCGGGACTTGCAGTCATTTTGTGATTGTGAGACTCGTTATTAAACTCGTCGTTTGAATTTCAATGAAATTTGTGTATGGTGGATTTAGGGTAACAAGGGAGCCAAGATTGATTATACGGAGGCACGAAGGTATTAGGTTTGCGTTATCAGGAACTGTGGTGTCTTATAATAGATCAAAAACATTGGACAATAAATCGTTTATTCTGGAAGCTTCTCCTCTTCGACGTATAGTAATCGATTGAGAAAATAAACATCCGTTCGCAAGCATAACGTGCGTTGATCGATTGACAACGTTAGAAGATTGTCAATCTTCAGTGACCTTATTTGTCGTCTCGAAAGTTGAAGTACCAAAAAAAATAAAAAATAAAGTAACTATAAATTTACGCGCAATAAGAATCCTTGTGATTCTTGCCATAATAATCTGAGGAAATTGAACACAAATGAACGTGTCAACTGTTTTAATGGAGAAGGAGCGTAAACTACACGCTGCAATCTTAATAAAACAGGGATTTCCTCCATCTTTTAAGACCATCGCGAGCTACACACGTATATATCTAAACTCGTAAACGTCAACTTTAACCCCGATATCTCTCGTTTGTGCTAAAAATCTCGGCATGGCGTGGCATTTCAATTTCTCTCTCTCTCTCTCTTTCTCTCTTTCTCTCGGCGATCGAAGCGAAAAGCCGAAGGAATAATTCAGACGAGGGGTAAAATTTCACCGATCAATCGAGCAAAATGCCTCTTGTAATAACCTGTCAGTGCGCGGGTTCGTTAAAGTAGAATAGGATCAATCTTGATCGGACAAGTGGAACACCCGCCCGTATCCTGCGCGACAAGTAAAATTAGATTATCGCCGAGTCAACGAGTGGAACGGAGACGTCCTTGTGCGCGCACAAGTAGAATAGACAGACGCGTGACGAGTGAAGTAGAATGTCTCCCCGGTGTGGCCAGCCTCGATTCGGGGACAGAGAGGGCCGGTTCTGCCCGGGCCAATTCAATTTTC
>KQ435742.1:1567615-1577781 GCA_001276565.1 Melipona quadrifasciata
TTCAATTTTCAGGCCGAATAAACGAACGTTGAAACTCGGCGAGTCGGTGGAAGCGTATCGAGGGGGTCTGGTTAATCCGGTAAATTAAGAGGAGCCCGCTGAGATTTAGCGAATTAACCGGTGGAAACCGGCGACTTCTGTTAATTCGCCGAATTAATTGGATCCGAATCAAATTTCGTCGGGCTCGAGCATGCAGGTTGGCCGACGATTTTCACCCCGCCGTTGCGTTACTTCTCGTTCGGCGATGACAACGCGCGCGCAACTGGAGCTGGAGTAAAGTCCAAGCGAATTTCTCTGGCACCGGCAGGATCGACGATGGATCACCCTCTAGATTTTCGACGCAGGAGTGCCTCGATTTATTGGCACGTGTGTTTCAGAATAATCCTTTGGCTTGGTACGAAAATGAAATTCTACTGGATTTTTGTAAGCGTTCAACGCGGCATTTTGTCAAAATGAAATTTAGCTTTCGCGCTCTTGATTTAAAATATTCGGTAAATTTTAAAAAGAGCGATATTTTGGCTCGCAGGCTATGAAACGAAAATTTGATACAGCGATGGTATAATTCACGAGGTTTCTTTTATAAATTGATTCCTCGGATAAAATCGACAGACAGATCGCTGATATTTTGCGAAACTGTTGGAATCAGATATTTTTGCTCCGTTCTTATTTTACGTCGACGCTACCCGAAATGTATTTAGATACCTCCCTGAAATTTTAACCAGCTTCAATCACTCGCAGTCAGTTCGAGTGGAATTCATACATTCTTCAGTCGCGTAATTGATTTGAGATCGATTCGTCTTAACATTTTAATACTCTAACTTTGCCTTCCATCAGGAAGAAAATAAATCTAAAAATAATAAATCTAACAGAGCGCCCAGAAAATCATTTTTCATCCTGCGGATATTCAACAGTAGCGCGATATATACAGGTTTCAATGTAAAAGTTCCATCTCACGCTTAACAAACCTCACGACGAGGAGCAGGCTTGTCTTTCGACACAGGTGTCTGAGAACAATACCAGCACGCTGTCCGTGGTAATTAGGTTAATTACGAGAACAGCAGCGTCAATGCGTGGTGTCAACACCGCGGTAATTGCGATGGGCGATTTGAGAAAAGAGGGAACGTCTATGGTGGCCATAAACACACCTCGAACGACACGTGCCCCAATTAAAACGTCGGCACGTGTGGCAACGTTTATCAATTTCTCGGCTTTCACATCTTTGCTTCTCTCCTCTCTTTTTCTCGCCCACTTTTGCCCCTCATTTCGCAACCCATTCACGCGCGTACACAACGAAGCTTTTCATCGCGCCGAAACGAATTACCTCGTCCCGCGGAGTTTTCATTTTCGATCTGCTGAAATGACTCGAAATGAGCGAAAATCACCGGCGTTTTCGAGGTTATTTAAAATTTCACCCTTCGAACTCGATCGAAAGAGTCGTCGTTCGTTCGTCGAAAAGCACTTCGAGCCGAGTATTCGGCTATCGCGACTCCCCCGATTCGCTGTGCGCGGCTTTTTAATTACACATTTTCACTCGATCGCGCGGCTTATTAATTATCAACGCGCGCGGTGTTTTCTTTGAACAATGCGCCCCCGGGGGAGTTCCTCCGTTTGCAGTAATCTGGTTTTCCGATTCAAGCTCAAATTCCACGGGTATTTAAATTATTAAAATGCCCAGGATTAATTAATAAATCTGACGGTAGAAGATAGGTGGATTTTCAATGAAATGGAAAAAAGTGAAAAAATGGGCTGCCGTGGATATTAATTAACTACCGTAATTAATTTTCAACCTGTTTCTCGTAAGATTTGGGGGGCAAATTGAATTATTTGCGAATTACCGGCTCGATGTCGTGCAACAGAAGCATAGTTCTATAAATCGTATTATTTCATAATTGTACATAGCAACAATACATGATACAATGTATAGTACATATGTATTCTATAAATAATACAATATTATAATATTAATAATACACGATAATTTTAATTATGTTAAAAGATGAAGTAACAATATCAGTAACACTGGGATTTGTCACAAAGTTCGAATCGAGGAACTATTAATCGAAACCACGGAATAATGGGAATTTTCTTACGACAACAAAATTTTTAAAATTCATAAATCTTTCGTCGCGTAAATAAAATTCATCGCAATGTCCCCACTTTTTATTTACTCGTCACGTCAAATAATTTACAGTACTAAAAAATTCTCTTCTATTCTCTCTACGTGCTTCTCTCTCTCTCTCTCTCTCTCTCACTTTGATAATTAATCACAGCCAGAATCAATGATTAGTTGTCAGCAATAAATAACTGTATCATTCGTTGAAATAAATTTCATCTCCGACGAATTTCCTTGTCCTTTCCTACGAGTAAAGCCAGTTAATTAATCGCGACCACAATCGATAATTAATCAGTATCAGAACCAACACTATCTACGACATCGAATGACCGCAACGTTCTACATCATCCATGTGCAATGTACAACATTATCTTTCCAGAAAATCATTCCTCGATCCACCGCGCGCTTCTTCGTTGAAGCGAAGAAGAAAGAAAGTCACCGCGGTGAGGAGTAAAAATTTTCGCAGAAATTCTCCGTTTTGATTTTTCTTCCGTCGATGTCGGTGATAAAACGCGACGCTGCAGATTTACGATGAAAAGAGAAAAAGGGAGAAAGAAGAACAGGAGAAAGGAAGAGAAAAACTGCAGGGACGATAGAGCGCGTCAAACGCGGTCCTTCTGCAGAATTTGAAGTCCGGCTTTAACTGGTGGCGGGGATCAATATTCGGCAGCTCTCCAGAACCGCGGGCGAGTTTCTTTCTTCCCTCTCCGTCGTTCCCCTTTTACTTTTCTGTTAGCCACGTAAATACCTTCTGCCTCCCTTTTGCGCCGTATTTTCTCGTCCGCCTTCGGTGGCTTGCCTTTTTCCACGAATCTTCCGGCCTCGTCTTCTTCTAGAGCCTTTTCTCCTGAGATCTCCGTCCCTTCCATTCGTCTTCGTTTTCTTTTTTTCTGTTCTCACTGTACTTCAACCCCACGTTATGTACCAATGGAAATAATCTTTTTCATTTTTCCTTTCGTGTCTCTTCTAATATTTTTGTTCCTAGACTACTTTTCAGGTAGATTTTCTCCTCATTAATTCGAATTGAAAATCATGTCTTCCCCTTTTGTTTGGCAATAATCTTTTTCCTTTTGTGTCTTTTCTAATATTTTTGTTTCTGGATTTTTTTTGGACACGCTTTTTCTCGTTAGTTTCTCACTCGTTTCTTTTGGAATCTTTTCTTCTATACCTCTGTCTCCAAATTTTCTGAGTACTTATTCTTACCACAAATATTTTAGGGTTCCATAGTCTGAAATCTAGTCTACTTGAAATTCCAGCTAAGCACTGAAGTAAATGTCAAACGATTCATTCGAGAAAGTTTCTACGACGTGTCATTATTCCGCAAAATATTTCATCAAAATTCTCAGAATTTATTTCAAAATTCCCAAAAAGGACTCAGCACGGTTCAATGATTTCGACTGAAAAAAAGACTTCTTTCTGTGAGAAAAGAAACGAAATAAATTTCCATTCCCAACGCAGCAATGAATTCAGTAGAGGAAGGGTTAAATATCGTCCTGCAATTAATATCCCTTTGTCTTCCTCCGTTCGTTCCCACCATTTTCTTTCTTTTTTTTTCCCCCGCGAGGCGTATATCGCGACTTCCACTCTGACATCTTCATTCAGCCTCTCGGTACAGCGTCCTTCTCTCGACGACTGAAAGAAGAGTGGCGACGGAAAAGGGCGGGGGAACGGCTCTCGACGTTCAGCGAACCGGCTACAAATTTTCATTCATCCGTTCGGCCGGCGTCGACTTAACTCTCGAGCCTGTTCGATCTCTGTGTCTGTGGCTACCTCCTCCGCGCGAAACGGGCGTGAATCTGTCGATTTCCTCTTTGTTTTCCCCGGATAGCTAGCCCGAGGCTCGTCTGGCACGACGATTTGTTTCGTTCGATGCGCCGAAACGATTTATCAACCCGCGATCGAACCGACCTCCGCTGAATTTTTCTCCCGTTGGATTTACGCGTCTTGTTTAGCCCGAAGGGACTTTCTGATTTATTGGCCGATTTGCGAACGTCTCGATCTACGAACCTTGAGATCATTTTTGTTGAGATTAATTAGGAATTTTACAGAGGTTTTCTTCTGTTTGATAGACGAAGTTTTTCCGTAGCTATCATTCGATTTGATGGAGGTACATGCAAAAAACCTGCTGCGAATGGTTGAATTTCAAGGCCAACAATTTTTCCTTTTTTTTTTGCATTGTATTACACTCATCACGAAGATAAAATATTTAATTTAATAGTTCTTTTGAAAAATGGCAAAAAAGTTTCTTAATCAGTTGACACTGCGAACGCGTGCGTCCTAACAGCGACTTTATAGTGCTGAACGCGTGGATGTTTATATTACGTAATGTTTATATTTCATCATTTGATTATTTAGACTCACACTGATGCTACAACTATGATGAATCAAATGTTAGTGAATCCTAATACGAAAATTACATAATACAAACTTCCAGTCCAGAACCATAAAGTCGCTGTTAGGACGCACGCATCTGCAGTGTCAAGTGATTAAGAAACGTTTTTCAAAAAACCTATTAGGTTACGACCTATGGTTCCTAGGAAACGCGTTACCTTCGTGTTGAGTAGAGTACAAAAAATTTTGATCTCGAAATTCAAGGTGTGGAATTCATTTATGATAGCCACGGACAAACTTTTCTTTTCACCTTGTACATGTTTCGGGGGGATTTTTGTAATTTCTTGTCGAGACAGATACGGAAAATGTTTTTCAATTTTCACGAAGGTCTGCAAGGAATTCTGTATGGAATTTGTACGATCGTCGATTAGGAAATTCTCTTTGATTTTCTCGTAGACAAAGTTCATAAATTCACGCGTCGGTTGATCATCTCTCCGTAAAGTGAAAGTGATATTACAGAAATCATGTTTTAAAATTCGGTTAATTTACCGTTAAAATTTAGCAAATTGTTGGCGTTTTTCTCGCAAATTACGAGATTAATGTCTTCCCGTTTATTCAGATTAATATCCTGCAACAGTTTCCATCGTCTTTCCCCAAGTAAAATTTACCAACGTCGAACGTTCGTAATTCATCATCAGGTGGTAGACGGAGCAACATCATTAGTTGTGTTTTACACTTCCCGGCCGACGAGATCGTTGTAATCATTTTTTGGAGCAAATTTATGCGCCTTGTTCTTTGTTTCGTGGCGGACGTTGCAGCAATTTGTTACGTCCACACCGAGAAGGGACGTCTCTCAATGCTTTGTTCCCCGTCAAACGTGATTTTCGAGCATCTCGTACGCCTCAGAGTGCTTTCGTTAAATTCAATTTGCGCAGTCTGTTTAAGACGGAAGGCGTAAATGTAATATTTACATTATAACGATTTCTCCAACAGAGTGGAATCACGCAGCTTTGTTCTTCAGCACGTGATAGCCAGAGTATAGTTTCCCAACCTCTGGCGCTGGATATTACACCACGAACGGCTCTGATGAATGAAGACACGTTCGAACAGCTCACACTGCCCGTTTCGCTTCGGATTTTCGAATCGATCAAAATGAAGGTTGATTTGTTTCGCGGATACAGTCGCTCTTCGCGCGATGCGCGCGTAATGCCTCGACTCGCTATGCTCGAATGGAGACTGATGGGTCATCAATTCTTCAAGCAAGTGGAACCGTTGGCTAGATAATGCCTCGTAATAAATGCATAAACGCACGATGGATCCTCCGGAGTTTGCTGCTCGTGAAATAATAATTTCCATTCTTACAACGTGTCGGCTCTGATAAGTGAAGTCTTGCTTTTGCGCGTTCGTGGGACAGTGGAAGATGCAAGAACGCGCAAAGATCTGGAGCAGCTGTCCGGAGCAGTTTATTTCTCCAGCTCGCATTTATCAAAATTTCAAGTTTTTAATAATCAGTGTTATAACTGAAAATATAAATGCGATTTAATAAAATATTTAATGTTTGATATATTTAATGAAAATTATCGAGTATTTGACATTTGATACAATCGAAAATTGAACTGAAAGAGATATTCGTTCTACTCGTCGGCCATTCTAATTAATTCTCACATATTAATATGAAATATCCAGTTTATTCGTACGCACGATGTTATTTGTTCAGCTGTTGAAACTATCGAAATAATATTTCAAACAAAAGTTGCACGACACGTTTCGAACAGAAATTGCAAATTTCTACTATAATCATTTTGTCGTTGTCATCGACACCTTCATTTACAGTCTACTGTAGCAACCGTGCTACAAAGCGTTAGTGGATTATGCGCGTTATCAGACTTGCGTTGACGCAATAAGAATTAATCAGTGGAAATATTCCAGCTTTTGGTCGAATTCGCGTCGTGAAGGGGACTGCATCGACAATGCGAGCTCGATGTAATTTTCCTTTGAGCGGCAGCCCTTTGTTCCTGGTTGTATATCGTGTAACGATCAACAGCTGCAATTGGGTCTCAGAGAACGACGATTCCCGGTTCCCAGGCGAGAACTGTTTATCGAGATACAGAAATAACGAGGAGGGCGGCCATGAAATTTCGATGATGAAGTTTTGACACGGGACAGCTGCGGACAGATTAAGATTTCAGTGTTTCTCGATTCTTGAATCGATCGATTCTTCTTCTCCTTTGGTGGAAAGTTATCTTTGTCTTCGAGACGAAGCTCTTCGTGTCTTGTCAAGTTGTTTTTAACTTCGTCGATAATAGCCCCGCAGAAGTGCAATTCATGCAAAAGATCGCATACGCGGAGTATTGAATTTTATAGCGGATTACAGGATATTGAATTTCATGCCGATTTCTATAAATGTCGCGATATTTTCTTTTTATCGCAGAGTCGGTTCGAGCGTCATCGAATTCAAAATTAAATTCTTGCAGTAAATATATTGTAAAAAGAAGGTAAAAGACAACACAAATTTAATCAAATTATAAAGATATAAAGTTTAATTTATGAATTAGAAGGAAAACTGATATTAAGTTCTTGCTGCAGGCTACCGCAACTCGATACTCTCTATAGCAGAGGCGGCGAACTTCTTCGTCGCCGCAGGCTGCGCGAGCTCCCACTCTGTTCCACAGTGGACCATGCAAACTACTTTTCCTACCTTCCTTTAGCTTTAGTAGCCACGGTAAAGAAGATAATTTGTATGTATACACACGCGAGTATTATAGCCACGACACTGTCGACGTAGTGGGGAGATCGACGCAGTGGAGGGGATAGCGCTAGCGATCAGGAAAGTGGGGGCAAGGGCCGCCAGTTAGTCACCTCTGCTCCACATTTCAAATCCCCAAAATCTTCGTCTTCTATACATTCAACTCGTGTTTTATACGCGGCTAAAACAAACTCAAAGTCTGGCCTTTACTCTTAGGTCGAAAATTCGAAAAAAATGAGACTTCGCTCTCGTCAATATTAGTTGTACGAATAAGTAGAGATAGTACGAAAAGAAGCACGAAACTGCAAATTATACAAATCATCTTTGCGTTCCCTCTGATTAAACCGCGCGAGAAATGAAGAGCTCTTCGAAAAAGAAAGGAGCGCGCGTAATATACGTAAAATAATGTAAAATGAAGTATCACGTTTAACAGGGGAGATAAATATCCATACACGTACGCCCCGTCCTTTGAATTTGCATGAACCTCCCCGTTCTTCTAATTAAAGCCAGCCTTAACCGGTATATAGAGGCACATTTTCAAAATGTTCTCGTGCTGAATTTTTAATCATCGTTATCATAGCTGAACGAGTCGTCCTCCGACGTTAATTCAACGCATACTTTAACTTGAAGGGAAACTCTCGTGAAATGGCGCGGCGTATTTTTAAAAGATGCAAGTTCGTCGGTGAATTTAATACACGAGCAATGTCAGAACACTTAATATCAGTGGCTAGAAATTTTGGTTTCTGTGGACAACAATCGAAGAAAGCCTGGACGCTTAACAAACACGATGGGAAATAAATTGAAGCACCCTCGCACCTAACACGATGACTGTTTCAGCGGATAACGAGCCAGCCGACGATTAGCCTGCAACATTAATTGCAAGCTTATTACAAGCACTCACCACGATCGGTAATTACGATTAACGGTTTGCACCTCCTCTTAATATCGTTCTCCAAATTTTTCATCGTTGTAATTACGTGTGTATTCATTTTACGTTCACTTGTCATTTGTTATTACGCGTTTACGAGATTATCGATTACGTCGATTTATAAACACGTGTTCGGGTAGATGCGACGTCCATCGTTTGATATTCGCGTTTAACGAATATGGAAGTGTAACAAACGTATTATGCGCCGCTGTATTAAAACACCGTGCCTGATTTATAAATTCACGCGAGGTGCTTCCGGCAATTTATACGGATGTGTATAAAGTGCAAATGTAACGAGAACGTGAATAAATATCAAGGCTTCTGGCGTATTGCAAATTAGAGTGTATTAAATTCGAGTTTCGGTTCCTATTTTTCCTGTATTTCTCCTGGAATCGAGATCCTTTCTCTCTCTCTCTCTCTTTTTTTTTTCTTTAAATACGAGAGCATTTGAATTTATTTTCTCGTTATAAAATTGAGTTTACCGAAAGGTCAGGCGATATTAAAAACAAATTGTGAAATTTGTGAAAAAGCGCAGTCGATCAGTTTGATTCGATTGATTGGTTGATGGTTCTGTTCGTTGAATTTATTAACGATGTTCGTAATTAAACTCTCATTTCAAATAATTTCTTCGCAGTTAATTTTCGTATTTTCATATAACCATATTTTATACGTGCACAGTGACATTGTACGTCGTGTATTTATATTTAATATTTCATGTTATCGTATTTCAAGAAATAACGTAAACTTGCATCTTTTGCAAATGCGAGCGAATGCGGAGTTTCTGGTGGAGCAAATGGAAGAAGATTCGAAGAAATTGAAATAAAAAGGTCTCTGTCAAACAAATCAGAATCAGTTCGCTACCTGAAGACGTTACTGTAATCGCAGTAGCGTTGACATTTCGCACGAGACGCAGTTCTTTTTGCAGTTTCTCGAGAGAAATTCATCCGTATTTATACACGGGAATCGGAACAATGAATTCGAGTAATCCGGTAGTATGTCCGGGACAAAGTATTAACTGGAGCACGCCTTCTTCCTATTGTCGTCAGCTCGAAATTTGCGCGCGGCTCAAGTGCAAGTGAACCATCGAACGAGACCGGTGCTTGCGGTGCTTCAACATCCGGCTACGTGCGTGCATATGTATATATATATAAAATATACACGTATGTGTACTCTCATCGAAATAAATCGGAACAAACAGGCATCAATGGTGGAAAAAAACACTCTTGTCCCAGTTTCCTCGACCTTTCACCCTTTCGCGTTCTGCCATTGCGAGTAGTTCGAATTACCGATCGAGACTCGTCAACCGCGATGGTGTGTAATACGGAATAATACAAAAACTTCGATCTTCGATGGAACTCGCGATTGTTGTCGCTGAGAGATAGATTCGCGAAGGTACTTGAACATTTTTTTCATTAATACGCGTGGAAGTGAAGAGCACAGCGAGGTTGCAACTTTGTGAAAGAAAGAATCGATTTTAAATTTTGAGGTTCAAGGTTTTTTTGACAGGTTAAGATTTCTCGTATAAAATCTCTGTTTTCACAGCCTCGAGTTGGTTGTTTCGAAAATGATTTTACATCGTAATTTTGTTCTCCGAAATTCAAACGCCGCTGGGAAGAACAAAAAATTGTTTCGTAACTAGATTCATTTTATCGAATTTTTGACATTGGAATGAAATGTTAGGAGTTTGTGAATTTTTGTCGTTCGATTTTAATATTCAAGATTTGATGAACATCGTGCAGCAAGTTTTAAAGGCTCGTTATAAAAGAGAGAACTTTATTCTCCAAAACGACGATAGATTTAATTACCAAAAATAATTTCTCGATATTTCTATTTTGAATTTTGACTTTGATTTTTTGTTTAAGATGTTGGAATTTTTACAATTTTCGAGAAAAAAGGTATCTTTATTTTTCTCACCTGCCCACACGATGTAAAATCATCTTTGAAGAGAGATCAACTTTTGATTGTAAAAGTAGATGTCAAAGCAAGTAGATCGTTGCATGATTTTCTTTCGTTTAAACTATAACAGTTTGAATTATCGACTGAAAGTG
>KQ435742.1:1593677-1612012 GCA_001276565.1 Melipona quadrifasciata
AACAACATTATTTCAGCGACTAATTGCAGACAGTTATTAAATTATACGTTCCTTCGTGGCAAGTTAGACGGTCATTAAAGGGACAGAAGCTGAGTGTTAATAACGAGACGAGACTAATTTTCACGCCGTGTGCGCTTAAAGCAACAATAAAGTGAAAAGAGAAGTTGGAAAATCTCTTCGTTGTTTTTACTTAAAACAATGGAATTTATTTAATTTATTTTACATCGAAAAATAAAATATGATATGATTAACTTAAACAAAATATACAAAACAGTCTCGATCTCCACTTTACTCTCAAGTAGTCTTTCCCAAATTAATTGTATCATATTTTCTGCGTGAAATGAATTAAAGAAATTAACATTGTCCGCGTTTGTACAAATTCCACTGTTTTATTATTTTTTTTTTTTTTTAAGGTAAAAGCGGAGAAAAAATTTCCCAACTTTACTTTTTCTTAGATTTTAGAGAAATCGAAACTCGCATAAATACTTTTCTTTATTTATTAGATTCTTTCTTGTAGAAAGAAGCGTCTAATTTTCAATCAATCGCGTTAGAGTCTCTGTCTAAAATCAATCAGCTCGAAGATCGAAATTTGGTTAAACTCCGCTGTTTTGTATTTTTAAAAAGCAAAAATAAATTGTGGTTTCCCAGCTATTTCTCTCTGATTTTCGAGAAATCGAAACTCGCCTAAACGCGACAGTTTTCTTGATTTATCCGATTTTTCCTAATTTCAAATTAAATTATCGCAGAACGTTCGCATCTACTTCGTACTTTAGTTCGCTTGAACAATAGAACGTAACTATGATTCGGGCTACAATGGCTCTGCACTCGTTGCACTCGTCGCAAAATTTCCACGAGTTTATCGTCACGTTTAGAACAATTTGTGCGTTTTACACACGTGGCGTTTCGAAGGCAACGACAAATCCGCCAATCCGTGCGGTCGCGTGCGATATTCAGTTTAACTATGTTTTTGACGGGTAATTCGCGAGATCGTGGGAGAAGTGTGGAAACGCGGAGACGAGGAGATTTGAGGAAGTTTCAGTTGGTTCATTTGAGAACAAAAGAAGATTAACATTGGGGCAACGCCGTGCGATTCTTGCACCCGTTTAATTAGATCGTTGAATCAAATCTTTGCTCTTGAACGATCCACCGTAAATCTACCGTGCTATGTTTCCTGCACATTGTTTTCTCTTCGAGATACGTGAATATAGAAGTGAGTGAAAATTTATTGAAGTATAGCGCATACTGGTCACGTAGAATGTGAATTACAGACACGTTAATTTAGTATCCGTTGTAAATGGCACGAGGTAACATAATCTGTAGCAATTCCATATTCGGTACATCTATTTCGATCGAGCATAAATTTTCACGCGATGTCACGTTATTGTCATATACTATTTTCTTTAATAAAAAATTTCTAGGATTTCGCACAGTCACGTACAAAATATACACATTCAGTCTACGAACTATCTTCGTAGTTTTGTCACGCGTAATGTCAAAAATTATCTGACCGTGTTAGAAAAATTAATTCAACATTTAACTTTGGGCATTTAACTTTCGTTCAAAATTCCGAATTTGTGAAATTGCGTTAAAAGAAAGAAAAAAAAAAAAGGAATAAAATATCTGTAAAAAGAGTGGAAAACGTCATAAATTCATATCTACGAACTGGAAAGTTTGCAGTTCTTCTGAAAAAAAGAAACACGTCGCTCGAGATAACTTTCTGTTTGACAACTTGCCATTTTTTTTCACCTCGCTGGACAATCGCATCGAACGCGAAATTGCAAACCAAGTCGGATCAGTTTCTGTCGAGGTGGCCGGACCAATCGGTCAAGTGAACAATGACCATCGGAATGTTTGTGAAACGTGTAACGTCGGATGGACGGTGGCACGTCCCCGACAAATAGGGTTCGAAACGCCGTGGCGTAGGTTTCTGTCACGCCATTGCGCGCGTTGTCGGCGTGACGACTTTCGCGCGCAGCTCGATGATTGAGAGGGTCGGACGCAAAGGTTGTGCGGCTGACGTTTCGTCGAATATCGGATTCGCTGCTGGTAAACGGCGTGCACAGGCGTGTGCAAACTATTGCGGCGAAGAAACAACATGCACGCAGAGAACACGCAGTCCTCCGCGCGTTTTGCGGAAAGGAGGAAAGTGCTTTGTGGGAGGATCCTGCAATTTGTTTCAAAAATTTTGGGCAGAATTTTGTAACTTGAACGATCTGCTGAAATAACTTTTGACAATGTCGAATAATCTTGACGATGTTGAAAGAAATTGAAAAGACGTTTTCTCAACGGTAGAAATTTCATTGACGATCGAAGTGTAAAATTTCCATCCGAGAGACGAATTTATTTGCGCATTTCGTTTCGACCTTTAAAAATATAAAACGGAACGTAAATTCAGTTTTGACAACTTCTGGTCTGATAGTCTTCGTATTAAATTGCTTGAAAATTATAATTCTCCTTCTTCTACCACAAATATTATTTTCCAAGTTTCTTTTCTTTTTTTGTTATAATTTCTCGTCACATCCTCGTGAACGTTCAGACGCGACGCGAAAAATTTTACGAGAAATGAAAGGAAAGAATTCGAGCAGAATTTTTTAAGAGGCTCAACATCGTTACGCGTTGTAGTTAGGACGAATTTTCCTACCCGAGAGAATATCCGATTAAATAGCGATGCCATTTTACCTCCAACGTCGCTAAAAGCGGTCGCCATTATCGAATAATCGTAATCTGTGCTCTTTTTTCTTTTTTTCATGTGAAAATCAATTATAAAATATTTTACACGCGGCATAATTCATACGGCGGACGAAAAGGCAATTTGTTCAATTTTCCCTCTGGGCGTGTGCGCAATTAACGAAGTGATTTCACCGGGAAACACGCGTTGGTTTTAATTACGCTGCATTCTCGTTCCATCCGTATTCTTCCCAAAAGATATTTCATATAAAATTTGCGAGCATTTTTCCATTCTTCAAATCGAAACTCTCATTTCGCGTCCCGTCGTTCATCTTCTCGTCTTTCATCTTTGCCCGTTTCGTAGCCTCTTCGATTAATAACGAGAATAAGCAATTACGTGCAATCAAGTTAACGTTCCAAGCAAACGGCGGCCATTTTGGTATCGGAGCGGGGAACAAAAGAGGCAGTTCAATTAGGGGAATCGTGACCTGGTAGACGAAGATGTCGTCGGTCTAATTAAGAATCGCTCAATAAAATTTTACTACCAAAGATTCGTAATTTCGCCAAGATCTTTTCTACGTTCTTTTACGGCTTCTTCTAATTAACCCTTCGCCTAATGATTAGTATACAAATATCATTTCAAATAGAATGATACAGCGTTGGAAATAATCATTCTGCGAAGCAAAAATACTAAGTCCACCTGCTGTAATTTATTATAATCATCGGCAATTGTGAAAAAGGAAAATTCGAGTTTTTAACTTGATTTAAGTGCGATGTCTTCTCAGAAGGGGCAGTCGAGTGCAAAGTCAAATCAATATTTTTTATATATTCGTTAAATCTGTTACACAATTTTATACTCTTTTAAGAATCTCAATAAAAATAAATAAGTTTGAAAATACGTTCTGTAATAAATTTAATTTCCTTTTAATTAAACAGTCAGTTCTTTTCGAGTTGGTTAGTCATTAATACACGTGTGTGCTAGTAAAACACAGCAAAAGTAATTAAGTGTCATTCAAACGAGTTTCTTTAAAAGTGTATTATAGTTTATGATAGAATCTCGCGAAGCAAAAACTCTTTGCACCAAGATGATGAAAGTAAAAATTACTTTCAATATTTTTAATAGATTTTTACTAGAATTTTCAATATTTTTGTTAGAAACTTGAAGGAAGAAACAGAGAATAGTTTCGGTCAAATATTTAAGATTGTCACGCAAACGCCAGATGTACAACTCGAAACCTTTTTAATCCTTCGAAATCAAAAATCCTTTCAAATAACTGTATGAAAAAATAGAAAAGAAAAATATAAACTACAGTTAAAATACTCAAAAGGAAATTCCTTGACAGAAGTCTTGAATTACCGTCATTTTTGATAACATTTTTGATAACGTTCTTGTCCTCGACAATCTGAAGATTTAATCCTCGCAAACGGTTAAAAAATTCTAAGGGAGTAAAAATCAAGACCGAAAATCTTTAGCCGTCGGTCATGTTAAACCTCGACGATCTACGATTCAATATCTCCGCGACCATTTCACGATGCAAAGGTGGATAAAACTGATGCGTGTGTGTATAACACCGTGCCGCGGTAAGTCAACAACCATGCATCTTTCACGGAAGATCTAATAAGCGACCTCGAAACGGCTGCGTATCCGCGTTCCCCTTAAAATTGATTCGATAAAATTGACGCGACCGTTTCCAGCCAGGTCAACGATAAATTTTACACCTTTCGCTCGCGGCCAAACCGTTTCTCCATTTTCATTCTCTCTTTTTCTTTCTTCTCTTCTCTTTTCTTTTTTTTTTTATCCCTGTCGGACGCGTCAGCGAGAATCGATACCGGGCCATCACCAGAAATAGCGGCTCCACTGATTTCGAGATTCAGCTATCTTCGCAGATTTATCAGTCTGATCTTCGACATCTTAAAAACGTTCCGACTTCCGACCGATCCTTCCGATCTCCTCACCGCGATAGTTTCAATTATATCGCTCGATTCCAATCGTCCGATATAAAGTTTCGAGCAAAGTTTGGGCTCTCTTCGTGCCTCTGCGACGAAAAGAAATTTGCTCGTTTTCGGGAAATAAACGTGGTTATTGATTAAATCCAATGCAGAATTTCACCTGCAATTTTTTCCCCAGTCGATTTCTCGTCACCCAGTCATATTTCTTGCTTCGTGACAATTCGCTCGATATTTTGAAATTTGGTTTTTCCCGAAGAAAAATTTCGTTGAATCAATGTTCGGAGAATATCATGACGCGGGAATGATTCAACCTTGACGTGTTTTAAATAGAAATACGTTCTGAAATGATTCCAGAAACTAGATTTAAGCAGTCTGAAGAAATATTCAGAACAACGATCAAAGTCAAACAGCGCACGTTGTTCACGAGAACTGTTCGATGGACATGTTATACCATACAGGGTGTCCCGTAACTGGAGAAGGTAATTCTACGCGAAATAGCGAGTCGAAAAAAAGTAAAATTTTTTCTCCAAATTCTCCAGTTGGAGGAAAATCGCGTTTGAAAATTTGCCAAGTACACCCGAATTTAGCTAATTCTCGACCTGACAGAAAGGTGATTACACGCGCGACAGTAAAGAACGCAGAACAAACTCTTTTTGTAAGAGAAAGACCTTTGTTTTCATGAAAACGAAATCGAATTTGAATAATGAATTTTTAACGAAACGCGTCGTTCTTCAAAATGACGCCTCGACGAAAAATTTCATTCTACATTTTTCACTTATTTTCGCGCGCGAAAACATCCGCACAAACGCACTTGACAAATTTCCAAACCAAGGAAAAATTTTGTCCTTCCTTCCCGACTCGCGGTTGTAATTACGGGATATCCCGTACACGTCTATACCGACACATCGAACGTATCATCTCAAGGAACAATGCTCTTTCTCCTTTCCTTCTGCATTACGTTTCCCCTTCAAACTTCGACGAGCCTGAAATCATTTCCAACAACCAAACTTCCGCTCGTCCATCGCAGTGTTCGAAAGTTGCTCGCTTCTTCAAACACTCGTGAACGCTCGCAAATTAGGAAGTTCCGCGGCAACGACGTGCAAGGAGAACGAATTACGATTACGGCGCAGGAAGCGTGTTTTCCGCATGTTTTGCAAGACCGTGCAAATTTAATTCCTTTCTCCGTGTGTGGTTATTTTCTCCCTCTCTCTCTCTTCATCTCCCCATCGACCGACAGAATCGATGCGTCCTCGATGTCACGGCGAACGTGACCTCGTTTCCCGCCGACGTTTTAAAGATATCTCTCGCGCATACGGGAGAAGTTCGACGCAACGCTCGTCGGTATACGCGCGTTCCTGCGACGCGTTTCCTTTTTAATTGCTGGCAAGCGGATCAATTACGCGGAAGGCTGATCTCAATCTCACGGAAGCTCACTGGTTTCCCTTCACGGCCAATTTCTTTCGCGCCAATTTCGTCCGACCTATTTTCTCGCTCGGTTTTTTTTCCTCTTTCTTCTTTTTTCTCTCTTTGCATCTCTCTTTAACGAATCTCGTGAACTGTAACCGAGCGTGGCTGGAAGAATACGGCATTGCGTCAATGTTGCGTTCTGCGAGAGAACCACGCGACGAATACTTTAATTTCAACGCCTTTAATTTCAATTTAATGCTTCCATCAGAAAAAAAAAGAATGGGAAAGCTTTGTGATATCACGAACTGCACATGTGCTCTCGCTTGCACGTTTGTCGAAAGACCGTTTAAATTTTGGAGAATACCCTGTCGCACGTCCAACAAGTTTCTAATTTGTAACAAAAATTACAAATTGATCATTTCGATTACTTTGGTGATTCTGGTGCTACGAGAATCGAAACTTGTGAATCTTCGAGGCGATGATTATTTATAATATTTTTCACATTTTTTGCGATTTTATAATATTTTTAAATGCATTTAATTGAAGAATACGTTGTCTCACGTCTAACAAGTTTCTAATTTCTAACAAAAATTGCAAATTGATCATTTCGATTACTTTGGTGGTTCTGGTGCTACGAGAATTGAAACTTGCGAATCTTCGAGGCGATGATTATTTATAATAATATTTTGTACATTTATATTTTTTACAATTTTGTAATATTTTTTATCATTTTCATAATACTTTTAAATGCTCGAAGGAAAAGTTCTGAATTTACACGTGTTGTTGCTGAATGGTATTTTTCTTTCTTTTCTGCGCAAGGGGGGGGGGCGGAGGGGTTATTTTGAATTACGAATATAAACGCGAAGTACGAAAAATACAGTCGTAGGTTTCATTGCTGTTTAGAGTACAGTTAAACAATACTCACGTTAATAGTGGAAAGTTTAGAACGAGAGAATTTTGAAGCTGTGAAAAACGGAGCCCTATTTTTTCACGTTAATTCGTTCTGCACAGTGTGCGGTTGATATAACGAATTTTACTGCCATCCATTTTTTTTCTTTCTTCACGCCGTTGCTGTTGGTAAAGTTGAGAGAATTATTTGCAGAAATATTCATCATGGGATAGTTAAGAAACGAAATTTGAGAAAGACAGAGGGTGAAAGAATGCACCGGTGGAAAAAGCACGCGTTATGTTCAGCAGATGAAACAAATTTTCCTACCTTTATACAACTTATATATGTATAATAACCTTTCCAAATAAGCTGCACTCGCGAAAATATAAATTTCCGTAAATATCTCTGTCTAATAATCGATAACCTCACCTCGAGACCTTTCCAACTTTTACAATTTTCAGCCCGCCGTTAACTGGACTGCGGATTTCTGGACGCGTTTGTAAATTCAACGAGAATGCAAACAACATGCAAAAATACGGAAGAAATATTGACAAGCAGAATACATTGACAATGGAAAGAAATCTCTTTAATTGCATCCATAAAAATTTGAAATTCCACGAAGATCCACGGTCTGCTCGTTAAGGACCCCGGCAAGGAGTTTAGAGAGAAATAAGACTTTCTAAAAAAAAACCTGACTTTGCACAGGGCGGTCCGCGTAACTTTAGCTCGCGTTCACCTCGAATAATTTGTACGAAAGTTGCATGGTTCGGAGGGACACGTTTGCGATGCGTATATTTTTATTACACATGACGGCGTCATCTCCACTTTTTTCTAAATACATTTTGGTCCATTAATCGATGCAGCATGACATTTTCTCAAAAAAAGAAAAGTATCGATACACGTGTCAAAAAGTGATTGGTTTAAATTTAACTTTGTAAAATCTATGCAGTACAAGGAAGAACAATCTATCTCTCGTACGATTTTGCAAAATTACAGTTCGAGATCTCTTTAACATTACAAAATTGAATTTTAAATATCTCTTAAACTAATCATTTTTCGATACACACACGAGTCGACAGCTTTCTTTTTATAAATCGAACGTCGATAGGAATCAAGAAATACATCGCCCCGTTTAAAATAAAGTTGAAATCTCATCTTATCACAAAAAAAAAAAACTGCACGACTTGTAACTGAAAGGCTCAGAAGTAACTCTTTTGACTAGGAAATGAACACGACTTTTTTACCTAAAATAAAATTTCATTGATATGCAAACATTTGAATCGACACGAAACAAGTTACAGGCGCGATCGCTCAGTAGATACCAGACAACGCCACTCCTACTCGAGGTCTACTCCACGCCCCCTCGCGAATCACGTGACCCAGATCAACCAATCGCTAATTTTCGTTGCATTAGCGTTGCACCTTCAGCGATAAAAAAAAAAATAGCGATAAAAAAAAAAATACAAACACCACGAAATGTGTTCCTACATTCCAAAAACTTTTGTGAGTAAAAATTTCCTTTCGTGCCTTAGAAATTATTCGAGGTGAACAAGTTACGCGGACGACTCTGCTGCAGGGGAGATGATCATGAAACGAGCAACGTGTACACGAATCGTTGTATACATCGGCTGACGTTGCAGTGTCACGAATACACGCGTAACCGGAAATGCTTTGACTCGTGCATCCCACGATGGCCCGCTCGTTGTGCCGAACGTCGCTTTGACTCTTATGAAAAGCTCGTCCGCGGGATCCTAATGGTAGCAAAAGCTTTTAACGTTTGGAAAGCACGGCCTTCCTTAGCCAGCGGACGTACGTACGTATGTATGCACGTACGTCGTTAGATGGATCATCGTGAATGATCATAAAGATGCGTCAGAATGTGAATAATTCCAAGGAAACGAACTTCTTACGGTGGTTTTGTTGGAGACGATTTTTTAAATTTATCGGTTCTTTTTGTAAACTATGTTTAATATTTAGATAGATCGGATAGGACGTATTTTGACAGATTATTTATAGTAAACTTCAAAGTTAGCAAATATGCAAGAATGTGCAAACAGTGTACTTTGTCGCAACATTTCGTGTTTTCAATTATCTCCATAAAAACACATAAATTTGTCTAGGAATCCACCTTGGTTCCACCGCAAGTTGCCTCGAAACGAAAGAACTGCGCAACGTTATTCGTCAATTTCATCGTTCAACTAAATAAAAACTCGCGAGATGCAACGTAAATAAGCTCCTACCTAATTTCCGTGTTTTCAATCATCTCCGCAAAAACATAAATTTCTCAAAGAGTTCACTTTGGTTTAAGAATCAACGCAACGTACTGGTCGTTAAGCTAAATAAAAGCTCGCGGGATGGCAAGAAAATCGTTACGCGGCGTTCGCGCTGTCAATTACAGGGGCGAATCAGGGTGGATTTACCGAGAGACAGTGGAACAACCAGGTTTATCCACTTACACAGTTGCCGGCGTGCGAATGCTCACGGAAGATCGATGCAAAAGTGGCCGGAGCCCCTCCCGTGAACTGTTCGCCGGCCTGTAAACCAGAGGGAAAGCGCAACGAAGCGTGCGGTGGATCGCGACGATTGCCTTTCAATTTTGCGAAAAACGAGAACGCGAATCACCGGGTCCCGGCGTGCCATTCTTAATTCTCGCGCAAGTCTCGCGTTTCCGAAGAAGGGAGAAGACGAGAACGAGTTTCCTTTGGAACTCCATTGAAAGGGAGAAACGCGAGACTCGACCGTTTCGTGGAAATTTATACTTTTTCGAAAGGATATCGTAGATTAGGACGCACTGGATCAAAAGAGATTCGATGTAGCGAGTAAAAAATTGCAACAGTTACGTTGTACTTTCTTTCACTTCGCGTGGCACGTTACGCTCTTGAATTTCGCATAAACGCACAGAATGAGTAAAAAGAAACAGACGGAACGAGTAATTGGTACCTTTCTGTGAAATCAGCGGAAAAGCAAATTTCTGCTTTTTATTCAACGCTCGATGAAGATAATAGAATTTAAACCGAGGATTAAAAATTGCAACAGTTGTTTCGTATTTTATTCATTTCACGTGGCATAAATGCGAAATGAAAGTAAACGAGCGAAATGAGTGGAGACGAGTAATTACGATCTCTTTGTGGAAATTTGAATTATGTACTTTGACATTTTCTGTCCACGGTGGTGTGTATATATATATATATATTTAAACATTTCGAACAATCGATTATTTAAATACGTGACGTCACAATTGGTCATAACATTTTACAATTTTGCCATTTGGAAGAATTTTTCTTTCAGTTTAGTTATCTCGTTAAAGGTAAGAAAGAGATGCGTAATGAACGCGACTGGAAATTCACAGAACGAATCAAGTCAAGCTTTTATCGTTACAGTTGCAGAGGATCGTAGATCGTTCGTTGTTAACGAACGAAAATCTCGTTACGCGGTCGTTTTGCGAGACTATTTCCCTTGACGTTTTACTCTTTCATTTGCTTCTTCATCTCCTGCAGAGGTCGGTGCAAGATTACGGATGTCGATTACTGCGACAAACGAAGAGACTTTAAACTTTCGAATGATCAAGTTGATTCTTATCAGACAGCGGATTGAATTTATTAAATTGTTTGATAAATACCTTGATCTGCTAGCAATTATCGTATAAAAGGATATATTTTTCATTAATAGTCATCAGTCAAAATGATTATCGAATACAATATCATTTCTTATCATTTGAACTTTAATTTATCTCAAAATAGTTACGATATTCTTCAACATTATTTAACAGTTTTAAGAATTATTTGTAATAATTAAGCCATTGAGATGCTTGAATTTCCAAAATTTTCTAGAATTTAGTCGAGGAATTTTACAGCACTCGATTTATTTTAATTTATATTATTTTCGAAATATCCCCTTCCTTCAAGAACATTTCGATGCTCTGCCAACGACACGACACGTCAATGTTAAAAAGTTTTCCCTCGTTATCGTTAGGTATCATGCTCTTTGAAAATTCCATCTCGATGGACGAGGTAATTGAGAGCCGACAGAGACGAAATCTTCAATTGACCGAGCTTTGACGCATCGGAGCTGTCGCCCGGGTCACTGCCGCGCATATTCGTTCGCGTAATTGTTCGTGATGCATGGAACAGACGCGCGATGCGAAGGTAATCACGAAATCTGCGTATAATCCTGAGCCTGGGACCTCGGAACGATACGCAAGCAGCTAGCCTTGCTTGCTCGTGCACGCGTGGAACGTTCGAAGCTTCGCTGATAACAGACTAATCACTGTTCATCGAAACGTCATTACATTTGCGTGGGAACGCAGTGAGAAATCAAGATTTGTCGTAGGTTCGTTCCAACGGTAAGGGATTTCTATCTAACAAGATGCTTGGCGCGAGGAATTGATACTAACATAGATTTATATATGTAGTATAATGATGATTTATAGTAGTAGCACATTGTAACTTTTAGCGGAGGTAACCCGGAAAATCGGGCCTCCTCAGGTGCAACGCTAATGCAACGAAAATTAGCGATTGGTTGATTTGGGTCACGTGATTCGCGAGGGGGCGTGGAGTAGACCTCGAGTGGGAGTGGCGTGGTCTGGTACTGAACGATCGCGCTTGTAATTTGTTTTCTATCGATTCGAATGTTTGCGTATCAATAAAATTTTATGGCAAAAAAGTAATCAGAACAGTTTCTTCTGGGGTACAAGTTTTTTTAATTCTCTGTAATTGATTTCCGTGTAATTTAATTAGACGCTTGTGGCCCTTCGCTTCAAGAGTCTTCCCTTTCACAAATTTCAAAGTAATTTAGAAACTTAAAGCCGTTGAAAAAAAAGGTCGAGAAATTCTTGGAAGCAATTAAATGATTTTCATATTACAATTTCGCACCACGTCGGAACTTAATGGAAAACGTCTTTCAAATTAATCTCGCTGGAAACAGCGCCAAGCTAACGAAGGACGAACGCGAGACTTGCGCGAACCTAGATATCGTCCGGTTGTTTTCTGGTTTAATGAACCACAGCGGACGGCTGTGAGCGAGTTCCCGGCTCACAAGTTTTCATCGAAATCACGATGTTCCGCCGCTTTCAACCAGTTTACGAAGATCTGTGGTGAGATCTCGGCGAGACACTCGAGAGCCGCCTATTCAGAGCGATCCCTTGGGCACTCGGAACGCGCCTCCTCACCCCATTAAGGGATTTTGTTAAAAACAAAACCGCCTAAGTGCCGCGATGACTGCGACGACTGAAAGCTAATTAGACGAAGCCAAAGCGTGTTCTTGGGCACAGAAAGCCCAAAATATGAACCTTCCAGTCGCTGGGTTTCTAGGTGAAATCATTTCCCCCTCCCTAAAATGCAATTACAATGAACCGCCGAGTGTAAAATATTCGTTGAGACATTCGTATATTTACTTTTAATACGATTCAAGGTTTTTTCATTTGTCGATCAGTCGCGAGACCTCAAAGTTGTTAAGTGTAATTGTGAAACGACGGAGGTTGAAATTTCCCGTGTCAACCGAGTTTAAAAGTTCGTTTTTAACGAGTTTCCTCGATTTCTCGCCGATAATACTTATTGTCTCGGAAACGTGTCAAATTCCTGTTTCCCGCTTTCTCACTGTAATCCAATTTACGAAATTGCAGCTCGAAAAACCAACTTTCGCGGTTGAAATACTTCGTGTATTAAAATTGTTTCTACCTTCAATTCTTCAATCGTTTCACTGTTCATTCGTGATGTAAAATCTATTTCTCGGCGGGAATTCTTTTAATCTCGACAATTTTGCATCAATTTCCAACACGTTTGAATTTTTTGCCTTCAAGTTGCTTTCAATTTGCTCAGTTGTCAAGACACCGTTGTAACCATTAAAATACCATTTGTCAGTGGAACTTATTTTTCATTTTCGAGTGTACATTCAAATTCTTTTCACCCTTATCGTCCATCGTAAAATTCTTTATTTATAAAACCTTCTTTCTCGTATAAATCTCGATTTCTTTGATCGTTGACACGTTTTAATCCCTTGTTTCTCGCAACTTCAATTTTTTCGATTGTCAAAATATTCTGAAGTGTATCCATTAATTACAAATTAATTCTTACAGTCACAACGCATCGTAAAAATTTAAAATATCATTCATCAAGCAAAACTTTTGTTAAAATTCTTTCCATCCCTGTTGTTTATTCTCAAACTTTTTATTCGTTACATAAAATCTTTTTCTTTAACTATACACTTCTTTGAATGTCAATTTCTTGCTTTTCTACCGCTTGCAACTTCTACTATTGTTCAGTTTATTCATTTGTCAAAGTACTCCTAAGCGCATTCATTCTGAAGTTCGAAACTAGTCCTTGCAATCACAATACTTTGTAACCATTAAAATATCGTTTGTCAAGTAAAACATTTTGCACAGAAACTATCCTAAACTTTCGACATTAAAATTGTTTCCATTCTCAAACCTCTTATTCATATCTTTATAAAAACTTTCTTTTTCTTTTTTTTAAATATAAATTTCCTTAATCATTCACACGAATCCTCCATTTGAGGATTTGTCAATTTCTTGCTTCTTGCAACTTCTACTATAGCGCAATGTCAAACCCATTCTAGAGTTCGAAACTAGCTCTTGCAATCGCAGCACACTGTAACCGCTAAAATATCGCTTATCAAGCGACACTTTCCAATTTTCGAATGTCAAAGTGACACTGTTTCCATCCCTAATTCTCCACACCGTCGATCCTCTGTGCTCGCGGCAACGAAACTGTCGTCGATACGTTCTCCAAAATTCGTGGAAGGTCGTCGTCGCGGCGAAGTGGGTTCACAGCCACGGCTGTGGGTCGAGATTATTTTACATCAGTCATCGAGAAGGGGCCTCTCGATGAGGCTCGATCTCTTGCACTAGTGGAACGCTGCTACTTGAGCGGTTGGAAAAAGGTGAAAACTTTCACTCTAGCTCGCGGTCGAGAGCGACGCCCGAAGTCAAGCTAGAAGCAAGATCGATAGAGCATCCTCGATAAATTCATTCGAATTCGCGTGCAAATTTATTCGTGTTACGTTGCACGATCCAGCCGGCCCTCTTGCGCCTTCTAATGTCTTTTTAATGCGCCGGTGCATTAGATGCTTCCGGATAACGATATTCTTTCGTCGTATTTTTTCCCTCCTTTGTATTTGACTACTCAGAGTGTATGTATGTTTCAGAGTGTACATACACTTGTTTATAAAAAAGAATCTAGGACGAGGTTAAAAATTAGTAAGGAGGGAAAAATGGTAAAAATTCGATTCTGTCGAATCTAGATTATTCGTGTTTCTTCCCCGCGTAAGAATATTAAAACATTTTTCAGTTTTAACGTGGATAATGCAATTTTTAAGTTTCATCCGCACTTTGTGACATTGACTGGCAATTTTTGCAACTAACATCACACGGGTGATTTCAATTCTACCATTCTCTAAAAACACACAAATACGTCCCCGGGTCAGTTCCGATAATGAAGTATCCCCCGTTTGTTAAATTTCAATATTCCAGTCTCGCGGTAAACGTACGTGCTTGGCAGGAGATTTCGATTTCGTCGATACAAATTTTCTACTACCAGCCGGTAGCTACCGTCGCTTCCACTCTATTAAAAGTTGTTTCTCCAAGCTTCGTTCAGAACTTTCCAAGTTAAATTCGAACCTATTTACAGTGCACTTGATTCCATCTTCGTCGAAGCGTGCTGTTCTCTCTCTTTCTTTCGTTTTCTCTTGAACGCACGCACACCGTGGGCTAAATTGGCTGAAGTGTCGTTCGGCGAACGATCGTATTGCTGAGAAAATGTCCTTCCGAGCAACGGTCCCTTGTCTGGGAAATTCGAGAGGCGGCACCAGAGGTTGGCTTCCATTTGCCAATTCCCTCGTGCAACGTTCGAGAGTCCGAGCTAGGATGCGGAGAATGGCCAGAGAATGGTAAATTCCGCTTGATAACTGGAGAGAGAGAGGTGATTATTCGAAAAACGGTCGAAAGACGGAAGAAGAAATTATTACTTATTTTATTAGACTGCGAATATTTATGTTGAAAATATAGTATATTGCGAGTATAGTTGTTGAGAAACGAGTTCTACGTAGAAAATTATTTCATCTGTTAAGTATTAGAATCTTCTAATTTTATCCTCTGTCTATGGAAAATTTAGTGATTTTAGTGAAAATAGTGAATTGTAATAAATTTTGTAGTTGTATTACAAAGATAATTTATAGTGAATTACAGTGGAAATATTCAATTTTTAAAAAAACACATTCCTCTATTACAAAGTGACATTTCTTTATCAAATTCTTTACGGAATTTTTATAGTGTCAAATTTTTGTCGATTGGTGAAACTACTCGTATCGAATGACACTAAACTTAATACAATTACGCTGCTAACGGTGTTTCAATATTTTTCGTAGTCACTGTCAGTGTGGAACACAAATATTTTTAGACAACTCTCCCCTTTCGTCTGAAATTCTCAAACGTAAAGGAAAATGAACGAGGATGAAGCAAGGTAAAAGAAAATATTACCACCTTCTATGTGTCAGTAAATCTTTCCATTAAAAATTTCGAAGTTGGGAATGTACAAACTGAAAGATAACATTTCCTCAGTTAAAAAATTTTCTCGACACATTTTCGTTTCGCGTTTCTTCATTTAGCGACGGAGATTTCGAAATGTTCTTGATCAGGGGTAAAGCATCGTGTTCTTGATTAGATCACTTTCAACTCGATCAAATTCGTAGAACTGTTCAGTCACGAAAGGTAGATCAGTGTCCATCGGCGATTCATTCATTAGAAGAGAAGAAATTCGTACGTTTAATTTAATTGTTCCTCCACTGAAAGCACTGAGAAGAAGTTCTCTCTTCTTTTTTTTTCTGAAACATATCGACGCACCTGTTCCTGGAACTTTACGCGAAATAAATTTCATTCGTCTCAGAAACGAATTTTCTTCTGTCGTTCTTTTCCTGATTCTTCATTCATTACGTTCCGGATAATGGAATCATGCTCAGAGAAATTTCTCGAGGCTTTCGTCGAATTCTGCTAAGAAAACGATTGTCATCCTCGGATGAGAGGGAAGATGAGTTTTTGTCTCGAGAAAAACTTTTCGAATCTTTCGAGACTCTGGTCGATTTCTGCCAACGACGATTATTACCGTCGGATGAGTTTTTGTCTCGAGAAGAGTCTTAGACGGCGGCGAAAATTTTTATTAATTGGAAAATTCGCCTCTGCCCGATCGATAATTATTCGGTGAATATTAATAGCTGCTTAATTTTTGATCCCTTCATTTTCTTCGTCGTCGTCCTCTTAGAGCTCCCTCCAAACGCCGAGGCTACTCCTCCGTCGTAACTTGGCCGTCGGTGAAGTTTTTAAATCAACGTCAAGCACCGTCTCGATAATCTCCCTCCGATTTTCGTCGTGACGTCGCTGTCGTTTATATCCTGCGTTGATATAACCGCGCAATAAATTGCAAATATCCTTTGAATTTGGCGCAATTTCATTAACCAACGGAGTTTAATTAATTTTCGAGCCGGGGATGGAAATTACAAAGACAAACAGAAAAACAAACTGTGCGTGTGCGTATCACCGTTGCAGTATGAAATTAATTACCGTGCTTCACGGTTACACCCCATCATCATTTTCGTTTCGCTTGCTTTTGCAAATCCCGTAGAAATCAATCCGATCGCGGGATGAAACTGTATTAAATTTTTCTTGTCACTGTCGTTACGATGAAATTATGTCAGAAATGTTTCATTTTCGAAGAGAGTTTCTCGAAGCTGTTTCTTCTTTTATTCTTCTAATTTTCTTTTTGTTCTCTTGGTTGCAATTGGCTCTTCTAAAAATTGTCACATATTCAGTTTCCAGCACTTCAAACAATTCATTCATTTTCTTCTAATTTTAATAAGAAGTTTTGCAAAATTTGGGAATTAGGAGGAACTATCAACAACGTGACGAAAAGAGTATCTGAAGATCCGTGTTTAGGGAACAGGGCAAATCCCAATATGAAAATTTTCGTTTCACTGGAAGGCCCAGGAGCAACTGTTCTTTATTGATATGCAAACATTTGAATCAATAGAAAACAAATTACAGGCGCGATCGCTCAGTACCAGACAACGCCACTCCTACTCGAGGTCTACTCCACACCCCCTCGCGAATCACGTGACCCAAATCAACCAATCGCTAATTTTCGTTGCATCAGCGTTGCACCTGAATTCTGGATTACCCCCAGAAACAGTTCTTCGCCCATTATTTTCACTCGTATTTATAATATTACAAAACACAGTCGCAACGTTGTCGAACTTCGAAGTGTAAATCTTCAAACCCATTCCAGAACTGTTCATAGATCGATTTTCTCTTTAGTCGAGCTCGTGCAAATGAGCGCGTGTATCTTCCTATCATCTTCATATCCTCAGCAAAAGAATTCGTAAGTTTCAGTAATTGTAATAATTTGCAATTTTTCTACTTACGACGATGTAAAGAAAGTCGGTAGTACATAGTACATCCACGTTGAAGGAAATACATGACACAGACACAAAAGATCCTCGGATTTTTTAGCAACTTTTTGTAGTATGCTCGAAAGTAAAGTCAATTCTACTATGCGAGCTATCGAACGAGACGCACTGTCGTGTCTTTGAACAAACGTTTTATGTTATGTTTTTACAATTTGGACGAATTTCTTTATTTTGCGACGTTGGAGCATCAGCGGCACGGTTTTATCAATTTCTACAGTCGAATTCCTCCAACAAAATTGTTGAATAATTTTTTAACGCACACAGAGCAAGCTGTGATTTTTATGGAAATCCCCATGGACGGATTTCTTCGTTATTATTTCTGTCTAGGTACAGTCTCTCGCCATTCTCAGATTCGATCGATATCGGTCGACGAATACGTGCTATAGATCGTGCTCTCGAGCCTAGACCCTAGGTCTATTACAGCCTACCTCGTATTTCACAATGGCCAACCAGTCCCTCGACAGTTTTCTTGCGTTCCTCTTCATTTTACCCTTCACTCCCTTCTAGTTTCTTCGCGTGTTCTGCCTGCCTGTTTTTCATCTCTTTGTTTTCCTCATGTTTTTTTTTTCTTTTTGCTCCTTTCGTCATCTTGTCTCGTTCTGTCTCTGATATTCTTCTATATCTAGCTATCCATCCACGATACTCTTCTTCTTTTTATATTTTGCTAATAATTGCACCGAATGATTTGATCCCCTTTCGAATTTAATTAGTTGGAGATGCTAGATCTTATTTGGTATCTCTCCTCTCTTTGGTCTGTTTGCTTGAACGTGGTGATTAATTCTTCATCTTGTTCGTCGATTGACAGTGTTGGTTACTTTCGTTCTTCTTGACTGATAAACGAAAACGCGATCAAAGGAAGGAATGAAGCTGTCAGCAATTTTTAAATGGACTAAACATCGAGAAGACTCTTGTTATGATAACGAATCTAAGAGAAATATCGGACGCATCTTTC
>KQ435742.1:1612029-1627414 GCA_001276565.1 Melipona quadrifasciata
ACGCAATGCATTCTCCGTATCTCCAAGACTAAATTCCAAAATTTCTCTTCGCTCCAAAACCTCCTCTTCAGACATTGGACGTTTTCAAAAGATAATTCATACAAAAATTCACTGCACTTGTGTTTCTTCGGCCACGATAAATTCCAAGCGCCCCGGCAGTTAAGTTAAACACCAAAATCTAAATGCCGACCGTTGAATTGCCGGCACATCGAATCTATGCGAGGCATCTCATCGATCGCCGCGACTAATTGGTCTCTCGTGCGTCGTTTACGTTTTCGCGGTTCTCTCGCTGCGTGCTGCATTAATCGAGTTTCATCTTTTGAACTCCACGGTTACCGATAACCAGATGGATAGCACTCCACTCGTACTTGATACACTTCTCGGTGCTTTCACTCGTTACTCGGGCGTTTCGAGATTTTTCTCAACTGTTTCCTCTCGTTCTCGTTCTCTCGGATTTTTTATGCCACTTTGCTATTTTATGTGCCCCCGTGCACAATCGTCAGTTCTTCCCTTCGTTCGTCGTTTCGTCAACTTTGATTCGCATTCGCTCTACTCTCTTGTCTCTGCTTCCTTCCGCGTTCAGTAGTTATCCTCATTTACTTTCAACGATCTACTCTTAGCTACGTTCCTTCGTTCTTTATGTCACTCGTTGTACTCGTTGTCTTAAAATTCGTCGAAAGAGACTCGTTCTCTAGATTCGACAAGTTATGGCCCATTCCAATTAATCGAACGACATTTTTCATTCTCACCAAGTTCCGTATTTGTACACGCAGTGGTACAAACTGTAATATCTCAAACTTTTTCCTTAACCGCGCAAATGTGCTATTCTCTTCTCTGAAACACAGATATTTGTTTATCGAATTCCGAATTCCATTTCGTACGGGGTAAGATTCATTGTTCTCGGTGATTGAACGAAGCCCCGAAACCTCGGACTCTTGCTCCCCTCCTCGAGCTTGCAGTTTCGTCCGAGATCGTCGACTGCGAATTTGCCAAACTGAAGATTCCACTACTCCCTTTTTTCAAAATTGACAAGTAACGATGTTCGAGCATCTTGCGATCTATCAAACGCAATTTGACTTTCTTTTAGGATCTTTCTTCTTCCGATTCTTTCCTACACGTGCACGTTTTCATTCACTCTCGGCTCCCTTTCGTCGCTTTCAAACTTCGCCAAGGTCTCTCCGTGGCACGAAACAAGTTCGACGAGCAGTCCAACGCTGTCGAATGCTACGCGAACGAACGAGACGAGAGTTGTTGCGAAATTCAAATTGATGTGGCCCGCGGTGGTTGCGGTCGAGCGTCGCCCTCGAGGACGATGTTTCTACTTCGACGCTGCGGCCAAGACGCAGGCTGATCGCGAGTGGATTTTCCGGGAGCCGGCTGTTCATCGTTTAACGAGACCGATGGCCACTCGGCTCCAATTTCGGTTGCATTCGCGACGTACTGTCTCGAGTTTCAGTTCCAATTTATCCGGAAAGATCAGTGGAGCCACGACGGGGAAATCGAAGCCAGTGAGTTTGTCGAGACGAGCGAGGAGGGGATATCTTTGGTCGAGATTTAAGTTTATTTGTTTTTCTCTGTCTCTCTCTCTCCCTGTTTGTAGTTTTCTTCACTTTCTTCTATATTTTTCTAGAGTTTTCTATAATTTTCTTGTTTCTGTTATCTTTCGTTTTGTTGCGAGTTCGTGGATTTGAATTTAATTTTCTAACTGGTGCACATTGGTCATCAGATTTAACCTTTTACTCTTCCAGGCTTCTTCCTATAGTTCGACAGATGTCAGTCCACCCGCAGAAAATTTGAATTCGACTTGTAATCACGATGTTTTTCCGGTCGGTGGATATTTTTTAATTAATTAAAAGGTTTTTGTTCTTTCGCTTTCCTTCGAATGTTCAGAGAGACGAAATTTGAATTCAGCTCGCGCCTCGGTGATAAATTAAAAAATTTTCACTCGTTCCTTTTCTCGCAAATATTTAGATATCCTTCCTGAAGTATTCTACACGTGTACCTACTATTTGCGAACATTTTTATTCGATTTTTGACCAGAATGAATCAGCGTTTCCTGCAAAGTGAAAATCTTTCGTTTCTTCGTTTCTTCTCGTTGCACATGTTCGTCGAACGTACTCGTAAAAATTTCGACCGTTCGAGCTCAACTTCTAACAGAGTCAAAATGTAATCACGATTGTGATTAATGACTTCATAAGCCACGCTATATACAAAATTATACTGATGATTAATAATAAATACTTAAACGTGATTAGTGATTAATGATTGAATTCTTATCAAGGATAACTAATGAACATTGACTAATGGTTATCTGTAGTGACATGACTAATAGCTAGCTATACTCATAACTATAGCAACTGGGTAATTGGAATTTAAATATGACAAATGACCAAAAATGATTAGAAATTAAAACGAGGCCTAATGATAAAAGGTGATTATAAATTAAAATGAAGCCTAATGATAAAAGGTGATTATAAATTAAAATGAGGCCTAATGATAAAAGGTGATTATAAATTAAAATGAAGCCTGACGGTAAAAAATGTCTGCCTTGTCTGACTTCTAATTTACACATATTACTTTTCGCCAGTCACGTAGATCCAGCCATTAGTTTGATGACTAATCAATTAAAATAATTAACGATTGATGAGTAATCGCCTAATAGTGACTAATAACTGATTGATCGCCAAATATGACTAACAACCGATGATTAGTCGCTTGATATAATTAACGACTGATGACCAATCACTTAAAATGACTCCTTACTCAAAATGACTAGTCATTCGAAATTAATTAGTGACTCGCGACTGATGAATAATTATTTAAAATGATTAGTGTTTCAAAATTAATTATACCAAGCCAATCAATGATTAACGACCAATTAGAATTGCGGCTGAACAGTATGACGCAGTCACGACTAATGAAAACTTACGGCCAACTAGACCAGAGATCTTGGATTCTCGTGCATTTATGGACAATTCAAAGATGCATCTTTACAGGAAGTAGTAAAAATACGTGTATGAAACATTCGAAGGAGAATATCAATTATTATATAACAATCCTGCGCAAAAACGATAACTCTTGAATCACGTTTATGAAAATTCCAAAAACGCGCGGAATTTCACGATCTAGCTATGATTAACGATCAATCGTTGTTACTGTTTTTAATTGTTAGTTAATTTGTGTCCTGCTCTAGTTTGTTGCGACGCTTCTGCGGTAAATTAACATCTGTTGACGGAGCGAAAAAATGGCTGATTATTATATTATAAATATAATATGTTATATTAGAATCAGATTGGTCGACGTGCAAAAGTAGTGGAGACGCGC
Organism: Melipona quadrifasciata; assembly: GCA_001276565.1. Taxonomy (NCBI): domain Eukaryota; kingdom Metazoa; phylum Arthropoda; class Insecta; order Hymenoptera; family Apidae; genus Melipona; species Melipona quadrifasciata. The sequence goes on from KQ435742.1 coordinate 1,615,354, forward strand.
CACGATGGCTGTAGAAACACGATGTGGCCACACGAGCGCTGTTATATTTGTGTCACGAGAGAATGAGACATTGGTGCACGTGAACGCATTCCTTCCAAGCATTCCAGCTCCGACGAAACTAACAGGGTCTACGCCGTTTTCGCGACGCGCCTGCATACGCGTCGTGTCTCGACACGGCGGCACGCGCGTCCGGAAATCGTGGAATTTATAGCACTTCCCCCCTCGCATATCTTGCCCTATACTTTGACTAAATTGTTTGAACAACGCTTGGACAACAAAGTGTCGCCAACTTCATATTCAGAACTCTACTTCAATGTTTTAAAACGTGAGAGCAAGTACATTCAGAAAGTTGTAACTGTTGCAAATTGGAAAAGTGGCAGGGCTATAAGAGAGTATTTTTTTACTTTGAAAAAGGTGAGCTGGTTTCTTTTCACTGTGTGGGTGAAATTAAAATTAAAATCAGGGAGAATTGTTATTTTGAGAAAAGTAGTAAGGTTACGAGAGAACGTTTTTATTTTGAAAAAAAGTGCAGCCAGTTTCTTTTCGTTGTGAGTGAAATTAAGGAGATCTTTTATCTTGAAAAAAGTGGAATTTATGGCTGCTGTTGCATATCGTGCTCTATACTTTGATGCTATATTCGAACAATGAACTACCGAATTGTTGATTGCTTCACAACTCCGCTTCTATGCTGAAGAAATAAAATACAGGAGGATGCGAGAATGAGTATATTTAGAAAGTTATGACTCTTCAAAAAGCAAGCGTTATAACAGAGCACTCTTACTTCGAAGAAAACTAGAACTAACTTCCTTTATTCCGAGTGAAATTAAAATTAAATATTAATGTTTTCATTTTGAAGAAAGTGAAGAAGGAGTTTTTATTCTGAAACAAAGTGGTGTTGCGAGAGAAAATTGCGAAAATATTTGAAAAGTTAGTTGTTAATAGCAATTAAGTGTCAAACTAAAGTGTGAATTTTTTAGAAATCGAACTAATCTAATTCTCCTTTTCATAAGTTTCTTAATTTTATATAGGTAACGTTCCAAAAGAGATACGATTTATTATTCCGACGAGTTTCTTATTACATAAAATATATGGAACAAATAATAGCAAATTGTGAAATCAATTTGAAAAAATAATATCTGTATATATTTTTACTCGAAAAATTAATTCACCAGATGTTATTCAACTGTATGGTTCGACGATTTTAAACCCAGGGTAATTACAATAGTAATGAACAATCGAACAAAACTCTCGAATATCACATCAAGCTAAACGCATTGCTGTATTAATGTAATGACATCGGGGTTTAAAGTCATGTATCGTCATGAACTTTATGCCCTGGGAATTGCAGTACTGTCTATGAAATCAGTATCGTGAATCTTCATTGTAAGTCGAACTAACATCTGCAAACTAGATTTCACCCTAACCCTAATCCTAACTTTTAACACTCCTAAACCTAACTTTTAACACTAACTGACTTTTAGTTAGGGTTAGGAGTGTCAAACAGTGCTTACGTGTTCTTCCTTTTTTTTTTTTTTTATAAAACTTTTCCAAGTCGATTAAAAGTGGAAGAATTAAACACACAGTTTACAGTTTAAGCATTTCTCCATTTTCACAATATTTCCATTATGACGTAATTATACGTTGCACTAACATTTCTTATGACGATGATCTTTTTACACAATATAATATTATTCACGCAAGAGTATGAGAATTTGCATAAACTTTCTCCTGCATTTTTGACACAGTTTCGCAGTTAGTGCCTGTCTGGAGATACATGGTTTTAAAATTTTTCCCGACGAATTAAAATATTCTCCAGCGTTCGTCGCGAATGAATATGCAACAATGTCCTTTAACAATTTTTCTCCTCTCTCGTAATAACGTACGTGTGAATGCAAACGCATGACGGTGTATCCCCCGTTGAGACGATGTAGAATTAAGTTTTCCACTCCTCTCTATCCCCAGCGAGTAAACGCACGCGTTCGTGCATTTTATCTCGGAGTTCAGTCTCTTCTTTAGTCTCGTAACCGTTGTGTACTTCGCAATTGCATCGAGATTACAACGAGTCAGTGACAAATAATGACTGGAATCGAGTTCGCTGCACGACTGACAATGAGCGTGTCTTGAAATGCCTGAACGAAAGTCTGCAGCCAAAGAATCGAGAATTTCCCAAGAAATCCAGCAGACTTCGCTGAACGAAAAAGTCCCCTGGACTGATTCCGACTTGATTGTGATTGATTGATCTCTGAGTTGTATTGTGAGAGAATCGTGGAATTTTTGTTACAGGAGCAAGCAAAACTGACTTTTCTACCTGTTATCGTGCAAGTGTTTCTTTTGTCACAAATTTTTTTTTTAAATCTACTACTTAATATATAAGTATAAGTACGTATAAGTTTGTGATAGAAATTTGAAAATTGAAAAAATAGCGAGGGAGACGGCACTCAATCCTTTGAATGTTTCAAATTGCCAAAATATCGATAATATATAATATAATACTGAACATTAAATTAAAAATACATTTGTCTTTGAGCGTACACTTATTTATTTAATATGTTATTGTTTTTGAACCTCTGGTAAGCAAACCAATTATTTCTTCGTCACCGATTGCAAGATTATCCGCACCAAACGCTCAAAAGATTAAGAGAAATTATTATCGTTAACAACTCGTAGAAATTTCACCAATATCAATTCTGCAAGTAATAAAGATTCTCCGAATATCCAGGGTATAAAGAAAGGTACACAGAGGAAAAAGAATCTTCGTCGACGAAGGGATCGATCCTCGCGAAATATAATTAAACAACTCTCCCTCCTTTCTCTCGCCATCGTCGAACAATCCATTAGTCCTTCTCGAGCGTTTCGAAGGCAAAGGCTTTTGTTCTGCTGGCCAAGCCGGCGATAAACGATTCGATCGGGCTTCGTTTGGACGGAACGATGCCTCCGGAAGTTTCTTGTTTCCCGATAATGGAGCACCAGATATTTTTATGTTTATAAAAAGCTGCGCGTTAAAACGTTTCGCGAAACTTTATTGCTCAGAGTCCTTTGAAGATGTATATATATATATATATATACGTGTGTGTGTGTGTGTATAAGGAAAGGGTGGAACGGCAGAGCAGCTGGTGGCGAGCGTAGAAAAGTGGTGGGGGCACGAGGTGGCCTAGTGACCTTGAGCGAGCAGCGTACTCGATCCTACCAGTAGCGAGCTGCTTTCTACGTAATTAGAGTTCTCAGCCGCGTGTGTGATTGAATGGCCGACGCGGTGCACGTAATGCGTTAATACACTCTGAAAACCCCGTCTCTATTCACGAGCCGTGACGATTGCCAGGAATTGTCGAAAGAAGGAGAAGAAGCAACGCGCAAAATGAAATTGGACACCTAGCGTCTTTCATTTGAATTTCGCCTTTGGACTTCTTCTGTTGGGATTATCTGATGATTTTATTTCAGGTCTTTTGTCAGCGTTCCTTTCTTAATTTTGTCTTTTACTTGAAGCTAATTAACTTCACCTTCCGTTAATTGTACCAATTATTTTCGCTCGCTGATATTCTCTTGCTTAGAAACTGTTTTTAAAACAAAAACTACGTCAACGTGCGAGCATTACTGACGACAATGAAGGCCGAAAATACTGCGAACGTTAGATTTCGTCCAAAACAAAGTCGTTCAAAAGCTGTTCCGAGCTATTGTTTTTAATCAAAATTTTAACACGATAATAACGGTAACGTGAAAATACTTGAAATTGGGATAAAAGTGAGTGCACGATCGCAATGAGATAAAAATCACACTATCACGTGTCTCTCTCTCTCGGTAATGACTTAGTCTTTGAGAAAAAGAAGAAAAAACCGATAAGTTCGAACGGTCATGTGTAGTGCTAACGAGAATCGGATGAAAGATACGTCACGAACGTACGTTCTAGCTCGTGGAGATCTAGTTCAGCTCACGGTAAGAAGTATCCTCGGCTACGCGGTATCAAACGAAACGATCTGATCCTATTGTAACGGCCGAGGAGAGCTTGCCTTCTCCACGAAATCCCCGTGTCCAGGACGAAAGTCTCCCGATAAAGACTCCTCTAAACATCTGTAATCTACGTACCAGCAATTTTCACTACCAAGCCGATGTTCAATTTGTCGACGATCCGTTTCCTCTAACTCCATTTAAGGGGAAGTTTTAAACTTTGTCGATAATCGCCGCGACTAAGGCATCTTTCGTCCTTCGCGTTTGCTTGAAAAGTCGAAAGTCTTCAATTGTTCAGCGCGTGGATGAAATTTATGCGAGGATTACGAATCGTGATCGACACTCGTAACGTGGTTTTTACAAAATTCCGACGAAAGGATGAAAGGATCGATTCGACGAAATTGCAAAATTCGCGAACCAAATTTTGCAGACTCGATTTGAAAAGTGAAACTTGAATGGCAGTTGATCGAATTCTCAATTTTTGGTAATATATTCGTTCATCGATTGATTCGGCCTTCAACGCTGTGAAATTTCTGTGATACTTTTGTGAGGTTTGAAAAAACGAAGCTTCCGCGAAAGATTCCGCGAGAAGCTTGGAACTCCAAATGATCGATAAGACCGAAGTTTATAGTTCAGCCTCGTGTTCCAAGTGTCGGGCTCTCGAACTTCGAGGACAGAAGCTTCCAAGTTGAGAATCTTCGTGATTTTTACGCAAATTTTTATCCACGCGCGAGAGAACCCAACAACGAGCCCCGCGAAATCATCTCGTTTCTTCGTCCATCGGTTCGTGAAACGATTCGGACCAATCTCTCGCTGCTCGTCGGCTCGTTACGTTGTTTTCGTTCGCCGTTCGGCCCAAACGAACGTGATCACTGTTGCGTGCCGCCGCGCTCGAGAATTGGGCTACCAGTCGTCTTTGCATCGGCCCTCGAAAGAGCGCGACGCGAAAAAACAGCAGGCGCAAACACGGCAAACAATTTGGTTTAGAAGTTTCCGACCGATTTATGCGCCCGAGAGTCCCGCGCGCTTTTCGTTATCGAATCGAACGCTTCCCCGAAGGCTTCGCCCTCGCCTGTGTGTACTTACGTCTCGGAGGAAAGTTGAGCAACCGTCTATCCAACAATGTTGTTCCAATTTCGTTTGTTCCGAATTCACGGCGACTGAGTTTGAATTCAATCTCTCGGAGATTGCCGGTGAACAGGCCTTTCTCGCGAGGAATTACGCGCGAGGAAAAAGGAGGAGCTTGTTGAAATATTTCTTAATTTCAGTTTTAATGAGAACGTGACGCTTCGCGGGGAAAGAACGTAAGACGCGGTGCTTGAGGTGTTTCGAATTCTCAAATCAACGAACTGTTAAATACGCCACAATTTGACTGGTGTTATGTCGAATGTACTATAAAATTCATAGGAATTTCGCAAAATTTTATCGTTGCTTGGTGTTGTTATTGTTATCGTTGTTTCATTTCGAATTATTTTCTTCCATATACTTTTAATATATTTCACGATATATATTTTTCCCTCGATATTTTTTACGACTGAATTACTTCACGAGTTAAATATGGCTGACCAATTTGACCGATATTACGTATGTCATAAAGTGAATGAAAATTTTATTATTATGTATGCTTTTATGCTACTTTTTTTATATTATATTATAATTTTAATTATTATAATTTTATTATATTATATTCTACATAATATTATTTTTTCTTTTATGTAACGTGAATTTGGAATTCTGTTCGATTATATTTTATATCAAGCAATTTGTGTATTCATGTTTGTTAAAAGTATAATATTAATATTATCCAAGCGCGAATTCAGTTATTCATCGCGTCGTTGTAATCGATGATACTCTTTCGCGCCATTGCCCCCCCTCCCCTCCGCCCATATGTCATATCTTCGCACTCTCGCGAATTAGATCGTACAAGAATTCGAGTTCCTTTTACGTTAGGAACTTCGGAAAATTCAGGAGAAATTCTGAAAGACATTTGCCAAATTAATTAACAAACATTCTTTGCGAAGAAAAGTTAAAGAGTGAAATTTCGCTTGGTCGCGGAACATCGTTGAATTGTAGGTTGAGGACGCGGTATCGGGTTTAATCTCCTTATGTTTATAAGCTAGACACTGCTTTTAAACGTCTTGATACACGCACGCCAATCAAAAGCGTCTATTCAGCCCGTAACACGTCAGTCAAAAAAGTTTCTTCAGGCTTACAAAGAATCTAACTACGACGTAGCGTTTATTCTAGTTGTTCACCTCTCTGAATTATTCATCGACGCTTTTAAGCCGAAGTTTACAAACTCGTACTAAATGTGTAATTTTTCTTCGTGCGAGACAAACGGCAATTGTAAACGTTGGAACGAGACAAAACCGTTCGATGGACACCTCTTTCTTGTAGAAAAATAGGCCAAAAAAATGTTGGTAACGCGAAGTGGAAAATCGTTTTTGCTCCTATTACCCCAGTTTGGAATTTCACGCGTCGAGTAAATGGGACTTCGAATCCGATCCCTTCAAATTTCAGATTTCAGCGAGACTAATTTTTTTTCGTTTTTTCTTTTTTAGTAGGTTACGATTTGCAACTGCAAATGTTTACTCGGCGAAAATTAAAAGCTTTTGGGAGTGCTGTGAAATTCTGATCAAATAATTATTTTATATATATATATGGATTTGATTCGTTCATTCTCGATTTTCGACGAAATGAAGATTGAAATATTTTTTCCATAATAAAAAGAAATATAGAAAGTAAAAAAGAATAACGATTTTCAGAAGAGAATATCATGGATCGCGAGACTCGTTATTTGAATTAACAAATTTTATTGCTCGCTGGAGCCATTTTTAACACCTGTACCCATATCGTTCGTGATTTTCAAACATATTTTTAAATATACATTTGCCTGATCATTTTGGACTTCACCAAAAAATATAATCGTGACACTCGTGTCTCGTAATTGGAGATATTTGCAAATATTTGTGGAAATTTGTTTGCCAAAAAATGGCAAAACTTACAACGAGTTTCTATGATATTCTATCTTTGCATCTGATGTGTATTCCGTGATGTAATACTTTGCACAAATTCTCCGTTAGTGCACAAAAATCCATAATCTAGCCATTTAAGAACGATCTATGCAACGTGGCATCTTTTGCTATTCTACGTGTATGTTGGCGCGCTTTCGACGTGATTAGATCAGATTGCGGAACGGAGGAATGGATTTTAAAATATTTTTGCGCGCGGGTAGGGAAAAAGATTCGCAGTGGAGAGACCCTCGCGTTTAATGCTGAAAGGCAATCTACGCTCGCTGAAGTTGCGCGCACCTACACTCGCGAAGCTGTACGACGAGGTTGAATTAACGAACTGACGGCAACGGGGTTCTTGCAGCGGGTGAACGAGGGTCTTTTTCAAAGAAACTTCCTTCCGACGGTCATAATAGTTTGAGAGCTTGCGAAATACTTCGCCGCCCCCGCCTTTGTGCCAGGAATTCCATCGCGATTTAATCAATCGTGCCAGCCTGCTATCTTTACCGACCGCCACGTATCAAGTTGCCGCGGGTGTTGCCCGCGGTTTTCGAACCCCGCCGTCTCGAAGCAACGTTTCTCCCCGGAAATTTCAAACCTTCTCGTTTGAAACACGCAGAATTACCGTATGAAATCTCGTCGGGATGAACGTACACGGTGAAGGCATTTAAATCGTTTAAAAATTATCGAACGTCTAGAATTATTCGTTTCTAGGAAATGTTAGAAAACCACGATCTAGTAGCGTTGACCTACTTCTACATTCTTACGGAGAGAACGCAATGGCTCGGAATTCTAATTGTTGCGTTGAAAAAATAAAGTCGTGATTCCATTTTTGTAAGTACGTGTATTGTTAAACGTGTATTATGTTATGTAAGTTTTTGCTTTATATTATATTATTATCATATTGTCATTAATTAGTATAATCAATTTTGCAAGTACGTATTATCACTAGTCTTTTTCTTTAAAATTTTGCAAGGTGCATTTCATTTTTAACATTTCCCTCTTGAAAACTCGATGTCCGTATTTAAACTATTTTTCATTAAAATTCCAACTGCTGCTGGAAGAAAATTAATTAGCAGAATCCTCGAACGGTTCAATCTGTGTATTTCTCAACTTTTTCTACATAGTTTTCAAACTGTGATTTACCTTGAGCATTTTCTTCTACCTCCTTTTAACGTTTGCACGTTTCATGTTCTCCAATATAAATAGAAATGCGACGAATTATTAGTTCGACGAAAAAATACAGATATATAAAGATTTATAAAGTTTCAAAATTTGCCAATTTAATTCGTCTCGTGTGAATTGTTCAACGCGCATCTTTCAAACGCACGCGTCGTGGCGTGAGAACGTCACGAAATTAAAAACTATTCGCTGAGCTGCAAAACGCAAATGTCTTCGGCCATTGAAATTAACGATGCAGCCAACTTTCCGCTAAAAGTTCGTAAAAACGTTATCCCTTTGTTTTCTCGCCTCCCTGTTGCGGCACGTTGCGCAAACGTTGGCTGCCGGATCTCACTTCGTATATTTTGTTTCCCTGTCCCGCGGTAAGCTCCTTTCCCCCCTCCTCCGTTCGTAATTTTATTCGTAAAATGGAAAAGTTCGTAGAATCACTTAGGATCGCTTTTTACGGAATCTGTTTGTTGTTTTTTGATTAAACAGTTTGTCCGAGAGTTTTCCGTTTCCTATTATTATTTATGCGAACGTTGACTCACTGAAAGGTTGGAACAAGTGAAAACTGGAGATCTTTCATTGCACGAAAGCAACGATAAGAGACAAAAACAAAGAATTTCGAATTTATCTGCGCATGTTCGTCACACTCTCACTGTCGTATTATTTCGTTCACTATCGAAAGAAACGCAAGATTGAAGAAAACGCTGACTGAAATTTTCGAATCTGCTGATGTTTAAAAAAAGAAAAAAACTCATTTCTAATTTTCTGAAGCAATTTATTTTCAAAAGTTCCGGCGCTTTCTAAATTATTAGGTAAATTTCAACGCTGCGAGTAATTTCGCTCGCGACCTGTAATATAATCGCATTAAGGGGGAAGCGTAAGAATTCCGAGTGAGAACCGTGGTCACCGCGAAGCAGGTGAATGAAAAGGACCAGGCGAAACACCGGAGAAAATTTCCGAGCGCGTGGACGTTTCTTTTAAACGCCACGACCCGAAATACAGCGATTTCACGCGCGAGCACTCTGCTCCTTTTGCGGTGGAAGTCGCTAAAGGCCAATCGAGGGACTCTTTTACTCTCACCTGCTTTCCTTTTTATCACTGAAAGTGATTTTAGCGGGGGTAATCCAGAAAATCGGGCAAACCTCTTCAGGTGCAACGCTAACGCAACGAAAATTAGCGATTGGTTGATTTAGGTCACGTGATTCGTGAAGGGGCGTGGCGTAAACCTCGAGTAGGAGTGGCGTTGTCTGGTACTGAGCGATCGCACCTGTAATTCGTTCTCTGTCGATTCAAACGTTTGCATCTCAATACAATTTTTTTTCTTCTTCGTTCGTTTTCTCTATGAAAAATAAGACGACGCTAATACGAAGGACGCAAGGGATAAAAGCAGCAGTTCACACTTCATGAAACTCCGCCTTATCCGATCTCTCGGTGACATGGTTTCCTTTTTTATGACCCATCAACGTAGTCGTCTTCCCCGAACCAGATTCTCAATTTCCACTTTGGTTCGATCGGGTGTACGATTGAAAATTTATTTCAGTAGAAGAATGATCGAATCGATCTCACCTAACCTAAACCTAAACCTAACCTAAATCATTTTGGAGTTTTCGGAAGAGGGGAATCGCAAACTTTCATTTATATTGAAAGACTTTGAAACGGACTAATTCGAGTGTTCAATGGCTTTTACTTGCACGAGGTAGCGAACTTGGATAGCCTGCAATTACTGATTGTAAGAAAGAGAATGTTCGTATCTACATACAGGCTGATTCTTCCATAGTTTGATCCAGAAATTGAGTTTCATCTTTTAAACGATAGGTGTTGTGTTTCTGTTTCACCTGATGAAGATTTCTAATTTTTTAAACGGAATGACACATATTTTTTGACTCACTAAGCGACGTTCTTTATGAAAAAGAAATTTATATTGATCTGTACTCGAAAAACTTTCAGTATAGGTAATATTTTAAGTTCAATTTTACAAAAAAACGACCGTCCCTGTCTTTCATACGATAAGTTTTCTTTATCCCTCTCTTTAACACGACACGCGCATCTTAGTATGTTTTTGAATACATCTGTGCGAAAGAGACGGGTACGAAAGCAAAGTTAGGAGATAAATCTCGTATTATTATATTATAAGCACGAGTACAATACAACATTGAAATGAACTGAATATTTCTAGGATTCTTCGTTTCGTTGAAATGTCAAGTAACTTGTGACATTAACGATAAATATTAAGGCTCTTGGTACTTCCAATTTGAAATTAGAAAGTATCGTCGTAGAAACAGAACGTGTAAAAATCTCGACAGAACAGACATATCTATTATTTTTTAGTGGATTTTACATTTTGTAAAAATAAGATGCCGGTAAGAAAGGTCGAAGAATTCCAAGAATGTTACGAAATATATCCAAAGTGTCTCTTTTGTTTGCAATATATTCGACATTAGATGAAATCGAATAGATGAACGAGAAAAAGCAAACGTTCTCTTAGAAATGAAATTTTCGAACTCGATTGCTTTTCAATCGTGGAACAATTTGCCATTTCCCCGTAGTTGCTGCGTCAGGATGCTCTAACAATGGTAGAAACTTGATAGAAACCTGTCCCAAGGGACGATAGATCGAGTCCTTACAATTTCGTGAGAAGTAATGGCGTAGAAGTAAATTCAGATCGGATGAAAATTATGGTCCGAATAACTTCTTTGTGATACGTAATGGGCAGTGGTAGATTGGTGATCGAAATTTTCATGCGACGTATTTTGTTGACTTTTATATGGAACAAATGAAAATTAAGACCAGACAAGATTAAAACAAGATTAGGACATGCTGAGACAAGATTAAAAAATGCATGTACAAGTTTTTAAAAAAATGACAATATTTTCGGAATTCAAACAACTGATCAAGAACTCAAACGAACGAGTAATTTTGATGAAATCGAACAGAAATAATTAATACTGTGCCAAATCTTAAAATCTTGATTCCTTGTAAAAGGTGACGAATTTGTCTGTACTATTCCGTACAATTACTTTAAAAATTCTACGTAAATTAAATTAAAATTCCAAAATTATCTCAAGACAGAAGCACTCTAAGCTTGCCGATCATTAAATTTTTGTCACGAAAGAAAAAGGGGTTGTCATTCATTTAGATTTGCAGTCCCGTTTGTTTCTAGATTACTAAAAAAGAAAAAAGAAAAATAAAAATACGTTTTTTTTAAATATATTATTTTTATACTGCTGGTAACTTGCAGAAACTCTTCAATTAGCCCCAAAACGAATTTCACGCACCTCGAACTGTCAGCTCGATCGATCGGAAATTAAGCTACTTATAATTTATCGACGCGTGATTATCGGCGGCGCTAGGATTTTCGCTGGTCCGCTGTAAAATTTGGCTGAAAAGTGCGCGCGTGGCTCTGATTGAAATTAATGCGCTGTTGGTTACACATGTACGGGTGGACGATCAATGAATTCTCCGAATTTAAGGGAATCAGCGGGGAATAAATTCGGCGAATAAATACCTACCAATTTTCGGTTGCTACCGGTTAATACCCTGGTAACGGTAATACGCTGCACGATGATTAAAGGCGATCGCGTTCAGGCGCTGTTCGTTTAACGTGACAACGTTCGCAAATCGAGTGTACCTGTTCAATCTTAATTTTAATATAATATTCAATGTAACGTTAATTTAATATAATAACATGTTAATAATATTATTTAATAATACGTTAATTTAATATAATATTCAATGTAATATTCAGTTTCATCTGAATAAATATCGCGACGGTGATTGAGCTGTTTAATTTTAGCGTAATTTTAATCTTAATTTTAACATTACAATGTTCAGTTAAATAATCAAGTTACTTTTTCTTTTGTAAACTCCGAATGACCAGAAATATCTCTTTCTCTCTTTTTCGAAAACTTTCTTGTCGGGAGACAAGTTTCCGGGCGAAT
>KQ435742.1:1627555-1642742 GCA_001276565.1 Melipona quadrifasciata
GGAATTCAAGTACATTTACTAGATACTACAAAAATTATCCTCTTTAGCGTACAATTTCTTAAAAATCCACGCAACTATCCGCGGTGGGCGAAAGCAGGGGACTGGAACAGTTAGTTGCGCATTTACTCGAAAGTTGCGTTTGTTTATCGAAGAGCAGGAAACGCAACTTCGTCGCTGGTTCATTAAACAGAGATGAACGAAGTTACGACTCAAAGGAGTAGCAGTACGCGAGTCTAAATAACACGTGGCACTTGAGAGAGAGAGAAAGAGAGAAACGTCACAGTCCCAGATGGATAGAGAGAGAGAGATTTTCTCTTTCTCTCGAGGAACGCTCACAACTTGGGTAGCTTATGCATATTTGAGCGAGCAGAGAGAAGGACTGTAAGGAAGACTCGGAGGGGAATAAATCCCGCGAATGCGACAGGGGCATGCGGGTCAAATTTACAACGGCGTCGCGTGAAATTCCTCGTCTCGCTCGACAACCGAGGAATTGAACAATTTCTGCTTGTTAACGCTGTTGATTCGGGAACGCGGGCACGCGTTTGAAGTTTCGAATTAGCTGGGTCCAGCGAAAACCAGCCATTAAAACATGTTGCCGCTGCTCTGCGATCGCAGTGAACACGGGAACTCTAGCGAGTCTTCAGTTGTAATTTCCAAAATTACAACTGAAGACTCAAGTGAGCTGTGAGCTCTGAAACTCCGTGAGTTTTTCACTCGAAACGATACGAAACGATACGAAACGGGTCTCGAGATAGGTGCCAGTGTAACCTCACCACGCGAGGGAACATACTGAAATGTGAATCACCGATTTTGATGAAATTTTCGTATAAATGTAGATTTCAAAAAAAAATATTTGACCCGTACTTTCTTTTATCGGAAATTGTAGATGTCGAAGGGCTGAAAAATACCCTCAAAATTTGGGGGCGTTAATGGTGTATATAGTTTTGCAAAATTTTAAATTAATATATTTAAAAGACTGTATTTTTTTATAAGATCTTCCAAGTAAATGTTAATAAATTCTCTTGAATATTCGTTTATGAAAATCATACATTCAAACACGAATCACATCATAATCTGACTCGTTTGGCTTCTCATGTTTGGACCGATAAACTTACCACGAGTCTCACTCGATCATTATAGAAAGGGTTAAAAATAACAAAGAACACGAGCGAGATAAAATTCTCTCTCTCACCCTGATACAAAAGCGACGAAGGTACAACAGAAACGTGTCGACGAAGCCAATCCGTTTCCAGAAGATCTCTGCGCGATGAAAATTGAAGTACGAGAGTACGAGAGTTTCGTTTATCTTCTAAAATCCTGATTCAAATATTTATACTTTTCGAAGATTTTCGTTGAAACCCGCTCTCAGCTCGAGTAACAACCGACATAAATTCTGATTGTCGCGAAATTTTACTCGAAAGCTCGAAATCTCTAGCTTCTTCCTGCACGTGTTATTTTCCCTAAAAAAAAAATAAAAAAATAAAAAATAAAAGAGAGAGAGAGAGAGAGAGAGAGGGAGGGAAAGAAATAAAACACTTTAGGATAATGGTTACAAGCGTCCAAGCGACGCTTAAGCGAAGAGGAAAAAATAAAACTGTTCAGGCGTTGCACGTGTCCATACGATTTGTCCAGTTTGTCGTCGCGCCGGGGTGAAGCCTCTTCATTTCAGAGCTTTTTCAACGAGTCACTTGAATTCGGGAATTACGAGTACGGCCACGTAGTCACGAGACGTGCACGTGACCGTATTACCCGGTTCACTGTCTGACTACACGAGAATAAAAGGGGAAAAAGAAGGAAAAAGGAAAGCAGAAACTTTCTAGAGTCAATTATCGTACTAACCTTTTCGTTTCTGTCAGTAAAATTCCTGAAAACGCTCAAAAAATGAACGATTAAACAGCGATCGAAAAACCAGGGATCGAAAAAGTTCAGGAACTTTTCAAGTAGGCTCCGTTTGAAACATCACGTTGAAAATGTTCTTACATCGCACGTGTGTCCTGATGACAATAAATCAGTGTTCTTAAAAATAAAAATTTCAAACAGAACGGAACTTGCAGAAAAAACTGAAAGACCCAGAAGCAACTGTTCGGACTAGGAAATGAAGACGACTTTTTTTCCATAAAATTTTATTGATACGTAAACATTTGAATCGATAGAAAACAAATTACAGGCGCGATCGCTCAGTACCAAACAACGCCACTCCTACTCGAGGTCTACCCCACGCCCCCTCACGAATCACGTGACTCAAATCAACCAATCGCTAATTTTCGTTGCATTAGCGTTGCTTGAAGAGGCCCGATTTTCTGGGTTACCCCCGCTAAAATCACTTACAGCTATAAAAAAAATTTTTCTGTCGAAGGAATGTTCGTCGATATTAAAAAGATTGTGGCAAATACTAACAGTGCGATTATAAGCTGAATGGAAATTTAGAAACAAATTTAATTGATGTAGAGAGATAAAAGGATAGTGTGAATATTGATATTAATACTTAATATTGTTTAAATTAGTTAGTAATTTATTCGTTTAGTAGTTAAGTAGTCGAGTAATTTATTCGTCGTGCACTTTATCGATTTTACACTCTATACTTTACTTTTATTTTTTAGTTTACGTGTCGAAGGATACTTTTAGATGGCACATTGGTTTCAGATAATCTAGTGCCAAAGTTTCACCTTTCGATGTTCCAGAAGAATATCGACGATTTTTTTTTTATATCTGTGCTATTATTCGAACCATTGTTGGAACTAAATTTGATTATCGAGACTTTCAATATTTAATTGAATCATCTCATCAATCTTGTAACCCATTTAGATTTGAGGTCATATTTGGACAAGTAGAAGTATAAAGTTACAGAATCAGATGTTAATCGATAGTTACAACTCGAAATGAAATTCCAGAACTGTTCAGAAACTAGAAACGTTCCAAATCCTTTGGTAACAGTGGATGAAACAAAAGCAAAAGTCGACTCGGAAAAAGAAACATTCGAAAGAAAATACTCCAAATTTCCTTCGAAAGGAAATCTCCTTGGAAAAATTAGAAACTCCAAAATAGATTCGAGACAATCTCTTAAAATATAATCTATATCTAGATTATATTACGATACACAATCTAAAATTTCCAAATCTAAAATTCTCCTAAAACGTAATCTCTTAAAATATTCCAAGAGATATTGTCTCGAATCTATTTTGGAGTTTTCAATATTTATTAAAGGAGGTTGTTTTCATATATATATATTCGGAAGCTAATATTCCAAATTTCAACGAGCAAAGGAGATTGAACCTTTTATTTCCGGCGAGTCCCAGTGACCTGCAACTGGCAATTAGAATTCCGAGTAATCGTTCAACGCTCGGTCGAACTTCCCCTCAAAGCACAGCGTCGCGTTGCATAATATTGCATTGCGTCGTAAATTTCTCGGAGCTCGCCAAAACGACCATAACCCTTGCTTAACGCTATCGCCCTCGCGCCGGTATTTTGTCCAATTACATCCGTACGATCTACGTGCAACTGCAATTTATTAGACGCGGTGGGACACGTGGCTGTGCCGATGGGGGCAGACAGCGAAGGAAGATCGATGAGCTTCTCCGACGAAATTGGATCTTTTTTCTCTCTCTCTCTCTCTCTCTTCTTTACTGGCTCTCTGACATCATTCATCTGGAGACAATGGAGCACGTCGTGCTCGAGCGAAAAGAAAAAAACACATACACACACACACACAGAGATCGGAGGGCTCGTTTATCGATTGTTTGAAGAGAAAAGAAATAATCCTTCGAGGAAGGATCGACAACGCGATAGCGAAAACCACTGTCACGGTGAAACAAACTTGCCTCGAAACCGGGGGCTGTTCCGACGCTGGAACTGCCGACGATTGGGGTATAAAACTCGTTTCACAGGGGATGAAAGCGGAAAAGAGGAAGTTCGTAATATAGACTTTCATTTTGGGGACGATTTTATAGATATTTGAAAACGTATCGTTTCTACTTGGAAAGTTTACACGAAGAACTAAAAATTCGCGTAAGTTTCATTAAATTATATACGAACAATTTTTTTTCTTCGTTAAGTAATTCGCTAAATTATTGTTTCGTTATTTCTCGTTGGTAATCTTGTTGCGACGTAGTGACAGTATATTCGACAAAGAGCGAAGAAGAAGAACACGTTGACTTAAACTTTTGAACTTTGGATGAAATTTAGAAATACAAATATAATCTTCCGTTAAATAACACGTTTCATTACAAGAAAAGTTTTTTCACGCTATTTGTTTCGTTGTGATACAAATAACTAAATGTGACACACGTTTATTTGTTTCTCTTCTGTAGGTTCAATTCTATTCAACCTTTCTAGATGTTCGAAAGCCATATTCATCAAAAACGATTTGTACCCCAGTACGATTCGTCTCATTGAAAAACCCAGAAGCAACTGTTCTGACTAGGAAATGAAGATGACTTTTCTGATATGCAAACATTTGACTCGATACAAAACAAGTTACAGGCGCGATCGCTCAGTACCAGGCAACGCCACTCCTACTCTATTCCACGCCCCCTCGTGAATCACGTGATCCAAATCAACCAATCGCTAATTTTCGTTGCATCAGCGTTGCACCTGAGAGGCCCGATTTTTTGGGTTATCCCCATTAAAATCACTTTCAGTGATAAAATTACCATTCATTCTGCACTCGAGTGTTCTACTTCCGATTAGTTATGAGTAATTTTTTGAAATACACTGCACACAGTCTTAACACAGTCTAGTACTGTTATACAATAGTAGGCGAGATTAGCAACACGGAATTTACTGACAAATTTCCTGAACGTTGTAGCAACGCTTCATACAATATGCAAAACGTTCCTTTTAATCCAATATATTGCCGCAATAATCGAGCCGTGTTGCATTGCATGAAACATACTATCCGTACAGAAATTCTATACTGTACGCGATTGCACGGTAATTATCGCGGATTTATTTCAAAGCGCTGAGCGTGGTCGATGAAATTTCAGTGTAAAGTAAAAATTAGCTGCATATCGTAATAGAGGATTATTTACATATATTATGCCGACACTAACGTGTGAGATTAACTAAACATTATCGACGTAAAATTAATGACTAATGCTCAGAGCTTAAACAACTATCGAATTTGACATTTTATTTTTGGAACAGCTCGTTTTTAACGCGAATTTTCATTTTGAAGTCAAATATAATGATCGAAGAAAGGAAAGTTTCGGTTAACATTTTATGTATTGAATATTATAGTCAAGGATAGTTTTAAAGTACTAATATTACAATGGAGGATAAATTGCTTTCAATCTGTGAAATAAATTGCGAAGGCAAATCTTGCAAATTGTGAAAAAAAAACGCGAATGAGAACACGAATCGTTAACTGGATTTGAGATAAAGTTAAAATCGAGAGATAAAGAAAGATAAAATATTTCATCCGTCAATTTACTAACCCTTGTTTACACGATAAACTCTCGCGCTCGATGATTGACTCTCCGCTTCGCCGTTTCGTAGCTAATTCACAAATAAATTCTCACCCTTTCGTCGCAGTCAATTTTACGCGACGCGGCTCCACTGTGTTCTGCACGAATGATTCGAACACAGTGCGCTCGAATGACAGAAATCAGCCGAAAAATACAAAACTCGTCCCCTTTCGTCCATTCTTCAATTACGTTTCACGACGGAGTTAACTTTCCTCGCGATCAAGTTAAGAGGATCAAGCGAACAAAATTTCGTTATCGAAATAAATTCGCGAGAAATTTTGTTCGCATCCGGCGAAAATTATATGCTCGACAATATATCGAGGAAACATATTTTCCGACGCAGCGCGCGATTGCGAATCGATTGGTAAACTATATAATTTTACGATCAAACTTCCTCCTCCTCCTCCCTCACACTCCTGCGTTTGATCGAATAACAATTTAAACGGGACAGTCGTTCAAGCGACTCGTAACTCGACTTTATTCTCTGTTTTCGAGCGAACAGTTTCAGCGCCGCGAAATAATGACATTCCGTACGTACGTATTAACATACGTACGTTCGTACGGCGTTTAATTTAATTACCTCGAGCTAATTCTCGAAAGTTCACGCGCGGTGAATCGCAAATGATTTTAAGGTCGCCGTTAACGCGTTCGAAGCAAGGACGAAGCTTCGCGAGCAGAACGCTTTTAAAAATCACCACTGGTGCCCTCTTTTCGAGTGAAAACGCTTCGCCCTGTTTTCCAGGGGATTCTTTCGGACCATTTCGCGAAAGTCTTCGTCAAAATTTACGAAGCAGCTTGAGCTTAGTCGAGAGAACGACCTGAGTTTAGTTTCAACCAATGTCGGGTCAAAATCAATTTCTCGGAAGAACGTTGTATTGTACGTTACTTATCGACGGAATTGTTGAAAATTCTAAAGGAGCATCTGAAACATTTTTCAAATTCCAAAGAATTGCAAGGAGAATTTCTTAACTTGATTTAGCAGTTGAAACATTTTGAAAATTCCAAAGAATTGCAAGGAGAATTTCTTAACTTGATTTAGCAGAAATTTAATTGAAAGTCCTAGGAGTGTTTAGAATGTGTTTGAAAATTTTGAGAAACTGCAAGAAGAATGTGAAACTGCTTGAAAATCCTAGAAATTTAATCGAAAACTCGAGTGGAGCATTATTGTTTGTAAAAATTGTGATGAAGTAATTCTTGAAATTCTAAAAAAATGGAGTAATCCTGCAATTCTTGCAACTCTTTAGAGATTCTAAATTTGTTAACAATTGTAAAAATTTAATTGAGAATTCCAAAGGGATACTTGTATGGTAAAAATTTTAAGAAATTGCAGAGCTGCTTAACAATTCTAGGAATTTAATTGAAAATTCTAAAAAAAAGTCACTTGAAAGGTCCTAGAAGTTTCAAACAAGTGTAGAGAATCTGAAAATTATAAAAACTAAACAGCTTGATATTCTTCTCACAATAACTGAGCAATCTCTCTTCAGCGAAATAAGAAAAGCTACAATCTGTTAACTATAAATTCCCCGGAGAACTCTTTAATCGAAAATTTAAATTCATTTCCTGAATTATCCAACTTTCCGACGCCAATTCCCAATTGACATAAATCCCACGTAATTCAATAAAACCTCCCCATCTTCCATCCTCGCAAGAAAAATAGAACGTACGCGAGAAACGTCCCGATAAATTGCGTCGTGTTTTGCTCCGTTTTATCAAAACAAATAAAAAACAAAAAAAAAAAGACAAAAAACTGCACGACTTGTACCCGAGTACGATTCGTCTCACTGAAAGACCCAGAAGCAACTGTTTCGACTACGAAATGAAGACAACATTTCTGCCATAAAATTTTATTGATACGCAAACATTTGAATCGATGGAAAACAAATTACAGGCGCGATCGCTCAGTACCAGACAATGCCACTCCTACTCGAGGTCTACGCCACGCCCCCTCGCGAATCACGTGACCCAAATCAACCAATCGCTAATTTTCGTTGCATTAACATTGCACCTGAAGAGGCCCGATTTATCTCCACTAAAATCACTTTCAGTGATAAAAAATAAACACTCGCTAACGATGTAAGTAGTGGTCGTAACGGTTTCCTCCATTTTCCTTCGGAAAACAAGGTTGCGGGCTGTTTGCAGGACAAACAGGTTTCTCTGTCGCAGAGGGAAGGAAGGTTTGACGTGGCAGATCCTTATTTATTAAAGCGCAATCAGACACGCATCGCGGGCGATCGATCGTTCTCGTTGTGGACGTTGTCCGATCGCGCTGGAGGCTGGATCGATCTTTCTCTGGTTCGTCGAAATCCTCCTGGCTCGTGTTCAGTGCGGGGAGATCTCGCGAAGCTGGCCGTAATTTTATCGTTAAATTGACTGTCACGGGACAACGACGTTCGATAACAGGTCGGAAAATTTCAATAAAGTCGCGTGATTATCGGCAATCAAGTAATTAACGGCCACGGTTATGGTGGAACGAGACGAACCGTGATATGCGTGACGTTCACCGTCGAATAGTTCCTCGAACCGTCCGACGAATTTTGGTAGAAATAATTAATCGTCGCCGGGAGAGGTCTAAAGCACGAGAAGTCGGGATAATTTCAGAATGAAATTGTTGCATCGCGTTGTTTCGTTATTGAATTGGTGATTAATTAACAGGCGAAAAGGAGAGTTTGGATTTTTACGTATTTCGCAATTGTAACATGTGTTTTGTAATCGCATAAGTGTATTGTAATTCTAATTATAATGTATAATGTAATTTGTAAAAAATTTGACGATGTAAGAAAACGTAGGATGGATACGATATGGAAAATATATAAAATATTTAAAGTATAGTACTTAATATGTAACGTAGTTGACTGTATAATTAACTTTATAATTATTTAAAATATTTAAGGTATAGTATAGTATTTAATAAGTAAGTCAATTTTCTACTTTTATTTTCCAATCTAACGATGAAGAATGAAATGTAAAGTATTTGAAATATTGTATTGCGTTGTTGCGTACGTTTAATTCGCTGCAATTAAAAACGGCTCAGAGTGGAATATTAGTCATTAATTACCCGGTGATAAGGTTAATTGCTATATTATACTGGAATGAACGAAAATTTATGTGCCTCGAAACCACTGTGATGAGTCAAGTAATGGTAATGTAAAAATAAAATTACTCTAAGGAAGAGAAAATATATAAGATGCAATACGGTTTGCGCAATATTAAGTAAAAATCTTCTTCATTTATATAAAAAAATGATCGAGAATAATAATAACTCGTACAAAGGATAACGCATGAAATAAAATTATACACGTATTTTAATTCTAATCAATCATTCTCTTTTTTCAATAGATTTGATATCGTTATCTATTGCACAATGATTTCATTGACGCGTTTCAATAAATTAATTTTAACATCATACACGCATAGAACTAATGGAATCCATAATTGAAACGCGTTTAGAAAATGAATCTCTGTTTTTTAAAGTTAATCTGTCTAATCTGTCTTATGAATATGAAATTCCATTAATTTCCAAAATTTTCTGAAAGATCGAAAGTCACAACGACGAGAGGTCATTTCAAACACACTCCCATTCTAATTCTGAAAAATTTACTTTTCTCTCTTTTTTCAGTATTTTTCTCAAACATTTTCGCCGACTCCGTTGTAAACTCCTCGTCCAAGATCAAGTTTCGCCGAAGACTTACCTTCAAATTCAATTTACGTGTTCCATCTCATCTACGTTATCCATCGATCTCAGGCCAATAAAAACCAAGCACACCAATGGAGGAGAGATCATTTCCGATCGTGTTGCGAAAAGAAATGACACTTGCTTGTACTATCGAGGGGGTTTATTCTACGTTGCAGTTGTGGTCAAGGATGAGGTCTTTCTGATGAAAGAGTTCCCTTCTTAGAACATCTTTTTATAATTTCTCTGTGATAAATCGAAGCGTGGAATTTGCGAATTTAATTTGGAAAACTATCGCTGACTCGCAATCACTGAGCTAATATTGTCAGGGTTGATTGGTCATCCGTGTCAACGATCGTTCAACCTCGACGAAAGGAAATTTCCAGACGAAAAGAGACAACGACGATTCCTCGAGAGTCAGAAAATTTCGTCGACGAGGAGCGTGCGCGAGATTTATCGTCGAAAGGTTAAGGCCGACGATGAAATTATCCACGTTTGTAAACGTCCCCCGGTGCGCTATAGATCACTGTCGCCGGAAGATTACGGCCATACGTAATCTCCGCTACGTCGTGCGATTCTTACGGATGAATTGAGAACCTTGACTGTTTATTCTCGCAAAATATCGCGCAACGAAGAACGTCGTTGAAAATCGCGAAAAAATTGACCGAGGAAACGAACGCGAACGAATTTTTTTTAGGGTGAATAACGTGGATGGCATTCCGAGCTAACGAGAGTTTAGCGTTTATTGGAGCCGATTTTACCGTTTAGCGGTTGTCGAATGAAACGTAAAGGTTTTATCGACCGCAATCAATGGATCGTATCCTTCGCGAATTCGATCGAGCGTCGCCTGCCGTTCGTTGGTCTTTTGACCTGCGTTTTATTTGGGAGATTTAATTGGTAGAAAGTTACACGTTTCTATTTTCAAGGAAAATATTGTACTGCTGAATCGCAGATGTCGCGGTGGATCGATGCGATGAAATATCATTTACGGAACCTTTAACCTCCTGGACCAATGAAATGACCAATGAATATTCAATAAAAATGAATTCTTTTTTTTTTTTTTTTTTTTTTTTGGATGAGCAGAGGAATTCTTTTTTTATTACTAACTAACAGCATAATAACTAATCAGTAATTCGGTATTGTAATTAATATTATGACTGTAACATCGTGTAATTTTCAACGACCAGTGACCTATATTGAAAAATATGTTGTTACAAGTATAATAATATTCGTATTTGTTCATATATTAGTGCTTGTGACTTTTCATCTTTCATAGATTCGTAATTATTTATTGTTACTTTACACGTAGCGAAAATCTGATTTCGTAAATTTTTAATAAAACTTGCTGGTTTACTGTCGAAAATAGCCAATCACTCATCCAACAAAATAAGCCTCCAAAATGCACAGCAAAATTAATTCCCCGCGAATGCTTTGCAGTCTCAGAATACCCCAACTTTTTCAAATACCGAAAATTTCTCATATACCTCTGCTTAGATTTATCTCAGAATTGAATCTGTAAAAACTTTGCATTATCTATAACGAGTACTGATTATTATAATATTATATATTAAATATTATAATATTACAATATTAAAAATTTAAAAAAAATATATTTTAGGACTCTCAAGGAGAAAGGATTTCACCGTGACCAATTTATGTGAGCCGTTTGTTTCGAAAATTGTTTTTAAATCGAGATATTTGCTAGTGCCGTGGAAAATTGTTGCCAACTTTCGAGATGATTCATCAGATTTCACCTGTTCGTAAAGTCTCAGATACTTGTGTCTTCCTCGGTGCAAATAATTTTTCACGCGCAGACGCTGACGAATCGCCATTTTTCACTGGTTTCAAAATACACGGCTCGATTCGAACGAGCGAGAACGAATCGGAGCCTCGCCACCCGCTGAAATCACAAACGGCCAAAATAACATCCGCTCGGACCGATCCTCGAACAACCGAATCCATCTGCGGTCTCAATAATTCACGCAACACTGTCCGTAGTGATTCGGTGGATCTGTTCGCTGACAAAAGCAAACTCGACGTTGCACGAACCGCGGCTGCCGCTCGCCTGCTAAAAATACCGAAGGATGGTTCGCGATAAACGCGTGATCCATCTTCGTGACCGTGATGCTCGAAGCGCATGAAAAATCCGAGGTGTGCACATGCACGCGCGTTATGTTAGCTTCTCCACCTTTCACGGAACATCCACTCGCCCGATAAGAGCCCCGGGTCCGTGATACTGCGGCCTGTAACGCGCGTGAACCGGAAAACTCGAGCTCGCGTAGGGGGACACCGCGAGCAATGAGATGAGGACGGGGTTCGTTTGAGGGAGTATCGGGGTCACGTTGCCATTCAAATGGTAATGGCGATGTTGCGGTATCGAGTGCCGTGGTTTCCCTTCTTCTTTTTTTGACCTTTTCACTGCTCGTCGGGATGTTGCGGTTCAAAAATTTAAGGCGGTTGTCTCGAGATGTTTCTTTTTTTTGTAGTCGTTCGTTTGTTGCAGTTATTGTGGTATTGACGATTCATTACTTCAATTATTTTCAATCGTAACTGTGGTTATCTATTATTTTATTTAATTGTTATTTAATTTACGATTGTTAATTGTAATATTTGTTCACGTAATAAGGTTGTGTTCAAGTGTTTTGTGTAGTCGTTCGTTTGTTGCAGTTATTGTGGTATTGACGATTCGTTACTTCAATTATTTTCAATCGTAACTGTGGTTATCTATTATTTTATTTAATTGTTATTTAATTTACGATTGTTAATTGTAATATTTGTTCACGTAATAAGGTTTTGTGCAGTCGTACGTTTGTTGCAGTTGTCGCAGTGTTAATGATTTATTACATCAGTTATTATCAATCGTGACTGTGACTGTTTATTATTTAATTTATAATTGTTAATGTCAGCCATTAATTATATTTTATATTCTACTATCTGGAGATTATTCTTTTCATTGTTTCTGACTCGAAAAAGAAGCCTGAAAAAAAATTCTAAAATACTTTGCTGAAATCTCTACATTGGGTGCTCGAGTCAAATATTTGCAGGAATAATTAGCAAAGATAAAAATTGACATAAAATTCAAGAAATTCTAACATTTTGTCGTTTAACCTCAGTGTTCGAAGTTCAATGAAATGGAAGGAAAAAAAGAAGAAATCGTACAGCAAGTTTTAAAGAAAATCTCAATTTTCAAGACCAAATTATGGTAAACCAAATTATGAAAAAAATTTGTTCAATGTTCCCACAGATGTTTCTACAATTTTTACCACTTTCGAGAAATGAAGGTACCTTTACTTTCCCACCCGTTGCGTGATGTAAAAATATCTGTGGCGGAAACGAACTCGAGGCTTTCAAAGTACAAGTTTTGCAATTTAAAACAGATGGTCATATGAAATTGCAAAAACAGTCAAATTGTTGGACCACTTTTCATCATGTATTCAGTCATGCTTCTCACTGTGTGTACAGTACAAGTGGAATTAGTCGGGTGTCAAAGATTATACGCTCCGGGTCAGCGAATTATCAAATTATCCTACAAGATATGGATTCGAAAGCCCGAATCAAGGTTGCATGCAGTGTGGAGCTTAGCTCTTTGGTTTTAGTCCTTCGTTGAGAAACGTGAAACGCCGCGCGCCGCGACTCTTGGCACCATTTACATTAATCTGTGCCGCCATACGATGCTTTAATTTAAGAGCCTGCTGCATCGCAAGGATTACTATAATTTCACTTCGTACTGGATACTGGTAAATTGTCACCGACACTTAATAACCACGCAATAACAATACCAACAATATACTACAAACTTCCACGCCGACGCAGGCATTCGCTGATTTTTGACGATTTGAAGTTAACGATTGAAACTAGAAATTAACGATTCAACGATTTCCAGAATTTGGCAGAATTCTCGTTAAGGTTTATTCTAGAAGAACTCGTTCGACGGCCAGCAGTTTCGACAGAGAAACAAACGAAATTCACTTTCGGACAGTGACGTTTCCGAGTTCAAAGTTCGTGAAACAGAAGAGGGAAAACGAAACGATCTCTTGTCTGAAGGTCTTATTGTTTCGTCATGTCCAACGCATCTGGCGTTTTCGACGAACGAAGCGAAAATCTAAGCGTTCTACGGAAGAACGATCGTTTGATAGGATCGCCGCGATTGGTTTTCCCTTGCGTTGTACTCGAGCCAGCTGTCTCGTTGCGTGCGTGGTAATCTGATCGAAAACGACATTGATGCGATTTACACCCTTATGGATTTTATTCCCATGGGACGAGACGTTTTTTTTTTTTTTCTATTCATTGGTCATTGAGGTTCATCTCAGAGAAGACAAGTTATTAATTAAATAAACAATAACTTGAAACGATAAAATATACCTCAGAGTCATTGTTATCAATCACAAGGAAACAATCTCTAGTTTGTTCATTATCAGCAAATTCATTGTCATCAGTCACAAAGAAACAACTTTTAATTTATAACATCAGATTCATTGTCGTCAGTCACAGAGAAACAACCTTTAGTCTATTGAAATCTATATGTATTAAAATATTCATTATTATCAGTCACAGAGAAACAACTTTTAATTTATTGAAATCTATATGTATTAAAATATTCATAGTCATCAGTCACAAAGAAACAACTTGTAGTCTGTTCTTTATTAGCAGATTCATTGCCATCAGTCCCAAGGAAACAACCTCTGGTCTGTTCATTATCAGCAGATTCATTGTCACCAGTCCCAAAGAAACAACCTCTATCAAAATCTACATGTATTAAAACATTCATTACCATCTCGATTACCTATCGTCGTTGGACTACAGATTTACAAAGAAAAAACTTGAAAATGTAAGAATCAGACTACACACGGTATGAAAAATCGTATAGAATGTCGTGATTCTATATACCAAATTATATTCCTCAGACACATTGACGCATTCTCGAAATCAATTTGCCGGAATTCTCTTTGCAAATCAATCTCTCGTTGCCCGCCAATAAACCGACCGAGCCCCAACACGAGCCGCAGGTGACACAATCGCCGATATAATCCACCTGTAATTCCATTCCGAACACGGAACACGTAACCGGTGAACTTGAACGTTCTTTCGCTCGCGGTTAGGTCATGGCGCTTACACACACCCACCCACCCACACAAACATACGTATATTGTAGAAGCTGGAAGTTGCGGGGTCGAGTGATCGATTCTCGCCACCGAGTCACACGTCGTCGAGAGGACGGACAGGGAAATGCAGACGATTCCGGACGACGGGAAGAGGCTTTTCTACGAGGCGCTTCCGGCATTCTCGCCTTGTGAAAGAAAGTCGCGACTGGGGGGAGGGGGGGTAGTTTCGCGGCGCTGATTCATGAAGTCGACACCGAGGTATTAAACGAGGATTAATGTTCACGGAAAGAGGTAGGATAGACGTTGCAACGGGGATGAAAGAAACGTGGATAATCCATTATCCAGCCGTAGGCGTCTGAAAATCCGCGCCTCTGTGTGTCGGCATTTGAATTCGTCTCTTTCTCGTTCTTTCCACCATCGTGCCGAAGAATGTCGGGTTTTCAATCATTTCTTTCGACCTCGTACTTCCTCACCCCTCTCTCTCTCTCTCTCTCTCTCCGTTTCGTTTGTAATTTCTCGTCTCGACCGGCGGGTAATAAAGTTTTGTTCCAGCATCCGCGCTAATGGCGAAACAAAAACGAAATTGAAACCCCTGAGGCCGCCAAGTATCGCGAGCTTTCTTTATTTTCTATGGTAGCTTGCACGGAAGTTCCACAGTTTCTCGGGGAGGGTGTTAGGTTACGATCAGACGATTTATGAATTTGCGAAATTTTTCATTTGACTTTCTCTCGCGTGCTTTTGCGATTATTTTCTAATTCGCGTGGTTAATCGGGAAATTTAAACAAAACAGTAATTTCTACAGCATTTACTTTCATTTTATTTTTCCAACGAAGCTTCTTCTATTAGATACACTCTATTTGTGGAATGTCAAATTTTTGTATCTGTATGAAAATATTATCAAGTGTTAGTACTAGTAATATTAGTGCATTAATATTAATATTAATATGTAATAT
>KQ435742.1:1642752-1655111 GCA_001276565.1 Melipona quadrifasciata
ATTAGTACAATATTATTAATATTAATATTAATATTAGTACAACAACAGTATATTGTAATATATAACAATAGTATTTTAATTTAACGTACCCGGACTTTGTCAAGTAGTAGGTATGTAAATGCATGATGTGCAAATACCTTTCGCAATCACTGTCTGTGACAAACTTTGTCTGTAAAATTATATTCAATTTCTTGTTGAATTTGTCACTGTTGCACAAGGAAATTTATTGGCACTCGTGATTTATTATGTATCTCGCTACTTGTAAAATTTGATTAATCACGCAAAAGGGGATCGTCAAGATCGGGCCATTCAGGGCGATAACAATTTACAGCTGAATTAATCGCTCCAACTTTATTACCTCTGCTACACGAGGAGCGTAAAACACAAAATAAAATCAAACGCCATAAATTTTAATATTGGGAGGAAATAAATCTCTCTTATATCGCGCGATCAAGGTTCTCCTCCTCTTTTACACGTAGATGACATTCTTCTGTCGTTCTTATCAACAAATAAAAACCAAATTAATTTCTCCCGTTGAACAGAAGAATTTCTATCAAAAGCTTGGCCATTCCAATAGAAAAGAAGCGGGCACGATGGCGTGAGGTATAATACGAACAGGTGGGAATATTTCCGTCACGTATTGCGCGAAATGTCGAAAATCCCAAGCTCGGTAGCAAAGGGACGAAAATTCAATTTCGTTTAGCTTAATTCTGTCTGGCCGGAGCGAGACGGGGCCGGGCCAAGTTAACGCAAAACGAAGGGAATAATGCTGGAGCGCGCAAACGAAAGGAGAGAGAGAGAGAGAGAGAGAGAGAGAGAGAGAGAGAGAGAGAGAATAAAGTAAGTACGAGAATCAATTGAATTTCGTTGCTACTTTCGCGATTTGAATTAGCCTTTCGAACGTGCGCCGCTTTATCGTTAATTGAAATTGATATTAATCTATTCAGGTCTGCGGAGGAAATTCGCGTTTCATGCAGAATCCCGGAAAATTCATTATGGAAATTCGAAGGGTCGGATAACGCTGTTACGTTTCATCGACGCCAGAGGAGAAAATCGGAACGATTTGTTCCCCGTTGTAGAAAATATGGAGAATTCGTTTGACGAATGCGTTACTCGTTACAATTGACAGGGACCTGCGCGAAATGCCTGTTTCGAATTGCGTTTGCGATAAGTTGAATCAGTCAATCATGTCTCATTTATCGACGAATTTTCGACAAAGAAACGGTTTAATTTTAATCCTTGCGATTTCGTCAGCCTGTGACGGGCATGTCGCGCAATTAATCATTACTTTCATTTTATCGCAATTAATAACTGTATCGACAGTATAATTTTGTATAATTTATACAATTTACGTTCTCTCAGGCAGAGGGCGGACGCAACCTTATTTTCTCGTTTTAAAAACAATCTGCGCGCATGAATATTCAATATCTTTGAAACGCCGTTTCAAATTCAAATGGCGTTCCGCGGAGGGAAAAAGAGAGAGAGAGAGAGAGAGAGAGAGAAAAAAGAAGGAAATACCATTGTAAAGTGAAACGAAACTCTTTCAACTTTCTCAGGGGGGAAACGCCGTTTTTCTCCCAGTGGTACGTAGCGACGATTTATCAAACGAATGTGAAAAGATACAGATATTAGTTCATCGGAGGACATTAGCGACGAGAATGAAGTTGAGAAACGGCGTTTAAAACGACGATGAAAAGTTCTGCTGATAAAAGGGACTTCCTCGTGAATGTGGCATTGTAATCTCTCGACTTTGTCGATCCAGCCGAGTCTCTCGTATCGGGAAGCTTATATCGGACCGCGATATTATCGTTCGGGACGATACGTTCGACTGACTTACATGTATGATGCCTCGGTATTGGACAGATAATATCTTTCGTACATCGTTCCTTGCATTTTTATGTCGTTCTCGCAAATATTGAAACGTGCAGGCGAATTATTCCAATCCTTTCTGAGACCGTACTAAGTTTCTTTTTTTTTTAGAATAAAACTACGAAATTTTATTGTTTCACGCGAATATTGAAATGTGAATTTATTTTCTTGCTAAAAGAACAGGTATTGTTTAACCCTTTGATTGATACTGAAGTGTCGTCATCTCACAATCGATAGTAGAATAATTGGTTTACTTATTGGAGCTTCAGTGAATGCAACATGTCACAATACATCGAATAAATATTGCATCAAAGTGTACGTGTTTAAAAATGAAACGCGTTCTTAATTTGCTGCATGCCAAATTTAGAGTTACAGTGATTTTAAGCACTGGAACAAAGGGTCAGAGAAAGAAAGAAGAAACTTTTTGAAAATTTTGTCAAAATGTTCGAATAAATCGACAACTTTTGTAGCTTTAAGATTGATAATGTTACAAGAATAATCTTAAATTTCATTCCGTTAGGATTTCAAATTTTCACGTAACGAACGAATAAACAATATTTCTTGGCATTTTTAAAATGAAACGATGTTTATTAATATTGCAATTCTTTGACAAAATTACTCGTCATAAATCTATCCTTCGTTTCTTTCGAGGAAGCTACTTTCAGCTATTTAATTTCCTACAAAATTTTCTACCGAAAAACTGAAGTTCGTGTTTCTCCCATCAAGCTCCGAGGAGATAACTGTTTCCCAAATCGGAACTCTCCGTCGAACGGTTCTTTTTTACGAATTCGCTTTCTTTCATTCTCGTACGAGCTTCGATAGTAGTCGACGTTCGCTTTGGACGGACGCACAATCATTCGAAATGAACGCGGGTCGACAAACTCGATTGACTAATTCGAAACAAGAAAGAACGATTACGAGATGAAAGGAGACAAAAGTAGACAAACACACTCGTAAAAAGAAGAGGGGAAAAAATGAAACAACAGGAAACACACAAGCGGAAAAGAGACACAGCGAAGAACAATGGTAACTGTGAGGATAGTGCGCGTGTTCACGAGCACGTTTGCTCCGTGCATCGTATCCCTTTGATCTCCAGTATGCTATCGCGTACTATTGTCCAGAGGAAAAACAACTGGGAAACAGGGAGACAGACTAGATGACGAAGCGAGGTGAGGGTGTAGATAAAATAGGGAAGAATCACGACGGGAAAAGGATGGGCGTGTACAGTAGAAACTCTTTTTGTGCGAAACAAGTCGCGGTGGAGTCATGGTAGCTTTAATCATGAGAGAATCGACCGACGCACAAAATTCAATAGTTCGATGGTTTGAAGAGTCGAATTCTCTAAAAACTCCGAAAATGTGGTTTATTTTGGTAAATTTCTAATTTAATTACTCTTCTCAATATTGGTTATTTCGTGGACTTATAATTTTTAATAAATTCGTCAAAAGAAATTTAATTATTAAATGTTGCAGATGATATATGTTTTTATCACTGAAAGTGATTTTAGCGGGGGTAACCCAGAAAATCGGGCCTCTTCAGGTGCAACGCTGATGCAACGAAAATTAGCGATTGGTTGATTTGGGTCACGTGATTCGCGAGAGGGCGTGGCGTAGACCTCGAGTAGGAGTGGCGTTGTCTGGTACTGAGCGATCGCGTCTAATTTGTTTCGAAAACAAATATGTGAGAAAATTGCACAATTTAAAGTTCTAAATTTATTATATATCCACTTTTTGTTTCATACCGAGTTCAATGAAACGATTAATTGAAAGCAGCGGTCAACAGCGAAGTGTCGTCGGACGCGAGATTTCGTAACGTCCAACGATTCGAGGAAATTACAGAATAGACACCGGAGATCGAGCATAAGCAATCAGGTCAGACCAACCATTATCCAACGGTTGTGTACTAAAGAGACTTTCGATTCGCGGCTGTAAAGCGCGTGACAGTTCTAAATACGTCGGTCACGTTACTTGGAGGCGATTTCAGGGCAATAACAGTGAAACGTTGTAGTAGATACTAGTTACCGCGTGGTGCCATGTGACACGTTCAACCTTAGCGTGAATTGCTTCGTATCGTCGAGACCAGCGGATCGAGCGACACCAGCTGATTCTGGCGAGAGAAAAGAAAACGTTTCTCCGCGAAAATGGCCCTTTCTATCGTCTCTTTTGTTTCTTTTCAGTGTGAGTTTTCAAACGATAAAAGGTAGGAAACTGGCACAAAAGGATTGCAATCATATGTGGAAATGCCGTTTTGAATACTCGAATGTTATAATTTGGAGAATTAATTAAAAAGTTAAAATATTTGGGAATTTGAATATTTGAAAGTTTGCGTACGTAGAGACTTGGATGTATGGAAGCTTGTATTTGAAAACATAAAATTACCTGGTATTTGAAAACTGACTATTTAACAATTTGAATATTTGGAAATTCAGGTATTCGACAGTTTGAATGTTTAAATGTTTGGATGTCCAAAAATTTAGATATTTGAAAGTTTGAAATATTTGAACATCTGTCAATTTGAATGTTTGGAAGCTTAAATTATCATTTGATAACACGAATATTTGAAAATTTAGATGTTCGACGGTTTGAATATTTAAAAGCTTGGATAGTCGGAACTTTCAAATATTCGAAAAATTCAATATAAAGCAATTTTAGCAATTTTAACGTAAAAATTAAACAAAATTCTAAATTTGAAAATGCACCTTTCCCTCGCGTGAATGTTATTTATAATTTTTTAAGAGTTTGAAAATCGAGCGAGTTTTCTGTTTCTTCTCTTTTATGATATTTTATAATGATAATGTCAGTGAGAAAATGCTTTTTTCTACACTTTTTGAGCATACTTACTCAAATTACCGGTTTCATATTTTCAGCTAACGTTTCCGGAAAACTGCTGCATAATAGTGAAACAGAGGCACGCAATACAATCGTTAGTCTTTTGTTATCTCGTGCGCCTTTGTACGGCTTGAATGGAGCAGGAAAAATACGTATTTTATTTCGACTTGAAATGCAAGGATATACGGTACCAACCTAGTCTACTAAATACTAAATTGCGTATAACGTCAAAATATTAATGTAATTATTTCGAACATTAAAAAAATTCGAAGAAATCTTGTATTAAATATAATATTTCGAAATTGAAAATACTAACAATTAGTTGTCTCTGGATTATCACTCATTAAATTTCAAACTCCTCTGCCAATATGAGTCTTAATACAATTTTGAATAAAATGAAAACGTTTTATGTAACACGAACAATAAAATATATTCATAAAAATTCATGAGCATTTCTGTACGTAATACCTCTGTTATATAGATATTACAGATTTATAAATATTAATTATTTAGAAATATATCATATACGTATTTATTTATAATGTAATATAATGTATTATTCAGATTCATTTCAAATTCCAATACAATCATGATAATCAAGAGTCCCATAATACTACACATCTGCAAAATACATCTACAACTGTTCTAGTTCACAAAATCTTACTTAAAACTTCCAAAAATCTTCGACGATCGACGACAAAATTTCCAAAACTCATCGACGATCTGTCACACTTGTTCAATCTCCATCCTCGGAGTCGCGTCATTAAACTCACTACCACATTTTTGAGATTAGTGATAAGTAGTGATAAGTACTAGTCTTCCAGCTCCGGTAGGTCTTATTTTCTCAAGTAGAAACAGATTTTTCCACTTGTTCGTAAACATATTGTATTTAAACAAAAGAAGTCTTCTTAATTTGCAGACAAATAAACATGCACGTTTTATTTATTCCTTAATAACTAGTTGATAGCGTAGCTTTGCATTTGTCTAAGCCGCCATTAACGTCGCGGAGGAAGCACCGCGAAATAATCCACGACGTATCGACTATATCCGATCGACGACAGTCGAATCGCGATGAAAGCGGTAACAGCGTTTCAACTAATTCACACGTGCGCGTATACGTTTGTCCGTGGCTATCATTCGATTTAATGGAAATACATGTAAAAAACCTGCTGCAAATGGTTGGATTTCAAGTCAACAGACTTATTTATTTATTTTGCATTGTATTCTACTCATCATGAAGGTAAAACTTTTCCAAGGAACCACAGATCGCAATTGAATAGTTCTTTTGAAAAATGGCAAAAAGGTTTGTGAATCATTGCGGACGCGTGCTAACAGCGACTTTATAATTCTGAATTAGATTTCACTAGCATTTGATTTATCATAGCTGTAGCATCAGTGTGAGTCTAAATAATCAAATAATAAATCTAACTGTTAACACTGTTCGAAATATAAACATTACGTATATAAATATCCACGCGTTCAGAGCTATAAAGTCGCTGTTAAGACGCACGCGTTCGCAGTGTTAAGCGATTAAGAAACTATCAGATTGCGACCTATGGTTGGAAAAGTCGGAAAAGTTTTTTACCTTCGCGATGAGTGGAATACAATGCAAGAAAAAAAATTTAAGGCAAGTTCTTTATACATTTTAGGTTACGCATTTCACATACTGTATATATTTCAAATCGAATTGTGTAGAATTCATCTATAACTTCTCTCACTACCTTGTACATACGTATAACGCGGGAAAATTGCACACAGGCTCGCTCATCGAGGAAAAGTTTCACAGCGTAGCCTGCGACCTTGCGTTCGAGGCGAGTTAAATCTAGATTAAACGGCGCGATATCGAACTCATCCTCGCGGGGTAAGTGCTTCTACGTGAAACAAAGGATTTTCGGTGCTCAAAGGTATCCACCGACTTTATGAACCAATAAAGGCAACTCCGGCGTTCAGAGGGTACTCGTTTTCAAAGTAAACTCACGAGCTGCCCCGCCTTGGTCCTCGCGCCGAATTATCCCCAAAACGACTTCGAAGGTAGATGGAGGATAGAGAATACTGGTATCCTTCTGCAGGATATATCCTTGTTTTCTCAAGGGGAGGAATTCCTCAGGTTTCAAGGTTAGGCTGATTTCTTTAACGGGGGAAATGTTTGATAGGCTCACAATTTAAAAGTGAGGATCTTGGTAGGAAATTATTTTAAAATATTATAATATCAGTATCGTCTAAAAAATATTATTGAGTTATTAAAATATTGATGAAATATGTTTCATTTTATGCAATTTCACCTGTTTAAAATTTGTTTAAAGATTGAGTGCAGAAAAGAAGAGAACAAGTGTTGTTAACATTATAATTACCAAAATGGTCAAAGTGACCAATTTTTAATTTTTGCGCTTAAAAATTTATTTATGCAGAGATTGAGGAGTGTCGAGCACAGAAAAGAAAAGAGCAAGCGTTGTAACACTGGAACTATCAAAATGACCAATTTCTAATTTTTGTTAGGAGTTTTACAGATTCAAAATTGTGTATTTCTCGAGAGGTTTGTTCGATTTAATCTGCAATTATTATTGAAAATTAAGAAACTTGCAACGCTCGATACGATTCCCTTATAATATGTAGCCACGAAAGGGAACAAGAGAAGTTTAAGCGCGTAATATAATTACGCAATACACTGACCGAGAAACGAGAGACAGGGTCAGAGTCTCACTAGGTGTCAGTAGCAGTTACTCAAAGTCAACATTCTTACGAGAATCCTATTAAACGTAGCTAAGTTTCCTCTTTCCTTCGTCCGCGGCAATTTCATCGCAGAAATTTCAACGCGAAGAATGAAATCCGAGCCGGCAAATCAAAACTTCAAGATCAGAGGTCTATTCGCAGGCAGATGCGAATACGCTTCTGTCATCTCACAGGGAGAATCACATTTTCAATTTGATAAGTTCGACAGGCTGTCTTTCAGCCTTTCGAAAACATTCGTGTCGAAAAAGAAAAGGAAGAAAGGAAAATAAGAAATTTTCTCAATCTCTTGTTGAATTGAACCATACTTGGGAATAAGTGGATCGATGAGTTGGAAAACAGTTAAAGTCTGAACGTGTGGTTCGATTAATCAAATTTACGACTCGCGAAAGAGAGTTGTCATTGCAAAATATGAAATTCTCATTTTCCTTTCTGTCGTTATAATTGAAGAGACGCGCAAATTGATAAAGGGACAGAGAGGATGGTGGAGAGATGCTGCGTTGTATTCTGTTTTATAATTAGCGCGTCAAATGTGTATGAATAAGCTGAAAGGTGCGTTATTTTCAATCGCGTCGTTTCTTTCGTCGATGTAAAAATCTCGACTCTGCGGGATTTCTTAACCTCTTGCACTAGTAACTGGTTTGCGGACCATAACGAGTGACCAAACCGTATACAGTAATTCGTCTTCCTTTTGGATAGAAATTATTAAGAAGTAATAAATTTATTATTTATTTATTATTTATTATTTGTATATTATTTATTAATTTAACTGAGAAAATATATTGCAATTTTCGGCCAAATATTTTCGACATGCGTGACACGTCATTCCAGCGCAAGAGGTTAAAATTCTTCAAAAACTGTTTCTCACTTTACCCGGACTTACTTTTCGAGTGTTGTGTCATTTTGCAAGTGTGCAATACGTAAACGTTGGCTGCGTTGAAATTGGGACATCAACGTAGGATCAACGGCGCTAACGAAACACCGAGGAGACAAAGTTACCTCGCGGAACGCATCTGCAAGTATAATTCTCGGACTGGCGTTGTTCCTCGAATTCATCGATTCGAATGAAATCAGCGGCAGGAGGACGGAGATAACGGGAAGAAGGGCTCGACCGAATTATCAGGCGGGTACAAAAATAGAACGGTAGTCCGGCTGAGGAAACTCGAGTGGAGAAACACACACACACACACACAAAAGATGAAGGAAGAGGCGAAAGAGGAGTCAACGACTCCTCCGTAGACGGTGGCCGTATCGATTGCAAATATTTAAAATACGGGGTCAGAGACGAGAGAGTGCTCGAACGAAAGCCGCCTCTGTCTCGGAGAATAAGTAAATAACGAAGAGGCGGACGAGTACGGTGAAGCAGTATGTGGTACGCCGCGTGTCGCACACGGGATTCGTCAAATCGCTTTAGCAGTGGCAACTATGCGAACCCAGGTTGTCACCTGGCTCATCCTTATCTGCACTAATCTTCTCCTCGTCCAAATTTTCCCCTGCCGTTTGTCACGCTTTTTGAAAATAAAATTTTCAAAACGAACATACGTGCCAACGGCCAAAGAGGCGAAATTTATGTTGGAAATTTCGTTGCACCGGGAATTTTTCACGACAAACGCTGAACTCTGATATTGCGTTTCGTTTGTTTCGCGTGTGCGTTTTTTTTTTTTTTATAATTTTTCGCAAACGCGTGAGAACTTTTTTCTTTAATCTCGTGGATTTTCCAATGAACGGCTAATTTCGTAAGAGAAAGAAAGAGACATTTCCTAAGAGAAAGAAAGAGACATTAAAACTGTGAATCTTGTCTCGATTTCCTAGATGTTTTTGATAATCGCAAAAAAGTAGCACGCAGGTTGTTTTTTCTGTAAAAGGGTTTTCAGTCTGTCGTCAAAGCAAATTAAACGTTGAACGAGTAAAAGACGAAGTGATGAAAAATAGAATTCAAACGGAACTCGTTAGAATCTATTGGAATTTATAGAGACGATTTGGTTCGTCAAATTTCCAAAAATCTCAAACCTCGAGAGATCTATCGCTCTATAGGCTGTCACCTTCGCGTTTCTTTCGCGAAGCTCAAAGCCACTTTTCCCTCGCTTTCAATCTTGCCGAGAATAAAGGAAAATTTATTGCACGCAAGCGGGAGCAGATACGTCTTAGCGGGAAACGGCGCAACGGGACGACGAAGCAAATTGGCTCTCGCGGGAAATTCAATTTTACCGCCGCGATGCAAACGAAATACGCGGAATAAAGGGGACCGTCTGGGGGGTATTTCTAAGCCGGCGCGGAATTGCAAAATCGTCGGATCATCCTTTGGACTATCGTACCGCGTTGCGGCGAGCGAGAGAGAGTTGTTTCATAGAGGACGAAGACGACACTTTTGGATGTTTTACGACAATGCTCTCGCGAGGACCGAGCTCGGGCCTGCCGCTTGTCATCGGATCACAGACGATGTTCCTGAAGTAATTACACGCGTCGGTCACGTGGCGGTGTCAATATCCCCTGCTCGACGAGGTCAGCCCGAAAGGGGACACTTTTTAAGCGACTTTTAACACTTTTAACACTTTTTGTTTCGTTGCGAATGTAAATTTATAATTGAACAATTGATCGTGCCTTGACCGCGTTTATTTAAACACAGGGCTAAATGTTGGACAATGAAATCAGCTTCTCTCAGAACTGTAACTATATTTACGAGCAAGGAACAATTCAAGTGTACGTACATCCTGCTCTGAAAGATTTGGAAATAATGAATTTTTCTTGTAACGCAAAAATAGAGATTCCAATTTGTGTTTGAATGTACAAATATTCAAGAAAATATATTTATTGGAAGAACTTATAGGAAATACGATTTTTTAAATATATTGATCAAACAAATGGTATATTTTTTCGTAAAATGGTATACACTATTAAATTCGTCGTTAAAAAGCAATAATTTTATCAATTTACACAGAAACTGTATCTTCCGAGATATTTGACAAAATATGTTCTGCACCACCGACCACCGATTTTCAGGGTAGTTTTCACCCCTTCAGTATCGACGATTGCCAATAAAAAAAAAAAACGTATTTCGAAAAATTCATGCCAAATTTTATCAAAATTGACACGTTCCTCGTTAGAGAGATGTTGCACAGTTGCAAGAAACTGATTAATAACTGTTGAAACTTGTTGCATTTAATAGTTAATAATCGACGATTATTAACTGTAGCGTCACGTGAGTTTTAGTGGTTAATAATCGATGACCTGACTCTAATTTTCAGCAATTATTAGATTTAATAATTAATGACGTTACTGTAGCGTCATTTACGATTTTTAGCGGTTAATAATCGATGACTTGACTCTAATTTTCAGCAATTATTAGATTTAATAATTAATGACGTTACTGTAGCGTCATTTACGATTTTTAGCGGTTAATAATCGATGACTTGACTCTAATTTTCAGCAATTATTAGATTTAATAATTAATGACGTTACTGTAGCGTCATTTACGATTTTTAGCGGTTAATAATCGATGACTTGACTCTAATTTTCAGCGATTGTAAATTTTTAATAGAACCTAGCCCCTTTTCCTAGCCCCTAAATAAAAATTCCTCCTGAAGATATTAATAAAGATGGTTTTTTTCAAATAGATAACGGGTTTAAACTGATTCCTATGAATAAAGATGTTACGTCTTTTAAATGCTTTTTAGTCTCATTTCTGGGATTAACGAAAGTTATTTTTTTCCACATATTTTAGTTTCATTTATTTTCATACATCTCTGAGATTACTTTTGCAAAATGTTGAATATTACAGAAAATATGTGTTTTTCATGACCCGATTTTCCCTGAAAAATTGTAATTTTCATATTTCTTATTTCCATATAAATTGGAAAAAGATTTTAGTGTTTGCAAGCAGAGATATTAGAAAAAAATGTACTAGGACTAATTTATTATTAATTATATATAATATTATGTTAATTATATTAATTATATTTTATCCAAGTTTACATTAACAACATTAACCGTGGAAAACATTTTTTGTCACATTTCGCATGCTTGAAAACTCATTGTACGTTCGCAGTAATTGTAATTACAGTTTTATTAATTAAGCCTCCTAAAGAGAATGCTTCGTATTCGATGCATTCCGTATTAATCCTAGCTACTTCACTGTTACAACGATAGCTTTATTGTTTGACCGCGAGTGGGATTAATCTACTGTTACGCTTCCGCGTGATTCGAGTATAGCTGTCGACCAACTTTAACCATTGTGTATGTATGTTACTTGTATGTTGATTGTTCTTTGAATATTTCATATACATTACAGGCCAGCGACGGTATTGAAATTTCGTTTCGTTAGAGACAAGTCTCATTGTCATTTTGGAGAAATAGAGATTCGCCGTTAGGAATTTTATTTGTGAGGAACGCAAACTCCATGATCTCTGTTGATGATAACTTTGCTTTTTGATTTGAATAATGCAGTCTTGTCGTGATACATATTCTCACGTTACTGACATAATGAAAGAATTAACCTATGCACGTCACGTGATCGTAGAAATAGCTGATAATTTTTTTCACATTATTTTTTTATACAACGATACAATTTCAAACTGTTTTGTTCGTCCAGTCGCACGATCTCATCGCATTCGACACGATAAAAGTTTTCAACGTGCGTTGTCTGTCGTCGTTTATCACAATCCATAAAATCCTACATGCTATTATCATTATTATTATTTTTTGAGCTTCCCAAGCATCAAGCAATATCTATATGTCTCTCGCACACGCTCTTTGTAATTAACGAGCAACCTTTTGACTGCAAATTAAAATGTGCTTTACAAATTTCTTCTCTACTTTAACGATTAAATTAATATCCACGAATGTTTTTAGCAACGGAGCCCTCGTCGACTCTGTTGGCTGACAAGGGGAGGAGTGGAGAATAGGAATTGGAACGCGGCCACGTCTTACTGAAAGGGA
>KQ435742.1:1662491-1686733 GCA_001276565.1 Melipona quadrifasciata
AAAATCATAAGTATGACAAAACACGCGTAAATAAATATGTGTAATATACATAAATATAACAAAATCAGAAATTAATACATGCAAAGTACAAACAAAAGTCCAAACGATTTCTCCATCTTGCTCGCTTGGAAAAGATCTCTGCGAAACCAAAGGACACTACTAACGTAAGCCGATAACAAAGTTCAAGAATAACTTGAATTCTACCGCGGAGAAGTAGTTTACATCCGAAGCAATACGCGCTTCAATGCAGCAATACCGAGTGTTACCGCCTCGGTTTCGAGATACCGGATTGTTCACGCTTCCAGTTTCGAACTTCCATTGCGCCCTATCGATCCATTCCGCGAGGAGTTATCGCTTTAAACGGGGGCAGCGTTTGAAAAGTTGCGAGAGCACAAGAGGAGACGTTTCTCGCTTCGTCGACGATGCCCCGACGTGCGT
The DNA here is from genome assembly GCA_001276565.1 of Melipona quadrifasciata. Lineage (NCBI taxonomy): Eukaryota > Metazoa > Arthropoda > Insecta > Hymenoptera > Apidae > Melipona > Melipona quadrifasciata. Next base: position 1,662,930 of record KQ435742.1, read on the forward strand.
GTCCGTCGCGAGAGAACAGCGGAAAAAGCGCCCAAGGCTCCGGCCGCCTGTAATATTCCGCGGATAATGGCCCCTAATGCGATAAGGCCGGAACTTTAAATAGACTCGGCCATTGTCGACGCGAAACTGTGGCCCAGAGTGGATAGAAAGTTGAGAAGGAATTAAAGTCGCGGAGGGTGACGCGCCTTCAATGGGGCATCGTAGAGAAATTAACCCTGTCGCGACTCCGCGAATTTTTACGTTTCAATTTCACGCCCGGTTTGCCAAACGAGGTCTGTCGAATTTAACCGAGGGATCGCGCATACTTGGAGAAAGAGCCGTTTTGCACTTCGAACGTAATCGAGATGTTTCTCAATTTTCGAGAAGAGGATATTTTTTAACCTTCGAGTGGGTGGGTCGGAGACGACGGAGGAAACGCGGCAGGGTTAACAAGGGACTGTCCGCTTTAAAAATTGGCACTCGTTGCGAATTCACGTTGGCTTCGTTTCTCAGACGGGAAACGAGGCTTGTTTCACGGCTGGTAGATTTTTGCATTCTCTTCCTCTTAATATTTATCTTTCCATTTCTGTACTTTTCTTCGTATCATTTCTATGCACTCTGTCACAGTATACATTCGCACTCTATTAATTTAAATACAGAAGGAAAATGCACAGAGCTAATTTCAATGTACAGAGAAAGAAATGAACGTAGCGAATCATAAAACAATTACACGTTACTGGAAATAAAATAGCAGCGCGTGTAAATATGTTTCTCCCTAAAAATTATTGCACGCCGAAACAATTCGAGAAAGAAAATTCGAGTGTTAAATACGGGGAAAATCTAATATGAAAATTCGCTTCCGGCTACGTGGAAGAAACACGCCATTGAATTACGCGATCCGACCACAGCCGCGCGTCGCGTGCGTGTACGAAATTATTTTCCATCCTGGGAGTTAATCAAGACTGGACACTCGCGAGCCCGATAAAATTACGCGGTCACGTGCGTTTCATGCATCCTGCTCGAAAATATATCTTCAAAGTGCTTCCGAATGATTTTTCAAACGTCCCCAACTTTTGGCGAATCCAAAAACGCGAGAAATGAAACTGGAAACGAGCGCGAAAAAAGTGGAGGACGATCGACTTTTTTTCTTCTAATTTTCACGAAGCGGTGAAATTCACCGTTCCTCGAGTGGAACGTACACCTCGCAATTTACAAGTCACGGTGGATGAAAGTTCGACGGATCGCGTTTTCAATAAAGCCGAATACCCTACTCTCGGCGCAACAAAGCGGAGAACGATTAATCGCGTATGCGTGCGTTAACGCGAAACGAATGTTCCACCAGAACTTCCACTTTATTGCCACGTCTCGAAACAAAACAGTTGCGCCAGAGTTACGTCGAGGTTTCTCGCAAAAGGAGGGCAAAAAGCTGTTGCCTTCGTCAGGAAATAGTCCAGTCGGTACGTGTTGGTGTAAATAAAATAATTTCCCACCTCGCGATTGGATTCGTTCGAGAAAGATTTCTCGTCTATCGATGTGCAAGTTTTGCTGAAACTTGTTTTGCGACAAGATGATGCTGATAAATCACTGACGATCGAGGAAACTTTCCAAGGTCGAATGAAATTTCCACAAATTAATAGCGTCGCAAACTGCAGACAAAGGTAATTAAATATTTCATTACTCGAAGGAAACTTTTCGGTTCGCGAGCGTTGCATAATTGCAGCGAAGCGTGTTGGATCTAGAAAGAAGCTCTCAACTGTTGTTGCAAACAGAAAATAATTAACGAGAAGGAGCAAGAATAATCTCGTTGATCGAAGAAAATTTGTCGTTGGCGAACGTGAGGTAATGAAAGGGAAACCCTGCGAAGAAAATTTTCCAAACGCGGCTGATCGAATAACAGGCTAACGATATACACACGCGGCCTGTTTCCTAACGCGACTTGGGGGAGAGCCTAGGGAAGAGACCGGCTTTTGAAATGAAAATTTCGTGAATCACCCTGCGATCGATCGGCCGGCCAGGATGAACGTGAGAGAAAAATTGGAGGGAAAGAAAAATACGGCATTTCCAAACGTTCGAGCCAGCGCGCACACACACACGCGCGCGCGCGCGCGTGCCCTCTCTTCAACTCGTCGAGCTAACGTGCTATTGACCCGTTAAACCAATTTCCGGGGCGCAATTGCAGAAGATTTTTATTGCAGGGAACCGCGATCGTTTCCGTCTATTCCTCGTGGTATACTCGCCGCCGCGTTCAAAGACGAGAGATCAAAAATATTACTTTAGTCCTTCGACAAATCTCGATTGTCGTGAAAATTCTAGATCAAAATCATCAGAGTTGATTTCAGACTTTTCGTGTTTGCAGCTGTTAAGAACGTACAATTTTGATTGTTTTGAATATTTACTGCAAAACTATGTGCTGTATTAGCTGCTACGTCAAGTTCATCACCCTCTCTTCTCTTCTCGACGATGTTAAAATACCAAAGAGAGCAATCCGACGTAATAAACGTCGCGGACCTCCGTCGAAAACTCGTGTTACATAACTACGACGCACCGAGCGCGAGACACGAACTTGCTAAACGTAAAATCGATCGAACACACTACGACGTATAAATTTCCAAGTTGAAACGGCAGTTTTCCGTATCGAGGAACTTTCGATCCAGGGGGTGAAGGGTGTGTGTGTGTGTGTGGGTAGGGGAAGGGAGAGGGAGAGGAAGAAGAAGAGTCTTGCTGGTCTCGGGCTTTCAATGTTTCCAAGTTTGCCCGAGTTCCTTAGTTTTAACCTCCCCTTCCCCCCGCCTTCTTCTGCCTCTGGGGTGGCCGTGAGCACATAGCTGGTCCACGTAAGAAACGCGGAGAATTCGTATTATCGAAGAGATTCGTCTGGCAACGACCGCAAAGGGGGCTCGTTTCGCCGGATCGCGCGCCGGTTCTCTCACCGGCCACGAAATTTCTCTCGTGCCTCAAAGAACGTCGAACCTCTCTTCCCCCTCCCCCCCCATCCGACAGGCGTTCCTCCGTTGGAATTTCAAGTCACCGAGAGGCGTTTTCGCGTCGACGACGACGACTCGGTGTCTCGCGATTCGCCATAGCCGGCATATTAAGCGGCTCCTCTCTCCCTCGGAATTTTAAACCAAGTGGAATTTAAAGCAACCGCCCCGGCATCGACCGGTTTTTCCGCGTCGCGCTCCCCGCCGCTTGTTTTCCCACTCCCCTCGAATTCGAACTTTCTTCTCGTCACGACGTCTCGCGAATGCAGAACGCAGCATCGCACATTCCAATTCGGCCGTTCGTTCGAAGAACATCACTGAGAATTCGCGTAATCTCTGCGCGATTGATGGCAGCCAACGTGGCCAGAATCCGCACATTGAAATATCGTCGCACTCACTCTTGGGTAACACGATCGAGCACGTAGCAAATCGTATCGCCGTAGAAGATACGTAGTTCCCTCGAGCAGGAAATCACACTCGCGATCGGAAGCCGGGCCACAAGCCGGGAAGCTTGCTCCTCGGCGACCGACCAGCCACTTACATCTCTGTCTCTCTCTCTCTCCCTCTCTCTCTCCTCTTTTTTCACCTCGCGTTCTATTCTATCTTCCGCCCGTTTTTCCCTGCCACGCGCGCGTGCACGCGAGCCACGCACTCTTTTCTCTTTTCTCTCTCTTTTTCTCTCTCGTCGATAGACGACGACTGAGGCGAAACACGATGTTGCGTCGTTGAGTCGACCGGTATAATATGTATGCACGTATGTGTGTGTGTGTGTGTATGTGTGCAAGCCGCGAAAAAGAAGGTCGTCGGTCGTTCGTTCACTCGGAAGCCTTGCCGGCGTTCTCGGAGCGCCGTCGCGCGAGTTACCGGCGGGAGGACGCTGCTCGACGCCGGCACTTCCTCGCTACTAGCATTCCCCCGACTTATCGCTCTTGCTCGACGCCTCGACGGAAAACGCGCCGCGCCGGCTCGACCTCGTCGAAAGACGCGCGACTACTGCCTAGTTGGTCGAATGTGGGGCAAGGCTGACCCACGCACACGCACACGCGCACGCACACGCACAGGGGCCGCCGTGTGGGCCGTGGCAAGCACGGCTCTCGCTACTGCCGGCTGGCACAACGTGTACCTCCGCTACTAACCTACCGGCCCTACCCCTCCGCGCCGCCGCTCCCCGAGCCGCCCCAGCGCTCGCAAGCCCCCTCCACCTCGCCACGCGGATATACCCGCTCCGACAGCCCCCTCTGTCCAACCGCGGCAACGACGATCAACCCCTCGAACCACCACCACCATCGCCACCCCTTTCACCGGTTCGTACCGCGCATGTCGCCAGTGCCGTACCGAATCAGAGCCATCCACCCTCGTAGTCTGGCGCCCTCATCGAGCGAAATTCCGCCGGTCGATTTTTTGTTTTCCTTTCTTTCTCCCTTCACCCCTTTCGTTTTCTCTTTCTCTCGTACCTATCCAGATCCAGGCATCGGATGATCCCTTCGCTTCACGAAGGGAACTTCTCTTTTCTTTCTTTCCTCTTCTTTAATCGCCAAAGATAGTACGAAGTTACGTTTCGCACGTAGGTCTGGTTATTTACCCCGTGTTTTCGTTTCGGGTGTATCGATTCGCGACCAAGCGTTTTAGGAACAGAGACATTAAGAGGGTAGTAAATAGGTCGATTTCGTTCGGCGTCTAGGCTAGGCTTGTTACACGGGTGTTTTCAGCCGCGAGCCAAACTCAGGGGGGGGGGGAGACAGTGTAGTCCCGGGGTTCAACGAACTCGCTCGGCTGGACGTCAGTTTGATAACGGCCGAATTTCTTACCATCACTTGTTACACGCTCGGGATTATTGAATCGGACGCGGCACTTGCCAATTCAAATTGCATGGGCACCGGGATTGAATTAGAAGCTCCAGACGTTTGATTTGTGTTGTTCGTTAAACGCGATACGTCAAATTCATAAATCGCAAAGGTATATTTCTGGACGTGTTTTGTGCAATTACTGGCGAAAAATTCTGAACGTAGTGCCTCCACTTCACGAGCGTTTCATCGCAAACTAATTGGACGAAACTCGTTTATTTCTTTTACCCGGTGTACTAATTGTACACCGAGTTTAAAGCTCTTTTCAAATTTAATTTCGACGTTCCTGTCTTTGTTCGAACCATCGGTCGATAATTTTTCTATTAAGAAGAGATTGCTGTTGTTACTGTCTTCTTCTTTTGTAAATTTCATTGACTCAAATAATTTCCATTCTGGAATGACCGAAACTCGCGACGCTTGACGGGTAATCAAATTTTTACTGCCGTCGTTAATAAAATAAAAATCCCGCAGTTTAACTGGGACAGCCATCAATTTTAAAATTCAGTTTGCATGCAAAATTTACTTCTCCGTTCTAACTGAAATCGTGCAAAGGACCAGCTTGTCTTTCCATTTTCGCAAACACAGGGTGCACTTACCCTTATCTACTTCCACCGCGTTACTTCTCATTGTTGCTTCTCAAGCGTGGTAAAAACATTTGACATTTCACCCGTGTACGCTTCCTTCCTTCGTTTACTCGATTGCGTAATAATAAACGTAAAATAAAAATAGAGGAGAAAGAATAGATGAGACCGCGCTTTATTAATCCCACGTAAGTAGCCGGAAGCAATTTGTCAAGACCTTTTTTTTTTCAGCGAGCACACGCCTTGCTCGCGTGTCGTCCGATGGGAGTACGCGAGAGGATTGCAACGCTGCGTGCAGATACAGTGGGAAAATTTTATTAAAACTCTTGGAGACCTCTAAAGCACGCTGCTCCTTTCGCTATTCGTACCGATATAGGAATTCCTCGAGTAGAAACTCGAGAGAGAAATTTCACTCGAGAGAGTGAGTATGAGGCAATATGTTTATTACAAAAAGAGTATGATGGCAGTATTTATTGGAGAGAAAGAAGATGGCAATTAGGAAAGTTTTTATCGTTTTTCAATATTTTGTCTAAACACTTGGTGTAACGAGAGTATGTGTATAGCTTTTATTTCTAATTAAAGGAACGAAAGACAATTTTTCATTGCAGTTGTTATGTTTCGATTAATATATTGTCACTGAAAGTGATTTTAATGACGGTAACCCAGAAAATCGGGCCTGTTCAGGTGCAACGCTAATGCAACGAAAATTAGCGATTGGTTGATTTGGGTCACGTGACTCGTGAGCGGGCGTGGAATAGACCTCGAGTAGGAGTGGCGTTGTTTGGTACTGAGCGATTGCGCCTGTAATTTGTTTTGTCTCGATTCAAGTGTTTGCATGTCAATAAAATTTTATAGCAAAAATGTCGTCTTCATTTCCTAGTCAGAACAGTTGCTTCTGGACTTTTCAATGAGACGAATCGTACTGGGATACAAGTCGTGCAGTTCTTTGTTTGTCAATATTTGTAATTTCTGATCCGACTCCGTTTAATGCAGTTACAATACACTTCGCTGTATCAATTGATCTACAAATTGCTTTCTCAATCTACAAATAAGTACCAAATTCCCAATTCACGTGCAACGATTTCAAATCTGCTTCGAATTTATCGCCAAGGAATTAACAAACCAACGCGATTGAAAGCACGCAGCTGATCCAAACTTCTTCGCGAGAACATCCGAGAGAGAAGTTCGGCGAGATTTCAAAGGGATGGGGGACGGTAGGGGAGTAGTTTTGCGCGTGATACACCATTACGTTGCACGGAGAGTTCGTGGCGCGGCAAACGCGCCGCGGCTTAAAAATCTATTTCACCGAATCGGAGCGAGCTGGTGTTTCGCGGAGCGCGGGGCATGCGCATCCGCGCGACACCGGCTTATCCGATGCCGGGAGAATGACCTCGATTCTTGGTGTTGTGCCTCGCGGACGATGAAAAATCGCGGACGAGATACGGCCCCGCGGTTTTTGTTCAGCGCTGACAAAACGCGCGGCCGCGTACACCAACTGTGCCACGTTCAACAGTTTACCCTACATTCAACAGTCTTCCGCGAGCTGGGGGATGCAGGGGGTGGGAGGGAGTGCTTTAAAACGCAGCCAACCCCCCCGAGGACAATGACTAAGCGCGATGAAAGGATTTCAACGGACGCCGAGGAGGAGTCGACCGAGAAAGGAAACCTTTCAGAATAGCCAGGGCCAAGAAGATCGACCGAAGAAAGAAACGTGCTCGAAGAAACTGTGAGAAACGGCGAGACCTCGATGGTTTATGGAGCGATTGGCGAGGTGGATGGCTTCGTTTTTGGTCCACGATGGTAACAACTGGTGCAAATGGCTCTCTGGAAGTCTCTCTCCCCTCGTATTTTTTTTTCTTTTTCTGACTCTTGACAGCTGAAGAATTGGGATTAATACGAAAGTATATGAAATAACGAAAGATTTTGGTAGTTTGATACGTGAAAGAGTAGGAAGAATGGGGATTGAGAAGGAAATTAATGAGGTAAATTAATAGGTAGACAGATGATGTTTGTTATTACTAATTGCTTGATATGTTTGATCGTTGATTCGTGATTTGTTGCACGGAGGGAAATGAATGACGATTCGAAACGGGAAGACAGGAAGACAGAGCATACGTTTAAATCGACGTATCGATACGAAATACATCGTTTATTCGTCATCATCTCCGTTCGCCTTTCACAACTTGGAAACGTGATGATGCTTGCGCGAAATATTCCAATGAAAAAATACACTCCAGAGCATCATGCTCCGTGAAAAGCGAAATAACTTGACATTTGCAACATCTCGTTTCCTCGTACGATATTAATTGCCACGAGCTTAAATCATCGTACAAAACACGTATGAGAGAAAGAAAAACTCCTTGCTGATGTTATCGTTTCTCTTTCGCTCTCGGACCGCTTCAATGTTTGCTGTGTAAATGATAATCTCCTGACACAGAGAGTCTCCCTTATCTCAGAGGTTATTCTACTTCGAGAACACCCGGTAGCCGCACTGGGGCTGCAGCAAGCAGAGCCGAGAATTGCGCGTGTGGCTCGGTGTCGGGAGTCGTCGCGAAAATAGAACCAAGAACCGAGCTAACTCAAAGCTCTCTCTCTCTCTTTCTCTTTCTCTCTCATCCTGCATTCGCCGACGTTATTCTCCAGAGAAATTATATTGCGACCCAAAGCACAGTCGCTGGACGACTGAGAGCGAGAAAGGAGGAGAGCTAGGAAAGAGCGATAATTCGCGGGAAGGCAAAGAGCACGCGGCGTATTCAACCAGTGGCGGTGTTGGATGTTGACTCATGGGGCGACGCAGAGTGTCGCGGGGGCAACTCGATAACCACCGATCTCTCCTCCGAAACACCCGTTCCCAGGGTGAGTGCAATCGTGTGCTTAATCGCGAGATGTCCCTCCGACGCACGGAGGACACGACCTAAAATACGCTCAGCGAGAGAAAGAATGCTACGGAGAGGGTCGATGCTACGGTAGAACGAGCGACGAAACAAGGCGGTGGAGAGGAGGGCGTGAGGGGAGATACACGTAGAAGGGAACGTCGACGATGACCGAGGGAAAGGAGCGGAGAGCAGCACGCGGCAGCAGCCACCAACGTCGTATACCAACGCCACTCCATATTGATTTTCCGGGAGGGGGGTAGAATGGCGGTGAGGTGCGACAGAGAGGAGAGACGAGACAGGAGGGTGAAGGACGAAAAGTTGGAAGAAGAGGGCGATGTAAACGGAGAAGTGACGGAGAGGGAGGGGAGGGGGAAGTGAAGTGGAACCGAAGCTGCAAACCTGGAGGGAAGAAGAGCGAGAAGAGGACGAACCGACAGGGTGGGATTAGCCGCTTCCTGTTAGCTGCTAGCGCGAGTAACCTGCGACGTTCTGTTCGAAGATGGCGGTCCATGTGCACCGGCCGATATGAAACGTTCCGCCGTGGAACAACCCGTCGCGTAATTAGTCTGTGTAGGCTTCACGAGCGATCGAGTCGCTTTGCGTATTACGTTAATGAAATTTTCGTTCGACGGAGTATTTCTGCGTGTTAATTAGCTAACTCGCGTGTTAGCCATTTGCCGACGTCGCAACGACGACAAGCGATGACTCAACGTCCAAAATTATTAGCAGAATTGACGAAATACCCTCCGGATACACCGAGACTCGGTGTACAAATTTACATGCGAAACCGCGGTGTGGTAAATTTCATAGAACAAACGTGAAGACGTGTGCAGACGCATGTATCGATGTATCGACGGTTTGATAATAACCGATGAAGCGAAGCAGATGATACGATGCTTCTGCGCTGTGAGTTCATAAGGCACTGAACACCGCGAGTCGTTCTACCGAGCGCAGTAGAGTGGGCCCGTGTCTGGTCTGACCGGCTTCGTCAACCTTCGGCTCGCGTCGCGCGAACTCGGGCGACGCTGCGCGTTACCAGAAACCGCGCGATTATTCATTCTCGCGACGGCAAGACCCAACCACTGTTGTTTGCCCAACAATTAAATAATTATTGGCGCAACGATAGTTACGTCGGATAAAGAATTTCGTTCGACACGAATGGCTGTCGTACCTCGCGCGAATTGAATACACCGAAATACACACGGTGTACGGTGGAGTTCTTAATCAAATTTCTTGTTTGCCGCTTATCGCTGTTGCGTAAAAATTAGCTTTGTCCATTCGCAAACACTTTACGAAACAGTCGTTGCCTGATTATTCGCGCCTAGACGAATATTCGTCTAGCTATCGTAAAAGGAGATGGTCGAATCATTTCCCGCGTCATTTTCTTCGTTCCGAGAAGAATCTAATTTCCGAGGTGCTAAATGGATTTGTACTGTAATTGGCTCGCGCCGGAAAACGATGCTTTTTATTCTAATTAAGGAAAACTTCGTATTCAAATGCGCAGCGATTAAATAGTAATTCGTACTGTGGACTTTAGCCCACTCCCTGGTCGAGGAAAGGATTAATTTATATTTAGATAATTTGCTTTCAAAGGAGATTACGATATTTGCTTTCGACGCCGCTAATAGCGATGGAGTTTCACGCTGATAATGAATTTTGGAAGAAGGAGAATTAAGAAAATTAAGGGATAACTGAAGTTTAAGTTAGGGCAGTAGATGAAAGTACTTCTGAAAGTGTCGTACTCTTCTCGTAATATCAGACCTTGAGAAGAATTTCGCTAGAATTTTTCTCTCCTCGTACTTATATTACTTATTATACTTTTTATTATTACTTACGTATTATATATTACTATATTATACTTCTACTTCAAAACGCTGCATACATTATCCTTTAAAAATACAAATTGGAACCTTATAAGATACAAGTCTCTTTCAGAGGATTTGACAACGCTGACGAACTGGGCCACCGAGTTTTTCTAGCTTCACACCACATCTCTTCTTTCGACATCATTCTGCTCGATTTAATTTAATTACCAGACCAGTGGATATTTGTACACTTATTAATTTAACTAATGAAATCTACAGACATCAGTTTATATATTTTTTACATATCGGTAAATCGATCCAACGTTTCTCGATAAATTTTGTAGCTGAATTCGATCTGTATGCATAAACTCACCGTTTTCGGTTCAAACAGCGACGAACTTTATTACTATTCGAAATTTTACTCTCGAATCAAGTCGCGAGGAGGAGCGCTCAAAAGACAAAACTTTCGACCAGCATCCTCCGTGTGTGTCCGAAAGACGGCAACGTGATAAGACTGGCGAAATAATACCGAGTCGATAACTTACAACAAGTTCCACGTTGTGGAAACCAATAGCGAAAGGGGACACGACGAACGAACCGCGTTCGCTTTTATTATACAGCGCGAATCGTCGCGCGGAGATAAATCAAGCTTGACAAACTCCAACTTGTCAGCGATGGACTTTCTGTGTGAGTTGGCCAGAGTACCTGAATCTTTCCAACAAGTCTCACCACGGAATTTTTGTCTTTGTCGTTGATGAAAGGACCGAATGTTGAGATTCACGACATAACACTCTATGTGCACGGTTGCGTTTCGAAGCGAGATGTTTGTCATCACTGAGCGTTCTTTCATCCTCGTCTGTTTTTCTAAAGTCTTCTCATCTTTCTGGACGATTTGTTCCCCCCTCTGATTGTAAAAAAAAATACCTGTGCGCTGGTAGACAGAAATTTTTTTTTCTTTTTTCATTATTTATAGTCGCACTTGCGTGGTTTATATTACATTTTATCACAGTGTACATTGATTTTAGGACCGTTTCTTCGATTGATTTATTTTCTGCATTGAATAATATGTTCCACTGTCAATTGAACTTTGCACAAATCACAAATGGAAGATCTTTTTTGGTGGGTGAGTTTTGTACAGTCCATTAGGATTCTTGAGATTATAATTTTCTCTTTTCTTGGTGGAGAGCGAACAATTGATTTCTTAAAAGATTCATTTTTGATTGCCGTTAGTCGCGGTTTACGCGAGGACTTCCATTTGATTTTCTGTTTCAAGCCAAGAAGCATAGATTTCCGAAGGCAAGCTGCTGTAATGGTAGGTTAATAGAGAAATTCGGCAACGAGGAGAAATGGTGTCGACCAGGTTTCAACGTCAATTTTTCACGGAAATTCTGAATTTGTTGATCTATCGAAGGTTAAAACGTTTAAAAACTCTAAAAAAATTCACAGGATCTCAAAAACAGCTACGAATCACGTCCGCGCCATAAATTATCTTAATGAGTGGCTTTAAGAGTCATATAAAATCTAATGAATGTCTAATGAAGTGACGTCAAAAATGTTAATTCCGCCTCGAGATTCTTCCTTACCTGCACGTATTGTTCGCCGATGATAGATGAAAGTTGAAATTAAATAACACGGACGAAACAAAATATAAATCTGACGTGAATTATGATGGCGTATCACGGGAGATGAGAAATTCCGAAACTCTTGCAGTTAAAGAAAAATTGAAATAAAATACACAATTCGTGTCGCGTAAAATAAGTTACATCACGTTACGAGAATGTCACGTTATTCTCAATTATTTAGAATTTAAAATTACTTCACTTTTGGGATTTTTGATTTAGTTCAACTTTACCGGTAATCACGATACAAAAACTAGAAACACAAATTACTAGAATCATTTGCAAACCAGTAGCTACTACTTGGGAGATCAATTCCGAGTGATTCTCGCAAAACGCAGCGGAGGGAACATATGATTGATTTGTTTCGAGTATTGAACGCGAGGGGAAACGGATCGTTATTGTCAGACATCACCATCCACTCAATAATACAGAACTTCGGTTCGTCTGTAATTTCTTGCACGGCCCGCAATTTGCTCGACTCGACAGAAATTCGACGCGTGAGGGTAATTGATCGTGCTTGAAGACAGCAATCGTACTTCAAAAATGACATTTATATTCGCCCATACTTAGGAGAGAAGAAACGCCTGTCCAAACGCCTAAGAAAATTGACCGATCGCGGTAGAAAATTCGGAACACCTTGCAGGCGAGTTAAAGGAACACACCGCGTGGAAATTACAATATCCATTTAACGCGAAACTTCACGGCGAACGCCGGTTACGCGGATTTACTTAAAAACGTCGGGCCGAGTTGTTGTGACGCAGGAGAGCGAAGACGAGATCAAATTGAAAAGTTCCGGCCGCGAAGTTGCGCGGTTTCGTTCGGGGGCTTTTCGAAACTTTCCAAGTCTGCGAAGTTCCTATCTCAGACGTTGTCGATATTGACACGAAAATACCTCGCGCTATCTGCAGCCTGGGCTATCGATTCTTCGCATCGCTCATCCGCGTCGCACCGTTGAATCTTTCACTGTTCCTCTTCGCCATACGCCGGACTGTTGCGAGTTTGCGATATCAAAGAATTTATTGCTTTCGTGGATTTTAATACCTCAATTCTCGACGTGTTGCTTTTACGGTCGGAGAATTGTAGCGTTGAATTTTTATGTGTAATATATATAATGAATATAAAAAAATATAACAAATATAATATATAAAATTTGCAGGTAACAAGTATAAAAACAAATATAGGTATATTATACTTATTTATTAGAAATGTGCAGACAATATTTAGATGGTATTTACTATTAATTAATATTGCTTAAAGTTTTGAACACTTTTGAGATTAATGGGACGATCAATTTTGAGTTTTTAATAGTTTTTAAAAATACCGAGGTGTTCATTCTAAATTGCGATGCTGTATGTATTAATAAATTATTAAAAGAAAAATTCATCTCGATAGTATTAAATATCCTCGATACTCAATGTATCCTGTTTAATAACAATTGAAGTACTCCATAAAGACAAATAGAGATCAATAAAAATAGATTAATGAAAAGTGCTGTGCAAAGACGTAATAATAGAATAATAAAACTTCACAATAATTTTATACGCTACAAACTCATATGTACTCATAACGAACTTCACCCTCACTTGCGTGTTGTTTCTTAGTATTTGCACGTTATTTTTATGCAGAACACACATTATGTACAAGACAACATCATTCTCTCAAACTCCTCGTCTACAAATTTCCGTCTTTCATCGACGTTCGACGATGTCTCTATCAGTAAAAGATAAAGACAAAGGAAGATAAAACTCGTTACGAGGTAATTCGCCATCGGGAGAGAGAGAGAGAAAAAAGAGAAGAGAAGAACACAACGAGAGGATAAATATTTCGACGATCCCTTTGAAATCGAGGCACCCTCGAAATTCAATCTTCCTCGCACCGTCCCGGGCACGAACTTAATTTCGCGGCGTATCGCTATGCCCCGGTTAAACGTGAACGCTTGTGAAATATGCACGCGAATCGACGTGGCCGACGTAGGCCAACACGCAACGTGCCACCTCATTATTGTTCCCATATTGATTCATAGAATCATCGAGGTCTAGTTCGTTCCCCGAATAAATATACCTTTTTATTCGCGGAATAATAGTTTCTTCCTTGTAAACTGTTCACTTCGTGAACGCGTTATTAACTCGGCTTCGTTCCACGGAACACGAGTAACCAGAAATGAAAGAGCCAGTATACGCGCGTTCACGTTCAGCGGCATTAATTATTCCGTCGTTGTTCTATTTTTCTTCGAATCGCGTAGCTTGTCTCTGCGTTCTTTTCAACGGCGCAAAGAGCCGAGTTTGGAAAAGAAGGTGGAAAAGAAGAAAAAGAAATTGGAGAAAAATGTTAACGATCGATGATATCTCTATGTGGCGATACTTTTACGACCATTCCCGTTGATAGAAGAAGACTGAGTTTGTAAATCTTGAAACAAAATAATTTTAAGAATGACGATGTCATTTGATACAGACCTGTTCGTATTTGCAGAAAGTAAAATGGAAATTTTACATTGTTTTACAACTTTAATACAGTGGTTGGACACGTGATTGATATGAATTATTTCCAAAAAATTTCTGATTGCACGATCTTATGATTTTCTGGTATTCGAGACTATAATTAGAAAGCAGAATTTGCTTAAAAGTGGAAGAACTTCTTCAATTTTGAAATAAATCTTCTTTTTATTTGTTACATCTTCTTTCTACTCGTGCCAGACGAGCTTGTGTTTGTTCAATATCGATGTTAATCTTACAAGACGTTAAAAAGAATTTTATATAATACAGTTCTTGAAAAAATATATTCATCGACAATTATTCAAACGAAAGTAGTGCACGACTCGAGAATCGTAAACGCACAGGATGTTTCCGATGGTAGAATCGGAAAATGATTCTACATAAAAAAAACAGGTAAAAAAAAGTGTAGAACAAAATGTTTTATGTATGACGCTTCGAGCAAACCGAGTTTGGAAAGTTATTACCGAGGCAACTTTTTAACGAAACACATTCAAAGTTAATTTTCTTGGCGGTGAAGCTTCGAGCGGAAGAACGTTACCGCGTATTGTCGACTTGTTTTTGCACTCGTAGAATCTCGTTAAATATTCCTTTCATCCGCGAGTCGAGAATCAAATAACAGTGAGTTCAAGTATACTCGATTTTCTCAAAAAACGAAACGAAACTTTAAACGAAAAAATTTCATTCTTTCTGTTAGCTCTTCTTTATTTTCTCACATAGAACTGCGCCACCAGCAATATACATGCACCGTAAACGTGAATGGCTAGAATCGACAAGGCCGTTGAACAGTTGTTTCAGTGGGCGTCGAACACGTGGCGCGAACAGCTACGGAAACAAGAGGAGAATAAATTCTTTGTCAACGCGGCGGCGTCATTTATTACAGGCGAGGACAATAAATCGAAAGACGTATTGGTCCGCCTACTTCATCAGCATTTTCTACGTCATCTATTATGTGGAGCGTCCGCTCTATCGAGCAACGCGACAGGGATAATGCGTTTTGAATTAATCGGTGAAAGAAAATGCCTAGCGGGCTCGAGCGCGAAAGAAAGAGGGTGGAAAGGGGGAAGTGAAGAGGAGGACGCTTTGTCCGTCTCGATTTATCCTTACACAGGCTCCCTTCGCTCAATGGCCATCCGTCAATTACGCCCTCCTTCGCCAATAGGAGTCAATAAGTCGAGATGAATCCAAGGACCAAACCGGTCATTCTTTTCGCATTACCGTCTCTTTTTCTCAGGGAATGAGAGAAGTATCTCGCTACACTCTGCGCGGAATAAAGTGTATTCTGAAAAAACTGCACGACTTGTGTCACAGTATGATTCGTCTCACTGAAAGGCCCAGAAGCAACTGTTCCGACTAGGAAACGAAGACGAGTTTTTTGCCATAAAATTTTATTGACGTGCAAACATTTGAATCGATACGAAACAAATTACAGGCGCGATCGCTCAATACCAGGCAATCCCACTCCTACTTGAGGTTTACGCCACGCCCCTTCATGAATCACGTGGCTCAATATCAACCAATCGCTAATTTTCGTTGCATTAGCGTTGCACGATTTTCTGTGTTACCCCCACTAAAATCACTTTCAGTGATAATAAACAGCTGCGAATGCGTGGTTAAATGTCAAGTGTCACGTATGTAAAGCTTCAAACACCGCGTCACCCATATCTGAGTGACACAGTAAAGTTTCCATTGGGGCTGCGTCACCCACGTATGGCCGACAATCTTAATTTTCAATATTGAAGGCAAGAAAAGGTGTGATAGCGTATTAGTAGAAAAATGAGATCATATTTAGCAGTAAATTATTTTCGAGTTGAAAAGAGTTTAAAACTTAATCGTTGTTTCTTAGAATATATTCTTTTCGCTGACATTCCATGCGCAGATGTTTAGCCAATAATCGCGTGGTGGAAGCTCTAACTAAAATTATTATATTTTGCTTTGAAAAACATTCTTCAACTTTTTGCCGACCAAACTGTGCCAAACTGTGACTCTCCAAGAATGTCCGTGTGTAAAAATTTCGCACACACGTGTAACACCGTTTGATTTAATTATTACAATTAAAATTGAAACCGATTTAATGTTTATATTTTAGAAAGTTTCAGGGAGACTTTCATTCAACCAGCTTTGGCCAATCTTTAACGATCCAGAAGAACGAGTCCAATCCTTTGGATTAGGTTGGACGTAGATTGCAGAAAGTACGTCTCGTTAGTCGGTTTTTCCAAACGGATCGAGGATTACGGCTCGAATCCTTTAATAAATCGAGAGAGGGGGGAGAGGAGCAACAGGGCCCTTATCTCGTTCTATCGTAAATTTTCGTCCCCGTGAAACGACTGCAACTCGTTTATAAGTCATGACGTGAATTTTTGCCTATTAGTGCCGTGGACCAGTTTACTCGATATGTATCAAGGACAGCTCGTGCCACGTGTGGATCAGTACCAAAATTAAAGGTTTGATCTTGACATTTTTTTTTCTTGTCATTCGTTGAAAACAGTCTATTGATAGAACGAGAGTTTCTCGACAGGAAATTGATTCCACGATCACGATGGATTAATTGGGTTCGGGATTTTTTGAAATTACGCGCAGCCTCTGTTGGAAAGTTTGCGAAGAAAAGTAGCGAGAAGCTTTTTACACGTTCTTGCCTTAATAACAGCAGAAGTTAAAATACTGATTAAATTACAGATTGATTGGGTTCAATGAAATTCGATAGAAAGGAAAATTTTCATCTGTTTAATCAATTCATCTTTTTACGTCGTCAAGTCGGGATTGTAGCGTTTGTCAGAAAAAAATTAATTATTCTTCGACTGGAAATCATCACAAATTATTTCGCGGCATAGAATATTCCTGTCAGCAATGTGAGATTGCAAGTCTGAATTTAGTGTCCCTCGATTTTCTTTCAAATTCGTTCGCAGCTCGCAGTTTATTTGGAGCAACGAAAAGCAGAATTTTTCGCGCACATTTCCGCCACTACGGAAATGTTGTTTTAATTATAATAAAATTCAGAGACTCTTTCTGCGCTCGTTTTATCGACGCTTAATATTCGATCCTCTTCCATTAATATTTAAATCGTTTGTTTGTCCGTGGAATCCGGACGCATCTGTATTCGCCGCGTGCCCCGAAATGACGAGGGAATGATGAATTACGCGGGCGTGCGTTTCATTATTTTCGAAACCCGATGTCGTTTAAACTCCGCTCCGCGATAGACAAACAAATGTCCGCTACGTGCGGAACATTTTCCTCATCTGGTGGTGCTTTTCAGGGGAAAAAGGAAATTACGATGGTCCAAACTCGTTCCTCCATAAATATATACAGAGCACGAAATAAAATGGCTCGATAAAAGAAATTTTGCTCGAACGTCGGATTTTGAAATATCTGTCCACTGTTGAAGAAATTGACAAAGAAAACGCAGAATGCACGCGAAACGTGAGGATATTTAATTTGTTAATAAAATACCGTTCACGATTATTACCAAGTCAATAAACACACACACCGAGGATTAACGAACAATTTTATTTATTTAAAATTAACTTTCTAAATAAAAAAGTCATTCTCATCCGTCGTTCAATGTATAACGCTTTCCACTACTATCTTCAATTTTCCTGGAAAGAGATGCATTCAATTATTTACTTCCTCGCTCTGTGTATTTTCCTTTTTATTCATCATTTAACCATCGACTGATAATTGCAGCGTTTGTCAGAAAAAGTAAAATCGATTGCCGGAATACCGTTGACCCCTTCCCCGGGAAAATACGCCACCGTCATA
This sequence comes from Melipona quadrifasciata, assembly GCA_001276565.1. Classification (NCBI taxonomy): domain Eukaryota; kingdom Metazoa; phylum Arthropoda; class Insecta; order Hymenoptera; family Apidae; genus Melipona; species Melipona quadrifasciata. The sequence continues at coordinate 1,680,860 of KQ435742.1, forward strand.
ATTGAGATTTCTTATCTTCCCTTCTGCTGGTTCGTTGAACAATCTGACCGAAAGGGTAAATCGATATCGACGACACGCTTCTTTTTAACGCAACATTTCGCGACGCGAATCTCCTCACTACATACATCTCTGTCCTACATACCTGTAATTCGATATTATATAGGTAATCGTGAGCCGTGGTCGCGCCAATTAAAAAACTGTGTCGCATTACCGGATCACACTACAATTAGACGGCGAAGATGCGCGCCGTCACAAAGAAAAACGACGACAAATGAAGGTCCCTACGTTCGACGCGATTTTTGATATTAATTAGAGAGATTATATGCATTTGTTGTTACTTTTGTCAGCAGCTGGAGCCAATTGACCATGTTACTAACCTGTCTCGACGTGTGTAATTTCAGTAATTGTAATTTTCGAAAAGTAACGTGGAAAGAATAACGCAAATTTTTCATAACACACCGAAATGATAAAATCTGAATAGAAATAAGAAAAGGCCTGATGTACGCACATTTTGTTGTAATTTTCTTCACTTTGAATATAGAAAAATATACACGCCGATGATTATTTCTCTTTCGCCGATGTAACTCGTTTCACTGTATTTAAACAGAAGAGGCACTGGCACGACTTACTGACTTGATAACGTTAGCGTACGTCGCGGTAACTTCATCTCCGACGGAAATGCGCGTAATGTATCAGAAATTCTGTTTGACGAAGATATTTGACTCGCGGATTAACTGTGAAATTATGACAGAAATACAAAACTTCCCTGCCGGCCGTGTTCGTTTCGAAACGTCAAACGAACGACATTTCAAAAAAAAAAAAAGAGAAAAAAAGGAAAAAAATGGGATTTTCACGTACGCTCTTTTTATCGTTGCGATTTCGTTATAATCGAATTGTTAAAGTTCCACGTCAATCATATTTCAAACTTCAAACGAGCCGTGTATTTCGCAGGAATAAAATTTTTTAATCTTTTCGAGGCGTATATTTCTTTTTTCTATAAAATTTCAAGCACCGCGATAAACGAAACACACGTTGTTTTAATCGCATTTTAAATCGCGTCAAACGTGCGACACTTTGGATGAGTTAAATTTGTAAAATTTCATTGTCGTAAATGATCGGACTTGTCCATTTGTTTTGTCGATCGTTTTGAACTGGCTATCGAGAGACAAAGACGGAAGAAATCGTTATATCTGGAGAAAGCTAAGTTTCTGCTACACGAATCATCCGATTAAGGTTTCGCGAGAGCCCGTCGTCCCGAAGTTCGTCGACTCGGGCAACGAGGATTCACGCGAGGATCGTGCTTTCACGCGATACAGGATGTGCAAAGGGTGCATTGCAGTGTGAACGGATAAAGCATCGGTGTGCCTCAGCTTAGGATAAGCAAGAATTTGCCAGTTCCTTTCTCCAAATCCTTCTCCTGCTTCTCGACGAATCTCGCAACAGTCTCGAAATACATCGGACTGACTCAATTAGAAATACTTCGTTTCAACACGACACTTCTTGAAACTCTCCCAATTAATTTCGAGTAGAACTGGACCTCGCGATATGACGTTGGTTTGGAACTTGGAAAACGAGAAATATTACATTTTATCACTGAAAGTGATTTTGAGTAACCCAGAAAATCGCAACGTTAATGCAACGAAAATTAGCGATTGGTTGATTTGGATCACGTGATTCGTGAGAGGGCGTGGGGTAGGAGTGGCGTTGTCTGGTACTGAGCGATCGCGCCTGTAATTTGTTTTGTACCAAATGTTTGCGTATCAATAAAATTTTATAGCAAAAAAAGTCGTCTTCATTTCCTAGTCAGAACAGTTGCTTCTGGGCCGAATCGTACTGGGATACAAGTGCAGTTTTTTATGGTATAATGTAATGTGACACAATATATTTTCCCACATTTTACACTCACGTATTTTGACTCTAAACATAAACTAAGAGATTTATATGAAGTTATCTCGTGTAAAAGCTACTTGGAGAATATTTGCTCATGGATCACAGCCCTATTTGGAGTTGACTGATAGGCAAACGGTTCACTTGCTTATTCCTTGGAAATTCTTCGCGCGCTTTCTAATAGCACGGTGGTTAGTAAATTTCAGTTCGGTTAGATCGATTTCTATCGTTTTATCTTTTCTTCTTGGATATACACAGTATTTTTAGAATTTATGTACGAAATATTTCAAAATACCAAAAAAACGTAACGAAAATTCAGTATCACGTCGACGAATATCGTATTTAACACCACAGCATCTCAAGTCAGAAAATTTTGTAAAAATTGTTATGAAGAGAGTACAACACTACTGGGAAGAAATATTAGTAAAAACGCGACTATGAAAGTTACAACATCCTGCGAAGAAAAACCACATAAATCTTTGCATAAGCTGTTTTAATAAAACCTATCAAAATTATTATTGCATTATTATGCTGTGTACTGTTTATATAATAAATATCAATAAGAGCAATATTCAGCTACTGTTCTTTCCAGTAATCTTAAAGTTTTTCAATTTTTAATATACGCGTGCTAAATTTACTTCGTCGGTCACCAGTAACCAACAGGGCACTTGACGCGTTAAATTACAATTTTTCTTCCCATTACCTTTCTCATTATTTTCCTTGCTACTCGCAGTGTGTCATTTTCTAATTACAGTTTCTTCTCGGTTCAGAAACAACGAAAAATACACGTCCACGAATTACCACGAATCACGAGCTCAGCTCACCTGAAACGTCGCGAGAGGACAAACGCCCGCCGTGCAATAAATTGACTCACTTCTTGCGAAAGTTTCGTATCGACTCGCTCTCGTTCGCGTTAGTCTCTTTGCTCGATTGTAGCGCACGAGTGCGTGAAGCATTAGCCACAGAATCCGCCGTATCATCAACGTGGAGATCAGATAAGGGATTAGCCGAATATAACACGAGGTTTAACCGGTCTACGCTGCTAACGAGCGTTGGCCAAGTCCGAACGAATAGAGAAACTTTTGGTAATTAAAGCGCGATATACCTGCGCATGGTCGACCGTAGTAACTGGCAGTAGTTAAAGTCGAGGCTTCGAGCGACAGCCGCGTTACAGCCGAAACCGTGTCGAGAGAAGTGGTTTAGGTAACGAAAGGGTATTCTGTGTTTGGCCGATGTCATTGTTCGTTGCGGTTGGCTGAGCCTCGTGCTGTCATCGTTGAGAAAAAAATTCTGGACAAATGTCACGCGAATCGTTAGCGACATAATCATTATTTGTTCAGGTTGTTGTTATTGGTTTTCGAGAAATGAAAATTTGGATTTTCTTTGATTTAATTTTGTCATTATTCTTTAACTTAATTCTTGCAAGTAAAGAGTTTTACGCACTTGGCAATTGGAGGATGCAGTTTGATGCGTATAATATGGAGATATAAAACAAAGTTCCGTTTAGCTAAAAATTTAAAAATTCAGAGAAATCCGCAGTCCAGTGACGAGTTTCTAAAAATACAAGTGTACGAAGAAGTCCGTGATTTTTTTTATTACGCGAGTAACTTTTCACGTGAATATTATCTATTTGGATCTTTTGAAGAACGAGTGCACGAAGAGAGAGAATTTCACGACAATTTTTCACGAGATTCTGCTTCTGAGAATAAAGTGCGATTATGTCGCGGAATATTTATCACTGCGGAAAATGTTGATTGCTACAAAAGCTCGACTCTTTGAATCTTTTACAACCCTGGTAGATCAATAAACTGGCAAAGCATTTCAAAGTGAAACCTTTAATTGTCCGAAGCAACTGCAGACTGTTTCGTCTTACTTTCTCGAAGGAACGTAAAACACAAGAGAAATACTGCTTCGTTTAATCAATGATCGAACTTAAATTGCTCGTTCGAATTAACTGAAATAAATCAACGAATTTAATCGAATCACTCGAATTCGTAGTACATAAAACAACGAAAATTGTTTAACTTTTATTCGTACTTCATCGCACCGAAAGGTGAAATTTACAACGCCTCTCCGAACGTTTCAATATTTTCCAAAACTTCTATCATAATAACTCGACGCAAACACAAGTCAGCTTACGCGCATAAATTTGCAACTAATACACACCGAGAGAAAATAGAATGCGCAGGATATTGAATTTCCTGTATGCGTAATATCCTGCCGAATCGGTTCAGTAGCTAGTCGCTGGTTTGAGTTTCCGTTCACTGTGGTATTCGCGAAATATCGCGTATCCGTGAGCCATCGTAGAGCGCAAGAATTCGAAACGCGTTCCAACGCGTGCGTATAAAATACCGTATCCGGCGAACGTGAAATTTCTGAGAGACTGAGAACGAAAGGGACGAGATGTAATAACTGAGAAGAAACTCGCGCCGATGCAGACAGGCGGGGAAATAAACTCTTCGTTTGCATTCGTCCGCAGAGGATTGGCAAATTCTTATCTTCGTGCATTATGCAAATGCGTCATGAAGCAGCTTTCCGTTCGACGGCAGAAGAATGCTACATTTGGGAGCAAAGGCACAGAACTCTGTATTCTTCGTGTTGTAACTGGGTCATTTAAATTTACGACACGAGAGGAATATTCGAAGGACAAATGATAAACTAAACTACTTCATTTGTAATTGAACAAACGTGACATTTTTTTTCCATTCGTTCGCAAGTTGAATCGAAATAAAAGTTTCGAGAGTTTCCACTCGTTAAAGAAAGATGTATCAATATCGCAGATATTAAATCAACAAATTTGGGCAACAGATTTTCAGGAATTTACCAGAAGATATCTTTCTCTTCAACGAATAAAATCAACTAAATTTCGAAACTTCCAACCCTTTGAACATTCAAAGCTCTAAATTTCTAAATTTCTAAATTTAATAACAATAAATCTGTCGAGCTCTCGCGATGCTTTTCGTACGACGTTTCTTCATTTGCAGTCGCTCCGGTGTTATGCTATTTGCACGCTGAATCGTTAGGAAGTTAACGAAGCGTTTAATGGTCAGCCAAGCACGATGACTGTAATCTTCGTTCATTGATATAATCTGTCGGGCGTGGTACGTCGCTGGCTCGACAAAGATTAAACGTTGAAGAGAGTGGGCTTCGCTTGACAGGTCACTGTCGCTCGAAACTACGGCCAGACTACTGGAAAATTCATCGCGCGTCATTATCGGATTCGATTGCAGGAATTAATAGGGCGTAAAGGTTGATCCCGCCGAAAACGAACGGAGAAGCAATGGGGAACTGACATATCGTCGGCGATAATGTTGACGACGGTATATCGAAATGGAATATCGTGATGGTGTAACAGTGTAATGGTAACAGAAATTGCAGCGATAAAACAGTTGTTTTCGTCAAAGTGGTGATCAAAATTTTCACGAAATATTCCGATACTAACAATGTTTCGATGCTGATCGAAATTTTCATGAATTTAATGAAATCTGTGATTATGAAAACTGTATAATTTTACACTAACTTTTTCAAAATCCATGAATACGTATGAAAATTGATTAACATTTGGCAAGACAACTGAGCAAAGACGGCGAAATTGAATAAAAATTTATATTATTATACCGAATTATCTACCGACAATTTAAAATGTAATATCGAGTAAAAGCTTTCTGCTATATTTTCGTGCTTTTTGAAGGATAACTAAAAAATGTTTTCAAACCCTATCTTTTCACTGCCATTTTCATCACTCCGATATGGACCAATAAAGAAACAACATGTCAAATATTTTTTTTCGTAAATTACTATGCTACGTATAAATGTCGCTGAAACTGATATATGTCTCGTAAAAATTTCGAGTGGCAGTGGAGACAATAATTCCATTAGCGACTTATCGCAAACAATGATACAATTGCAATGGTGATAACAATAATAAAGATGAAACGTTCAATAGAAATATTTGCAAGTAGACAATAAACAACACGAATCGTTCGA
>KQ435742.1:1686785-1697729 GCA_001276565.1 Melipona quadrifasciata
TCGTACTTTTCTCCAACCACGTGTAATATTCAAATATCGATCGAAATTGTAATTATTCATCGTCGACTCATCGTGCGAAATTATTTATGCAAATAGTTCACATTTCTCTCTTCGAAACCGACCGAACGAGAAAATGTCGACAGAAAATGCGACGCACCAGGCAAAAAATATCAGGCTGTAAACTATTCTGGACCGATTTCACGAGAAAACCGAAGCGTTTCGCGACGATCAATATACGAGCAGGCTCTAATTTTATCATATCATCCCTGAGGTGTGATATTTCACTCGAATGCACGAGTTCCCTTTCTCTCTTCGAGATAATCTTTGACGAATATAATCTCGTGGAATAAAATTCCAGATTCGCTGTTTGCTCTCGCGTGTAACGATATTCGCGGGTAGATAAATAGGTTGTTAAAACAGAACGTGGGAACGGAGTCGAGCTCTGATCGAGCGTCAGAATTCATTAGAACGTGAATCCGCTGTTGCTTCTGCATCGATCGTTCGACGAAATCTGAACGTCGTCGAACACTTCCCTCGTATATTTACATTATGTGTATTTATATTTACGTTCGTTACTTTCGAATCTTTCACTTTGAACACTGTGTCGGAACTGTCGCTAAGCAAATTATGACTGAGCTACGAAAATGTAAATGCAGAATGCGAACATGTAAAATTGTGTTGTAACCATTTTTATTTATAATTTTTATAATATAACTATTACGTTATAACTATAATTGGCGAATGGAAAAATATTTAATATTCCCTATACGATCTTTAGTAAGGTATGATTTTCTAGTTGATTCTGATCCTTTCGATTGCGAGTCTGGATTTTTGCCAAATAATATTTTAATATTTATATTTTTATGATTTATAACGAATTTCACCACTTTTATACATGATTTATATTTTCATGATTTATAATGGATTTTACTCTTGCTAAATAATCCATTCGAGACCCTGAAATCCTTCTTAAAATTCCTCGATCTTTTCGCAGGAACATCAGCATCCGACGGGGAACGATTTAATGCCAAAATATCAGCGTATGTAACTCTAACAAGATTTAAAACCTCAGAGAAGAGATAAAATTCCTCTCCTCGAAGATGTCACGACTTTCTCGGAAACTCTACTCTCTTTATTTCCCCTTTTTCCCTTTAAGAAACAGTATCTTTACCGATGGAACTCGTAAAATGGCGAACAATTACGACGTCGAGAGAGAAAAATAGTGAATTGGTCGTATACCCGCGCTCAAATTGACAACTGCTCGAACCACGGAATTTATTTCGATACAAGTCGAACAGAAACACTCGACTCTGTTCGCGAGGAGATCTCTTCTCGGTGCGGGCACGAACGAAATGACCGAACACGAAGCTACCTATAGAGGAAAAATCAACAAGCGAAACGATCGCGGACGACGCCGGTTTACTTGGAGCGCTTCTGGTGGTAAGGGTGCCCTCATGTCGACCGCCGGGACCATTGCCTGGGTTCCGCTAAAGCTCGATGATTAATCACGTCTGTAACCGTGGCCAACAGGGTCGATAAATGGCCGGAGAACATTTTCCTTTGTCGATGGCAGTCGTTCTTTTCGCTTCGGTTGACGCAAAATAGAGAGAGAGAAAAAAAGACATTCCGAGGAAGAAGTATTATTATTATTATTCTTGGTTCGCGAAAGAGATTGCTATTGATGACGGTACATGTATTTATATAAATATTTTTACTTGCTCGAATTATTATTTATTTGTTGCGTAATTTATTTTATATCTCGTGTATTCTGTTTTCGTTTTTTTTTTTTCTTCTTTGCATGATTTTAAATTTGATTTTCAGTCGAACGATCACGCGATTTTTTTTAACTCTTTGCAATAGTTGCAATAGATTGTAACGAAGAGTGTTTACAATGAAATATTCAAAAGTTGCAAGTAAAATGTGCACTCGCATTTTATTAATGTACGTGCGTTTAAAATTGTAAAAAAATTTTTATGCTTTCGTACAAAACATATAATTTTTAATATTTACAATACAATCATTTTAATCATTATTTTTTCGATTTCCTGTCATTTCCTCAAAATGATAGCAAAATCCCAAGATCGCGATATAGTTCATATTGTTGAAACGCAAAAAACTACCAAAGCATATATGTAATGTGTTAGATACGTACATTCATGCACCAGGAAAAATATTTTTGAGAATGTCAATATACATACGCAAGTATATCGCACGGATCGAGTGCTTTTCCCGTGGATTCGACGAGCTTCAGGAAAATGGTTGAAATTTCAGTAACGCGCGACGAGCAACCTGAATTTATTCACTCGATGTCAGTCGTTGAGAATCACGAGATACTTTCCTCGAGTGAAGTGCAACCGCGATTACGTGTTTTTCCACACGATGTCGTGCTCGATATGAATTTAACAACTCAGATTTGAATGAACGTCGCTGTCCGCTGCTTTCGCTCGCAACGTTTTATCACTGAAAGTGATTTTAGCGGGGATGACCCAGGAAATCGGGCCTCTTCAGGTGCAACGCTAATGCAGCGAAAATTAGCGATTGGTTGATTTGGGTCACGTGATTCGCGAGGAGGCGTGGGGTAGACCTCGAGTGGGAGTGGCGTCGTCTGGTACTGAACGATCACGCCTGTAATTTGTTTTGTATCGATTCAAATGTTTGCGTATGGATAAAATTTTATGGCAAAAAAGTCTCCTAGTCAGAACAGTTATTTCTGGGCCTTTCAGTGAGACAAATAACGTATTGGGATACGAGTCGTGCAGTTTTTTATTTAAACAAGGAATTGGGCTATGTTTGCACAGGTAAGGTAGAAATATGTTTATACGAATACAATGAAAAACACAAATGACAACGTGAAATTGACGATATTGAAACTGATGTGAAACTTCGGAAAAAGAGATCGTATAACGATCCACTTGATCTCATTTCAAAGCGTGTGAGGTCTCTACTTCGACACTCGTGAGTTCGTTCTTTTCAGAGGCGATTTTGCATCGTGCGGATACTTTTTTTTTTCCTCAAAAAAAAAACGCGCAAAAAGGTATTGAAAAAAAGTAGACTGTGTCCATAATGGTTTTGAAGATTGAACGACTCTTTAAAATTTGTTGCACGATTTTTGTTTTTCATCATATTATAACGTTGAATATCAGGATAAAAACTCGAGAAATTCGAACGTTACGTTGGTGAATGAAAAATTGTGCAGAGAGTTTTGAAGAGAACATTTCAATGTTTAAGAGTCCATGATGGATTTAGTTAGGAAAATAAATCATTTTTCTCATTTTTCCACTCGTAACATGATTCAAAGTTATCTTTAAAACGAACGAACTCACGCTTATCGAAAGTAAAAGCTTCAAGCTTTAAAATGAGACCAAGTGGATCGTTATGTGATCTTTTTTTTCCGAAGCTATATCAGTTTATAAATCATCGACAGTTTTCTTTCGTTAATTAAGATACATGTATGTACATCATGTTAAGGTAGTTCAACGTTTTTATAAATACAGCAAAAGTTCCTAAACTACTAATTAACATAATTTTTTATAGGCCGGAACAAACAATACTTTTATATTTAAAATAGTTAAAAACAACTGTTTCCACTATTTTGTAACTAATAAAAATAAAAATTTTACAACTGTGTTGTAGTTTATATTTTTTAACAAGTATACTTTTTCCCCTATGGGGCAAAACTAGCTTTTTGCATATTTCCAGAAAATTTTATTTTCCCGCACAATTTTTTTCCAAAAAAAAACTTTGATCATTTCCTCATCATCGTATAAAGTCCAATTAAGAGATTTAGCGTCGCGCGAATTCTTTCCTTCGCCATTTCAGTTTTTTGTTACGAAACTAAACACACTAGGCACCCGGCTTTACCTTACTTTCCCTTTTTTCAATTTTATTTCCCCAATTTTTCATTTCCACCTTTGTCACCAACATCGCTTTCAATCGCCGGTGGTTTCAACATCAAAAGGTAAAGCTTCAACTGGACCGCTAAAGCGAGAAGAATCGGCCGTTGAAATTTAACCGAGCAGTAAAAAGAAGTATCTCTCTGCTTCACAGCGTGCGTGACGTCCCATCGGACAAAATCCTCTTTCCATCATCCTCGTTTTTCCCGTCACGATCGTCTAACCAACGCAAAGGCCCGACCAAAGATTCAACAGGGACGTAGAAACGTGAGTTTATGGCACGGTGGCTGGTGGGAAAGTCGCGTCGCGGCAACCGGAAGTTTGAATAGCAATCAGTAAAATGGAGTGAACCATTAGGTCTGGTCGCCCTGGATTTCCACCGAAAAAACGGTCCTGTCAAAGGAACGTAAAAAAAAGGACCGTAAAAGGGAAGCTTACGTGCGGAGGGGAAAAAGGAGCCTCGTAAGAAAGGAATCTGCTTGAGGAAATAGTAAAAGCTGAACCGTGGGTGTAATGACTGTAAGCGGTCGGTCGTTACGTAACGGCCACGACGTTTGATGAATTATGCAGCGTTGTTCCCAGCGTGAGAACAGAAAAGAAATGTTTTCCTCCTTTTAGTGGGGAATTAACGCGAAAGAAAAACAGCACGCCGGTTTTCTTAATACTTCCACCTTTATTTCACTTGGCGGTTGAGCAAATGTATTCCAATGTGGGGTCGTTTGAAGATGACACGTCACAGGGTTCTCCTAACGCTAATCTTTTATTATAAGATTTTTTGCGGGCCAACTTTTATGATAAACAGTAAAGATTTTTCCACGACACGATGGTAGAAAAAGTGACTTGGAAAAATACAAGAAAAATTTCTCTATCTTTTGTACCATTTGACGAGTAAAAGAATTGAATTACATATCACGTGAGCTAGCATTATTTATTGCAAATTTCCAAAATTCTTGTATCTTCGAATTTACAGTCTATCTACAGTACATAGTCGATGTATATTCTCTAACTTTCTTTGTAACAAAACAATAATTTGATCAATCTGTACAACTAGTATCAATCAATTTAATAGTAAAATTAGATGGAAAAGTTTTTAAGTTGCTCCTCTCTAAAAAAAAAATGCAAAATTTGACTTATCGTTGTGTTTTTTTTTTTTTTTTTTTTTTTTTAAATTTTATCAATGGTCCTCGTTTAAAATCGAGAAACATTGTCGCAACACACCGCGTTGTTTCATCTGATTGCGCAGTGTTTCCGGATCACGCTTTTCGAAACGCCGTGACGAACCACCGTGCACATCTGCGCCATCAGATCCGTGCTCGACTTTGCTAGAATAAAGCTGGAAGAGGTATTAAAGGGAGATGCCTCGGTGAATCGTATGATCAAAAGTGGGATTTGTAAGTAAAACGCTCGGGATTATGTTTTGTTTTCGAACAACTGTTGCAAAGTACTCTCTCCACAGATATTACAGTGGAAGTTAAAGGGAATTACGCGTATGGACTTGGACTACACATTGTGATCCCGTATGATGAACGTTACATTCTTGAAATTATTACGTACCGTTATTACGATTATTATTATTATTCTCATTATCGTTGGAGTTGTTACTGTCTCTTGTGTAATTACGCGAAGTTGTTCAAACAATGAATTTCCCGTTCATCGATTACATTTCTCTGGAAGTTCAAATCATTATCGTCATTACGTTTTATTTATTGTTGAAATTACTCAAATATCAGGTTTCTGATTAATTGTAGAACCTACAGTTCTCTGAATCAATCGTAAATTAAATACATATTATAATATTTAATTATGTAATATTTAGTCGCGAGAAATAACGTTACGTCAAAATGCCTATGGACGCGGCAAAATGTCAAAAGTTTTTTAATTAAGTGGCTCTTCCAAGTAGATCTAAAATACGCTCGGCGAGTATGCTCGCGGCTGCACGTAAAGTGGCCCTTGTGTAAACTCGTCTTAAAGCCGCGTCCCGACAATATTATTAACACATTCTGCTCGTGGCAATATTATTTAATCAATGGCATAACACGTGGCTGGAGGAACATCATTAGAACCATCTCGGCCAATTAGACTAATACCGCGTTAATGAAATTCCGCAGCAGCGAAATTTTAGCAGGACTCGAAGCTGTTTAATTTTGGCATTATCGATGTCGAACCTAGCCCGGAATATCCTGTTAACCTATTTAACGAAAGATCATACGAAACCGTTAGGAAACGGACTGCGCGAGGTTTGACTTTTACCTTATCGACTTACTAATAATCCCCCGAACATTCAAATTGAAAATTTGAAACAGCGCGGCGAGACTTGGCTGACTCGTCGACTTGTTAACAGTGCTGTCGCGCGACTTTGAAAATTTCAATTAAAAGTTGGAAGAGTGCGTGGGATTTAATTTGCATCTCATCGAATCACCGACGCTCGGTCAGTTCGCAAATTGTCGCGCGAAAAGAGGGGATCCGGAATAAAAGTTTTCGTCCCGCGGCCGTTGAAATTGAATTGAAATTTCAATTTCGCGGGAAGAGTTGAAATTTGGCCCGTCCACTTTCGCGTGTTAATCCGACTCGCGTGGACCTAATTGATAAGTGAAACGGAGAACTCTCGAGGTCAGGGTCGCCGCTTGGAGAAGAATTCATCCATCGTAATTCACCTCGACAGGAAGGTGTAAAACTTTTATCACGACCAACGAACGATAAAACGCACGGAACGGGGAAAGCGCTTCGAAAGCGTATCATTCCCCTGCGAGAATTCATTTTCCACGAGCGAATGATCATTTTCACGGGACAGTTCGCACGGCGCGGTTCGTTTCCGCGTCGGAATTTCGCTCGCCGATATTTTAAGAAATCCTCGACGCTCGTGTAATCCATCATCATATTGCGGCATTTGCGTGCAGCCAGGCGGCGAATGCAGTTTACGATCCCCAGTGGAAAGTGGCTCGACAACTTAATCGCTCTCTTTGAGTGTCAACCCTTAATCGGCATCATTAAAGATCGCGACAACCTATCAAGCTTCATCTCGAAATTTCCAGTTTAATTTAACTTTGACTGATTTGCAAAATTTTCGTTCAACCTCGTTCGACTTGCAATCGATTCGAAGCGGAATTTTTGATTTAGCTTAAATTTTGGAATTTTTCATTTCATTGAAAATTCAACAATCGACGTTTCATTTATCGAGTAGTTCTTTTCGATCAATTTGTAGAAATGCTTGATATTTTCCAATCGCGATACTTTCAATTTGAAAATTGTAAAATTTAAAGAAACTTATTAAACTCTGTTTATTATGCATATGTGAGAAATATTGTTTTCTTGATACTGTAAGAAATTTTATTTTATTCTATTTGAGACACAGCAATCTACGATATAGTCTCTCTGACAATTACTCTCTATTCCCTTTTTATAAAATGAGGATGATTTCGAAGTAAAATGTTAAATTAAATGTTTGTTAAATTTGAAGAAAAACGACATTACTCATGGGTATAGCTACTATTTGTAACATTACGACAAACTCTGACTCGATCCTCGATGGGTCAATTCAATTTTACCAGTAATCTCAATCGCGGTGTCTATAGTCATCCATGACCCGGCGATACCACCAAAGGATTAACTCGTCGACTGAGAAACTGCTTTCTCCGCTGGAGATTACGGCGGTGGTTTTGTAACTCGTTTTACCTGCTGAAACGCGAAGGTCGGTACTTTCGACTAGTCCAGCTTTTTCCATTTCTCTTCACCCCCTAGTTACGCAATTGCATTAGGTAACAAAAAGTTAATTGGACGGTGAGCTCTCCCCGTGCACGTCGATTGATTCGTTCGACGATAAAAACTGAGCGCATTTCCGAACGTGAGACACGTAGTTAACAGGCTTCCTTGAGCTCTGTCGCGTTCTGTTAGTTACAAAAGGAAAAACCTGGAACGTAATACTTTTTCCACCGTCTCGTTATTCATTATCGTGTTTTCTCTAGCTGTTTCGTGAAAATCGTGGCAGAAGTTTTCCAACGTCGGACTCGTGTTTCGAATCCGTTTCACCACTGACAGTGCAAAGCCTCGAAGTTCTATTGTGGCATTTTGGAATTTTCGCGGTGGTGCGAAATTTTTCGTGAAAATCTCTTGGTCGCGTTTTATTCGACGTGATTGCGGCCACGAGATATGAAATTTGGATCGTGCAATCGATAGACTCGGGTTCCCTTGCGTGACAGAACGTAATGCTTGCAGAATTTTATATAAATTATCTGCATTTTAATAAATTATCAATTCGGCTGGTTATTCTGTTCGGCGTACAAGTGCGATGAAAATCTATTGTATGATAACCTACGATTTATCGCATGTTGACTCAACCTACTGTTTTTATTAATTATCAGAAAGTTCCATCGTTTATGTTTTTAATGTATTTTTAATGTATTCATAGTGTTGTTATTCAATTCTTTGCAATAACAACTTAGTTTATTAATAACGCAGTTTTCAATATAGATCATTTCGTCGACAATATTGATGAATAAAATATATATACACTATCTGTCACTATTGAACGAATTTTTAAAAATTATATAAAAAATTTTTTAAATAAAGCTGAGTACATAAAAATCTGGCGAACTTTCTCATCGACGTAAATCATTTATTTCCATTGTTATGTCGGAAGACTCTCGAAACAAAGCGAAAACAACTCGTAGCGTGGCGTATTCAAATTAATACTTTAGTTCGCGACCTAATTGAAAAATCAAACTATAATATAACAGTTGGAAACAATCGTAGCTCGACACGCTTAAATATCTCTCCGTATTATTAATACTTTCACAGCGAAAGATCAACTTGGTAACAATAATTGAAATGCTCTCGAAACTAGACAAAAATAATCACTCAGATTCTACGTACTGTTAATATTTTACTTCACGATCTAATACACCAGTCGATAAATCACATTATCTTAATAAGCTTTGGAAATAATCGTACACACTCATAATTCATACGTATCATTGATATTTTATTTCGCAACCTAATCAGAAGATCGACTCGGTAGAGCTAAATAACGTCGTTTCTTGATACTGTACAAATGTTTATTTTGTCCAAATTACTTTTTTCTAAATTATCGTAGATGGCAATGTTTATTAAATATGAAAAAAAACGACATTACGACATTAATAATAACTGCTAAAAATTGTTAGACTGAAATGCTCTCGAGAGGAGGCGAAAACAATCATAACGCGAAACACTCGGATTCTACATGCCGCTGGCGCTTTATTTCGCGATCCAATTAGAAAATTGTTCGTTAAAAATTGAGAATGACCGATGCGCGACAACGTTTAACGAACGTCAAGTTGACCAAACGGCAGGGTGGAAGCCCGCGTTGTTACAAATCGCCCGATCACGTGATAACCGCGGCCACGGGCAAACTTTCGTCGTAGAAAATTCGAACTTTCCGCTCGGCAGTCGCTCGAGCAAACTTTCAATTACGGCCGGTAAAAGCGACACGGGGGAAGTTGGAGACGTGCCAGTGGATCGTCGTGCAACACGTATGCAACTTATCGTGCACGTTCTTCGTCCCTGCGATCCGACATCGTGTCCAATCGTCGTCCCCGCTTGTTAAGCCGAAACATTTACAGAAACGAAATCATCGTACGCCTCTTTCGTAGCACGTAGATTTTTGGTCACTCGGTTATGGCTGGAACGTGAAACTCGAAATTTCGTCCGATAAATTTTCATGTGAATTTTCGCAGTTTGATATTTTTACTTCGCGACGATTCTGCATAAATGATGAAATCACGGGGCGATAAAATAGGATTCTAATTTGAATACGAGAATAGAACAACTCTTCGCAGAGCATGTTGATTGGATGGAATATTTAATACTTCGAACCAGTACTAATGACTTTCGATAAATAATATTCATCCATGTCCAATATCAGATAAATTCATTAATTGGTATACAATTTCATCTATAGGCAAGTTTTAAATATGAAATCTTGCATAATGTAAACATTTATTGCGCAACATTAATTGTATCGATCCTTCGTTGTATTTTGTACACACATATATTTTTTTTTAATTTTAATATAGCAGCACCAACTATATTTGTAACCTAACAGCAACAGTTTGGTTGCGTTTCTTTTCCCGTTTTACTTGAAGTCCAAAATAAAACGAGGTCAGAGGCGCACTTTTTAGAATAAAAAGTCATCCATGAACTTGCGAATATCTTTCATAACTTCTTGCCTCGGATTTACTTCCACCTTCCAACGCAAATAACACGTACGATCAATCATGCTTCCATCTGTCGAAGCACAATGATATTCAGACACAGAGAGAGAGAGAGAGTGCGAATATCGCGACTCAAAGGAGGAAACAGAAGTCGGAAGCCAATTCCCAATACTTAAACAATCTTTCAACTTCTCGCTCCACGGCTCGTCTCAATCTCGCCGCGAACAAACTTTATTATATTTCGAAAACAGACTCTGACGCCGCGAACGAACGATCCCTCCCCCCCAATTCAATCTCAATCAATCCACTCCACCGCGCATCGTGATTTCGGTTTGAATAAACTTCACCGCGTTCTAAAAGTAGAATCTGTCCGGCGAAAATGCTCAATTTCCTCGTTTCATCGATCATCGCTCGACTCTCCGTCGCTCTTCAAACAAACGCTCTCCGTCCAAGACGGGGAAAGGAAAAAAGGAAGAGGAAAAGTGCAACGAGCGCATGAAAGGAACAAACACGCGCAAGTATCATCGCCGGGAAAAACCTTAAACGAGCCAAAGAACCGAAGAGGATATTTACAGGCGAGACGAGGCGGTGCTGTCCCACCTCCCTCCCCGCCGGGGACCTGGTTGAACGCGCGGCTTCCCCTTTGATCTCGAGCGTAATAACTCCTATATATACGGTTAAATAAAACAGCGAGCGCAGCTCGCGACCACGTTTTCGCCCGTCGTTCTCCCGTCGATGCTTTCTCGAGAGGGGAGGGGGGAGCTCGCTCGCCTCTTTTTCTCTGCGAAGGAATTCCGGCGGACGCCTGGGATCAGAGGTGGAGATCCGAGATGGATACACGCTGGCTAGATTTTCGGTAGTTC
>KQ435742.1:1731429-1741778 GCA_001276565.1 Melipona quadrifasciata
CTTCGACCTCTCCAGATTTTATCCCCCAAATGCTTCCAGGCTAGCCCCACGCCGAATCAATACGCGTCTCTTCCCTAATCCTAAATTACAACGATCCAAATCGTCTGAATCTGCAATTAAATCTCCAAACATGATACAGGCTGCAGCATCGGTAATAGGAACCGCGACGTGAACCTAACGAGCTTCACGATCGATTTGCAGCAAGTGCAAACGATATTCGCAGCTGCAACTCGCCGAAAATTTCGGAAGCCGGCCTGTGCGAGCAAACAATCGTGTATGCTAGGTACGATCAGCCTGATCACACAACGCGTGTGTCATCACGAGAAATTTACATTTTCTGGAACGAGACGAAGGCGAGTTTCTCTATTAATATACACGTAAATGTGTGTGTCTGTGTGTGTGTGTATGTGTGTGTGTGTGTGTTGGCTTCCAGGAACGCGTCAGGTGCGTACTTGGGGTGCGACGATTGGGCGACAAGACTGCGTTAATGGAAGTTTCGTGTCGCAGCTGGTTAATCCGTCGGTTGTCGCTTCGACTGAGTGGCGTATTTTTAAGGTGACGCGAGAGAAGGCCGATAAACGCACCCTTTACTCGGGGCGGGGATTTCTTTCCACGCAGTGCCACTCGATTTACAAACTCTTTTCCCTCATTTTTTCTTCTCCCCCTCTCTCTCTCTCTCTCTCTCTCTCTCTCCTTTTCTCTTTATTCGTTTCTAGGAAAGGAGAGGCTCGTCGAATAATCGCCATTGAATTTACTATTGAAACTGGTCTCTCGTTCAAAATAATGGTTACGCTCATCTGTGTCTATGTGTGGGTATTTGCGCGGACATAATCTCGTATTTCTTTCCGGAGGGTTCCCGATAAAACGTTAATGAACATTCATTGTTCGTTTACAACGACCGGCACAGATAACGGCCCGGCTGTGATGCCGCCACGTATTATTCGTAATTTATGCGTCTCTGTTTTCTGGGACATGCGTAATATTCGGTGAGCAATGCTCGCTCGTGGATCGACGAGGTTGTTTTTTTGATAAGACCGAATTAGAAAAGTATTCACGAAATTAATTGCAACTGATTCAATTTACTTGAAACTGTTTGCACGTTTCATCGGTGTAACCGTCTACCGAAAATTAAGAGATACGTTTTCTAACGCCTCGGCGCCGGATCGTAAATCATTCGTCGATTCGAGCTTCATCTGCATATGTATAACCTGCGCAACTGGTTTATCGCCTCTCGTTGTCTCGAGTGCTACCGATAAGGATCATTCTCGTGGCAACCTTCCAATCGACAACGAAAACGACACGAGTTACACAGGTGATCAAGTACAGAACCCGTAGATGCGATCTCGAGATCGATCAACGTACGTGACGAATCGATGCAAACGTGAAGATAATGACTGACAAGGCCACAGTTGTAACAGCGAAGGACTAACGAAGAAATGCGGGATGCCGGCATGAAACGCTACATTTTTCGTAAGGCCGCCAGTGAGGTCATTGACAGGCGTCTCCGTCAGCGAGACGGAAAGTTATTTTTATTTCGTTCGAGGACTATGCGCTCTATATCTGTGGCAAGCGTAGAACTTCTCGCTTGCTGATTTTTATCACCTATTGATGTTCGTTTTTTATGGGACAATATTCGTTTCAAATTTAATGCGATAATTAATTGTAAGATAGAGTGATTGTGATTTACTTACCCGCAGCTGCATCACTATTTGGTTGTACGCCCAATGCCACCGTTGCCTCGCCGTCATCTCCGGCCGTTCTTTCAGCTGCGTAGGTACCGGAGCAGCTCCAACCATCTCGAGAAGCTCCTTGTCTGGCGGTGGTTCCGGTGGACTCCTCGGTGGAGTATCCATTTGAACACTTTCTTCCAATGACGCTTGTTTCGTTATGCTTCCTGCAAAGCAAGAAGACGAACGACATTGAAGCGCAACCTTATTGGTGTCAGTGAAATACATGTATGTAATACAAATGTATCTAATCTTACCGCGTGGACTATCGGTGTGCGACATCGGCGGCGTAGTCTTGTACGTGTCCACTAACGAGTCCTCTCGAGAGTCACGAAGCATCGCTTCATCGCCTCGCTCGTACCTTCGTGGATAATCATGTTAATTGAACAAGTATGTCGACGTGTTCGAATAATTACAAATTAGCGTTGAACCTGGACGTTACCTTTCAAGAGACTCGTCCCTCATCTTGTAGTCGTCGTTCACCGCGTTGCTCAAGCTGACCTCCGGTTCCTCTATAGATTCTTGGTCCTTG
Source organism: Melipona quadrifasciata (assembly GCA_001276565.1). NCBI lineage: Eukaryota > Metazoa > Arthropoda > Insecta > Hymenoptera > Apidae > Melipona > Melipona quadrifasciata. The sequence goes on from KQ435742.1 coordinate 1,733,689, forward strand.
AAGTATCCACGCTGATAGCTCTCAGCTCTGGAAATCGGCTGAGGAGCACCAAAGTTCTGGCCATAGCTGCCTCTCTTTTGGTACGAGTCTGTTCTAGTGAGCGGCGGTTTGAACGTTTCTTGAGTGGCCGACGAGAAGGAGTCTTTCCTCGTGGATTGCGCGTACGAGCCTCTCCTGCTGTACGATTCCTCGGGGAAGTGGTCGGAGGCGTACGAGTCCCCTCTGGTCAGCTTTGGTTTCTGAGAGTGCTGGCTGTGCTGGGAGGAATGTTGACTGAGTTGACTCTGATGCGACAGCTGCGAGTCTTTCCTCTGCGGTTCCGTCGGTATGATCTCCGGATATTCCTCGTCTTCGATGACGTCCTCCTGATACGATTCGGTTCTCGTTAATCGTTTCCCATTGGCCGCCGTGTGAACCATTGCCGTCACCGTCATACTGGCTGGAACGTGGTTAGCCGTTACGTGATTGACCATCGTTGTCGCTGGCTGCGCCGTACTCTGCGGAGACTCGATCAAAGCAGGAGCAACGGCGCTCGAGTCAGCAACCGATGGATACTCGTTGATACTTCCTTTCTTCTGCGGGATGCTACTGATCGAACTCACGGCAGTTTCGATGGACTCCTTCAATTCGTCGTCCTTGGACTCCAAGGAATCCGTGTGCTGTTGCACGAGAGGACTAGGTTCACGTTTCTCGAGCTTCTTCCTTCTTGGTGCACCAGTCGAAGACACGTCCTGACTTTCCTGAGAGGTGAAGTAGTAGTCTGACTCGCTCGACTGGTATCCGTTCGCTCTCGTCTGACCTCTCGGCGTGGTCACCGACAATTCCGGGACTTCGCTCGTTCTTCTCTCCGTGCTGGCAACCGGACTCTCTTTGTAACGTTCCTCGAAGGATCCCTGGTATGAGTCGGGATAAGACTCCTCGTATTGATCGTAAGGCTCCTGGTATTGATCCTGATAGTCGTTCTTGTACGCCGCGTTAACAGTGTCCTCTTTGCTGTACGGTGTTTGATAATCGACGTATTCTTTCTGCGGCTTGCTATAAGTATCCTCGTAATTACCTTGCGACGTAATGGGTGCCTGATTGTACGTATCCTGATTGTAAGTATCCTGGCTGTACGTACTATCCTGATTATACGTACTCTGATTGTACGTGTCCTGGTTGTAAATATCTTGACCGTACGTTTCCTGATTATACGTATCCTGAATGTATGTGTCCTGGTTGTACGTGTCCTGATTGTAAGTATCCTGACTGTAGGCTTCCGTGTTATACGTTTCCTGATTGTACGTTTCCGGATAAGTCTTCTGATAGCCCGTCGACGTGTTTATATTGTACTGGGAATCGTATTGCTCTTGTTGTTGTTGCTGCTGCTGCTGCTGCTGCTGGTACTGATTGTACGTATTTGTCACGTTATTTTGGTCGTATACGCTCGATGGCACGGAAACGTTGTAACCATCGTATTGCTCTTGATACGTATCCTCCTTGTAGGCAGGCATCGTCTTCCTATCCTGATATTGTACGTTGTTCTGGTCGTAACCCATCACCTGATAATTATCGTCTATTATCATATCACGGCTGGTTTTCCTGTATTGATCGTTCGGTTGGCTAGTGTATTGATCATTCGGCTGGCTCGCGTTCGGATATGTCACGTCTTGATACGTATCCTGATAAACCTGAGCGTTCTGCTGCACGTAAGGCTTCTGATACTCGTCCTTATACGAGTTTTGTAAATACGATTGATCGTACGTATCCTGTGTCTGTGGCTCTTGATACGAACGAGTGTACTGGTCGTCGACCTGGGGCGTGTAACTGGACCCGTATTGACTATCCTCAGCGTATTGAGTTTTGCCAGGCGCGTGCATTTGGTCGTAACCGCTCTGCTCGCTATATATACTGTCAATGTAGGTATCCTGAGGTAAATTATCTTGGCTGCGATAAGCGTAATTATAGTCCTCGTTGTAGTCAGACTTGTAGTAGCTCTCCTCGGAAGGAGTTCTAGTCTTTGGCAGTTGCCTGCTCGGTGTGGCAGGTAGGGAGGCAAGCTTACGATTGATAATAACATTGCTTGGTTTTGTTGGTGTCGGAGGTAGTTTCTTTCCCGTCCCTTCTGTTCGAGACGGCGGTCGTTGTTGTGGTTGAAGCGGTTTTCGACGACGAGTGCTGTGACCACTGCAAACGCACATAGAGATAAATTAATATCGTACGTTTGATATTACACACCTCGATGGAATGATTAAAAGAGGGGAGATTGATCGATACCTGTAATTGAGTTCCTCCGATTCGTAGCTGCGTTGTCGGGTAACGGTTGGTCTATAATCGGGTCGATGAATACCGATACTAGATGCAGGCCTCTGTGGAAGCGTTTTTCTATTGCGTTTGTTCTCGTAATAGGTACTAGTCCCCAGGTACCACTTCCCTCCGCTGTCCCATTGTCTGTCCTCGTCGTCTTGACCATACCTGGGACAAATTCAACGTTAAAGCGTAAAACTATAAATTAATGTTCAAACATCTCAGACACAACGAGCATTATCGTTCTCTCAAATCTGTTTCACTTCGCTAGTTCCAGTATATTCAGACGTAGATTGAAATGCAAAGCCGAATAGCACTCGCTGCACTTACCTTTCATCTTGATAACCATATCCCGTGGTGCTATCGTAATACTCATTGTACCTAATGTCCGTTTGGCATTCAGGATACGTGGCGCTCATTTTCCCCACTCTCCCGTCGCTGCTATATCCGTCAGTGTAGTAAGAATGATCATCGTATAAAGTCATCTGTCTTTCCAAAGACGGTCTTCTGTAAGGGCCTGTGTTCACGTGCAGAGATAAACAGGGTTACGATCTATTTTATCGTCGTTGAAGAAACGCGTAGTAGGTGCCATATATCAAAAGCTCGCACGGTACACACCACGTAATAACTATTGTTGGCCGAAAACTAGTGGAACGTCTTACCTCGTCGTCTCGAAGTGCTCGTCGTGGTGCTCGGATAGTACTCCGTGTCGCTGTAGATCCTCGTTTCGTCGACTCTCGTGCCATGGTAGTCGTAACCCTCGCTGTACCAACCATCTTGGCTGAAATCACGGGGACACGATGAGGCAAAGTCGTAATAATCGGATCACGGGAGAGAGAGATAAAAGCGGAGATGAAATGATCCGCGTTAAATGACAATGGGTTCGCTGGAAGCATGATGCGCTCGGTTAAAAGACGTAATCCAGTAATCCTCGCTCTTGTACAGTTCGCAGCGTCACTAACTGCCCCATGCAACTACCTGTGGATGTTCAGTACATTCTGAGATATCGAACTATCGTGTCTCGATCTACACGATCCTCCTTTCGTTCCTTTCGATCTTACCCTGTAAAGGATTCAAACACTACGCTACCTCGAGCCCTTTCGCAGTTTAGCGAACTAATTTTAACCACTAATAACCCATGATACTTCAATAATTTCCGAGATATTTCAAAACAAAACTTTTAAAGTGGTTTCCACCCTTCCAACGTCGACGATTGCCGATAAAAAAAGGAATACGGGTCACATATGTTTTTGAAAACTACATTTATGCTAAATTTGATCAAAATCGGTGAATAATATTTCAATAATATTTCCCTTGTAAGTATTTCGTCCAAAAGTCATGATTGTGTCGTATAATGTTTCGTTCGTAAATGCGAAAGGGTCGATACGCGAATTAATCTTCTACGTCGAGTTTAAACTCGCGATCGAATCGGCGAATGCAAAAGTTACCAAGTGCTCGGGTACGAATGAGCATGTGAATGATTCGAGAAAAATTGGCGACCAATTAAGCGACTGTACAAATGTCGTGTGCTACGTTTCTGTGAAAGCTACGTTCGCTATGACGGTGCTCTAAGGCACAGGGTTGAACTAACAGGGTGACACGCTCTAATGAGAGAAAACAGCTAGATGGAAACGTGTGATCTACGGTTCGAATATGCGAGTTATGCGATGAAAATCGTAGAACTTTCTCACGAGACAGAGCTGGGTTACTCGTTTCGTACCTGTCCTCGTAATCCCACGTGTGCTTCCGTCGTCTAAATCAAGCAGAAGAAAACAGTAAGCGTTTTTTTTTTCTCTTTCTCTTTTCTCTTTGAGTCACGCGATTCAGGGTCGCGCAAATTCCCATCGAATTCAACTCTACAGATTCGTCGAACGACACGACGAACACGTGGAAGCTACTTTGCAAAAATTGGACGTCCGAGCATTTTTCTCGCTGCACGACCCTGTTATCTACCATCTTTTCGTATTCGTTCGTAATAAATGAAGTAAATTTAACTCGCGTTCAATCTCTACCTTGATGCAGCAGCGGCGAAAGAGGAAGAAGAAGGGCAAGAAAACTGCTAGTAACAGTTGTATCAAGAGTAATCGTAATCAAAAGAAGAGGTCTCGCTGTTGGATTTCTCGTTTCCGGCATTACGTGTGTATTACTTTATCTATCGATTATCGTGTGCGCGTTGTCGGTGTTTTAAGACTCGGTATAAATGTCAAATACCTGTACTCCTTATAGTGTCTTGGTCTACTATTGTAGAAGAGTGGCTCGGAAGATTCTGAAGCGTGCTGAGACTGAGAATACCTTTGCGGTGGACCCTCTTCGGGATACGGTTCGTCATAACGTGGACTGTGGCCCGATCCACCGTAGCCTCCGTAATTACTCGGAGCCAGCCTCCCTCCGACTGTAGCTGGAATCTGGCGGCGTCAACAATCAATAAAACACCATTCCCCGAAGCACGCTTTCTTCGCGAAACTATATAGACGAGATTCAACCTCTCGGCGAAACTTAAATGTCACTTCTCGCCGCATTTATCTTACAACATATAAATTTGTCGTACGTGCTGTGTTTGCCCGATTCGAAAAATACGACTGGTCTGCGATTATTTTATGAGACGAACGTACTCTTATATCAAGCATATCTATGAATGATTATTGAAATCTTTCTTTGAAAATTATAAATGGATATATGATATTTTTCTACATTTATTTAGATTTTAAATAATTAATTTGCTGTCCTGCGCTTTTATTTAATATATTCTGTTATTTTAAAATATTTATGCAATATATCCCTCCACTTTCTGCTACATTTAAGAAATTTATCTCAAGTGCTATGCATTTGCCTGATTCAAAAACTACGACAGGTCTGCAATTACTTTGTAAGACAAACACCAAGAATATTCGTACACCAAGAATACACGAGTGTCTGTGAATGATTATTAGAATTTCTTCTTGGAAATTATCCAAGTCCTGTGACATATTTCTACATTTACTTTTCACGTTCCCGTGAAATTTTAAATCTGCTGTTCTACATTTTTATTTAATGCGTCCTATTGTTTTCAAATATTTATTCGATACACTCTGTAATTTTACTCAAATTGTCGTGATATAATTTGATGAATCCTCGCTCTTCACATCTTCGCAGTAGTGTCTGAGATATTCGACAATTCCAGCGTACTTTCGTAAAGTTCTTGACAATGTTTCAAAATAAGATCGGCAGTCGTTCGACAGTTCAACCCCCGATCGAAAGGGTCCAAATCTCCGCGTAATTTCCAAAGTTTCTAATTAACGTCGTTTGGAATATCGATTAAGGTAACGAAGTATCGATCGAGCGGTACCTGATGATCGTCCCTCTCGTAGCTATTTTCTCTCGAGGTCTCGAGGGATCTCTGAGGGGTGGCCAATTGGTTGGCAGCGGTACGAAACTGCGAGGCCGAGCTGTTTGCACCTTGTCCGCCTACTGGATAATTCAGGTCCGACGTGTAGTCCGAATCCTCCGAGTAACCCGCTGAAAGGCAATTCAAATTTAACGTTACCGCGGCACAGTGTAAATCTTTCGTTTCGAACAATCGTCATCAGGCTTGCGTCGTTCGAAACGAAAAACCAAAAAAAAAAAAAAGAAAAATAAATTTCAAATGCAGAGAGAAACAAATTCGCTAGCAAGTTCGTGCGATTTAACAACCACTTTCATTTTCTTCTTTTCTTTTTTTCTTTTGTTCTTCTCTTTTTTCTCTTTTCTCGTTTTCATTTCTCTCGCAAACCGACTGAAAACGCGCGCTCGAGAAGCTATTTAAAAAGTTTGCCATTGTCGAAATCAAATCAAAACGTACAACAAGACATTGGCGTGTGCGCGTGTGTGTGTGAGCGTGTGTAACAACGCAGAGACGAATTTGCTGGAAAATATATCGCAAGATCCTTGTGAAGATCGTCGTGAGAATCCGTGGGAAGCAAGCATCGTGGGAGCGAATCACGATGAGCTTTTTCCTTCTGTTGACTGTCCCCAGGGCAGAGGAGATATTAAACGACGATTACCGGAAATATCGGCGCTCGAGAAAGGAAGAAAAAAAAATGACAATCGCGGACGATATTTGTTTGCCTTGCTTCGCGACGCGAGGAAAGACGGCCGCGTTCCGATCGCGTTAACTTTAAACGTACCTTCGCGCGTTCGGTCAAAAATTGGTCGATATTGGACGAATCCGCAGATATTGAAACGGTGCAACAGCGGGAAACAGAAACGGTTGAATGTCCATGCGATCTGATCGTTGACAACGGGGCGTTTTGACGTGTTTCAGGGTAAGAGTTTCAGAATTTTCGTTCGAGGGGAACACATCGGAGGTCCACAGAACGAGGAGAATCAAAACGATTGCAAAGTGAACGAAAAGAAAAGCAACGAAACAGGCTTTAAAAGCGTCGACGGAAACTTCACTACTTGAGCATATATAATATAGAAAAATGAAAACGAAAGGTACATCGTAGAAAAGATAAAGTCGTAACCATGCCAGAGGTGTAGCGATCATTGATGCAACGAGAGATCTTTTTGTTTCATCGAACGGGGGGAGTTGAATTTTTAGGGATAAGTTACCGACGATTCTCGGTCGATGGTCGATAACCAACAATGGTGAATGGCGTTTCGTACCGTGCTCGCTGTGATTGAAAATATCCACGTGCGTACTCCGTGGATAACGCAATTGCGATTGCACAAAGTATTCTCGTGGTCGGTGATCGCAAATAAAACGAGCCAAGCGTCGCGGTGCGATCGATTTTTGTGCGAAAAGCTGGCGGCGCAAACAGTGCCTCTGCCAATCGAGAGTAGCGTTCGAGCGAACTTTTGCCTGAAAACGATCGACCAAAATGCTTCGGCTCGGGAGGAACCGCGAGAGATGGAAATCGACGCAATTCGATACGACGCGTGATACGAATACGTTCGCTGCTCGCAATTAAGATCGATGCAAAGCGCGTGGTCGAACAGCACTTCGCCGACGTTTCAACGATATCGTTCCGAGAGAAGGCAAACGTTCAACTGTTAATCTAAACGAAAATCGACGCAGCACGTTGGACCTAGGTACATACGGGAGTAATAAGATAACGACAATTGCAAAGTTCCCGCGAGTTTTAAGCGCAACTTCACGGATCTCTAACGTTGTTTAAACATTTGCCAAACTAATTTGCCAATTAGCCGCACCCTGTGACTTTCGCGGTCCTACGTCCGCGGCGCGGCGCTCACAATCCGAGAAACGATGAACCGAATGAAACTGATAATCGACAAACGCGAGATCGTGGATGTTCCATCGTGCTGCGTGCTACGCGATCCGGAACGACAACGACGATTTAATCGCGAGCAACGCGCTGAACGTATCAACGAGGATCAATGGGTGATTCGGTGATGTTCGCGCGCCGCGTTGAAAAAGGAAAAATGAAATTGGCGCAAGCGAGACGGACGCGAGTGTAACAACTAATCGGGGACGTTCCTCTCGTGTAGAGAAAGAGAGAGAGAGAGAGAGAGAGAGAGAGAGAGAGAGAGAGAATTTCGTATAAAACAGCAGCCACTTAACAAGTGACTTGGCGAGTACTTACAGTGGCCTATATTGTACAATATCTGTCGTCGTGCCTGTTCGGCTCGTGCTTCCTGGTCCATCATGTTGTTCAGCATTTCCAGCTTCCTCTGCAGATCGGCCGCCTCCGTGTTCTCGGGGTCTTTCGAAAAGATAGACATCGGTGGGGAAATGGTTAATCGCGGGTGTTTCGACTGTCTCTACTGTCTCTAATCTGCATCGATTACTTTTCAGTACTACGGGTACTGAAAAATCTGAGAGGAGT
>KQ435742.1:1754855-1793382 GCA_001276565.1 Melipona quadrifasciata
GGGAGCGCGCATAAGAATAGAGAGAGAGAGAGAAAGAAAGAGTGGGTGTGATAATCAGAGAATCTGTAGTAGAAATCTCAGGTGCAGTGGCTGACGAGCAAGAAGGGGTTTACGTATCGCTAATTACGTACAAACAGCGTGGATTCTCATTTCTCGTGGATCGTGTGCGCGTAACTCTTCACGTTCGCGACCGGATCCGATCGTCCGCTGACAAACAGCGGGTTTGTTATAAAACGTACAAAATCGCGATTCGTTACATCGAAATAAAGTCGAACGATCTTTGCAAATGCTTGTGAATGCATTTCGAGAGAGAGAGAGAGAGAGAGAGAGAAAAAAAGGAATCGCGTGTGTTTGACATCGCGGCTCCGACCGCACGATCGACGAGAAATCCACATCGCGTGGAAGTCAGATGCATTGGTCAGAAAAAAAACCAGGATATTAAAAGCGAAACGAAGATCTCGGGATCAAGGACGATCCTGAAGTCAGGACGGTCCTACGATCGGGACCAAGGATCTTGACGAGGGTACCTGAGCCACACATGGGCCGGGCTGCTCGCAACTGCATTGCCGTTTCACTCGTTAGCAGGGCTTTCCATCTCGTTCGTTGTTCGCACTTTCCTGATTGGTCAGAGACTGATCAGACTGAAGATCGGCCGTGCATGATCCGATTGTGCGATCATGTCCTAATTTCTTTTTTTTTTTTTTTTTTTTTTTTTTTTTTTTTTCATCTCTCGCGTGTCAGCGATTACCAAAAGATTTCTGCGATACGGATTTGGGTTCTAATTAATTTTCGATCCCGCTCGACGCTACTTTTCCATCTTTCCCCGTTTTGCTTCCGGAAGAAGATACGATGATCTTGCCTTCCGTTTCTTTGAATTAAAAAAAAAAAAAAGAAAAAAGAAAAAAGGAAAAGAAGGAGAGATTAATAACCGTTTCTTTGAGCGATTATCTCTTTGTTTGCGGCCGGTTATAGAACACCGATGGCACGATTTACGAGATACTCGGCCACCACGAAGGCGGAATCTAAAGAATCAATAATAAATCACCTGAGCGAGGATATAGAGAAACAATGAAACTTTCAATTTGTGGCCAACATTCCTCGTTGCGTTATTCCGATCGAACGATGACGATTCCGTGGAAGAAGGTAGAAAGAGGTCAGCGTATATAGAAATTTTCTATCTGGATATATATCGTCGGAATCTATACGACAAGACACACTTACTCGCCGTAACGTCTATTTTCACAATCGCTTATTTTTAGAATCTCTCTCTTTCAGAACAATTGATCGAGCACGATCTAAACAGTTATCGCTGGAAGAACGCTCTTTGTATGATTTGGCTACTGCACTTGGAACTTTGAAATCCATACTATAATAATTTGCAGCTGCTCCTTCTACGCGTAAGTACGCATCTCACGCGCTTTTCATCTTTTCAACGAGACCGTAAATTTCCGTGCTCCCATCTGCATATCTTATCAAACTAGGTTTCAACAGTTTCAGCCTCGATACTTGTTGCGTGCGCGTAATCTTCTGAATTTGATTGGCCAACGTTCGTACGCTTAACTCTGTCCGTATGGATAGTTGAGATTAAAAGTAAAGACTGGCTAGTTACTTGATCACTAAACGCGACTTATCGCTAAAACTATCAAAGTGGTCAAAATGACCAATTTATAATTTTTGTTGGACATTTTATAGACGTAAAAACAGTGTGTTTTTAAAGATTCGAACAGAAATGAATAGAAGCTTGTATGATAAAGTTTCTCTATTTTTTCGTCTTCAATGTCTCCGATGGAAATTTTGATGCTTTAATCATCGATGGTTGTTTCAGTATTAATTTAATTTATATTAATTGGCTACGTCAAAATGTCAGAAATTGGTCTGTGAGGCTGAAACAGAAACAGAGAAAGACAACAAATGGAAATTTCGGGTAATTTGGCATAACTCGATTTCAAACATCTCTCAATTCGGAGAATAGATTGAATTCCAGATATTTCCCTAAAGACCGCTTATTACTTTTCGTCCCCCACAATTTTGGGTCCGAATTCCCTCACAAATGATGAGCTCAGTCACAGAAAGTAATTGAAATTCATTGACCCGTTAGTTGCATGTTATTTTATAACAACTTTGCCGACTAGTTTAACACTTTCACGTATTGATTCTGTTTTGTATTGTTTTATATTAAATATCAATGGAAATAAATAAATGAAAATATCTATCAACGCTAAAACGTATCGAAATATCCCAATCATTACAATTGAAATGTTAATTAAAATAAATAGATCTGTACAATCGTGTTTCTGTCCAAACGGAAATTAATATCAACTTTTTGACAACAACATCCGCTATCGTTATCTATCTTTCAAACGTTTCTTATAAAAAACGAAAGTCAGGCATTGACGATTGTTATAGTACATTAATAAAATTAAAACAGTGCAATAACAGAATTGTTCATGAAACTTTTACAATGATAGTTTCTTCGCGACTGTCGTTTCAAAGCTCCTCGCCTGGGGAAAATGCTGACAAACTATCCTCAGGAGTTTTGCAGACCGTTCACGATGAGTTCGAACTCGGATTTCCAACATTTTCAAGCACTTAATTTCAAAAGTAGGATAACGCAACGCACGCGTCGATCATCCGAGCTCCGCGTCCAATGAAACTTGCCGCCTACGTCACTCTGGTCGCGCAATTTTTCGCTTGGTAGGGTACCAATCTTGGCCCCGGTGCCAACGACGCGACTAAACATTCGGTTTAGCGCGAGAAGCTGCTGCACCGATAGCCATCTTACTTCTCCATGCCGATATTTTCCTCGATAAACAGACTCTTGCGACTTGGTTGATCGTATCACGCCTCTATCTATTTTCCGATACTTATCCCTCCCCCCTTTGTGCAACGAAACGACGAGAGAGAGAAAGAGAGAGAGAGGGAGGGAGGGAGAGGGAGAGAGAAGAAGTGGTTGCACGAAGAGGTACGAACGAAACGTGGTCGATCTGCTATTTCTGCCGAGGGAAGGAAGCAAGAATCGCCAAGGGGATCAGAAAACAGAAACAAACGAAAAGATAGGGAGGAGAAATAGATTGAAGAGAGAAAGAGAGAGAGAGAGAGAAAGAAGAGAGACTCAGCCGGTTGTTTCGCGAGAGCAAAGATCTTATCCCCGCGCCGTGGGAATCCGGAATAACGCCCAGGATCCGTGCGGAACTCGCGCGAATCCGGGCACGTAAATAGCGATTTCCAAAACTGCGATGCAAGTGGCCGAATAACCATTCGCCTAGACGATCTCCAGCGCCGAGGTTAAGTTCAGATTGCATCGATGCGGTCGGACGGTGTGTATTGGACTTTCGAGACGGACGACTCGCGCAGTTTTGAGAAAACGTACATACGCGCATAAAGTCGTTTTCCTTTCTTTTTTCTTTTTTATTTTATTTTGAGTCGATGCAACTTGATGTTTATCCCGACTTAATGGCAGAAACTGGGCGATTTTATTTTATTTTCAAATACCAGTCGTCGACGATTTCTGTACGATCGGATCGTACCGCGAAAATTTAGGAAACAAGCGATCAACGACGGGAGGTGAAAATGTAACAAAGGGATGACGAAATAATACGGGGATTAACAGGGGGTAAGGTTGAAAACTCGCGTCGAATTTGATCCGTTTAGCGGTAATTGAGCGATAATATTCAGTAAATAATTCAATCTCTAATATTCAATTTCAATAATACAGTTTATTATTAAATCATTGTTCGTTGTGAATTCTCCTCCCTCGCGTGCAAACGAAATTAACAGGGAGTTTCGGTAGACTCGGAGCCTTAAATTCCGTTGCGCGAAAAAAGTCATCGTAGCGTGCTAATCGTGGCATTAAGGACTCTGGTCTAGATCCCAACAAACGTTTAATTAACGTGAATTCGTCAAGCTCGGCGAGGATACAGAAAATTTAACTTTATTTGTGAAAGGTAATTACGAGATGCAAACCACGACTTCGTTCGAATCCACTCAACGATCTACAACGAGGAGAATCAGACAGGAGAAGCACAGCACAGGGATATTAAACTAAAAATATCTGAAACATCTGTCAAGATATACGAAGGAGACAGAAGAAGCATTCTGCGTAAAACTGGAGATGGAGATCAGAAACTTCAAACCTCATTTTACCCTGTCGGCGAATTCAATCTACCCTGATGTGCTAATCTTCGCACGATAGGTATGTGAACGTAACAACAATTTTCGAGATTCCGCAAAAAATGATTCGTGCCTTGCAGATGATTTTTTCGTTGTTGAAATTTTCATTTGAGAAAAAAATTTAGTCAATTACATGATACACTCGTTATCACTGTGCAAGTAACGAACATGACACGTTATATGTAATATAACGACTGAGACCGTGGTTATAGTGAATTTACTGTATAATATTTTAAAAACTGCATAATATTTTCTGAGAAATAATGAAATATATCGTTCTTCGAACGTTGCATTCATCGTAACACGTGCCCATTGTGACCACAGCCTTGAACCTATTTTCTCGAAGCAACCCACCTCTAACAAAGGATTGACTTATTGAGATGATTGATTTCTGAACACCCTTCGTGCACCCATCGCACGTGAGCCATTCTTCAGCCACTGTTCGTAAGCCGCGCAATATTTCTACCGAAAAGTGTTTCTAAAAAGAAACCCGCGTCTATCCATCACAATCAAACCGCGTTGATCTCAGCAGGTTTGAAATTCGCTGCAACGTCGCAACAAAGGAATCGCGCGTTCCATTTACACGCTGCGATTTTATCGACGATCAATCACTCCTCGCCCGATAACGAAGCGAAAGAAAAACAGAGAGGGGAGGGGGTAAAACGCGTGGTAATTAAATTACGTATTCTCGATCGTTGAAATTCTTCTCCCCGACGAACTTAAAATTCAAAACGAAGAGCCGCGCGGCCGAACGCCGGGGCGCGAAAGGTACACGAAAGAAACGGACCGGGGAGCGTTCCGCGGCGCCGTGGCGTTCGGCGGAATTCCATTAAACCAGTTGGCGCGGATCGGGAAACAGAGGGAACGCGAGAAGAAGGAGGGGAAAAAAGAGAACGAGAAGAGAGCGAGGGCAAAAAGAAAAAAAAAGGGAAAAAAGGAAACAAGAGGGAAAAGAGGAAAGAAAAAAAAGAAAAGGGAGAAGGAGCGCTGGGTGAAACGTCAGCTTTCGTTGCCGGTAGGTTTATTATAAACGGCCTCGTTTTCCTCGTTTCGCAACACGGTCAAGTGGAGCATCGCGTGGCGAAAAATAATTTGCGCCTTTGCGTCGAGAAAGCTACTGCCACGAAACCGGGGGGGGTTGCCTTCTTTCCGAACTCGCGGCAGAAATAAAGAAATTTCGCCGTCAGCGGGGAACGACTCGCGAATCGGTCACCGAAATCCTCGCGGCGCGGCGTCGTCGTCCGGTTTGACGGCGTTTCGCAAATTTAGAAAGGCGCGTTGATGAAAAAAGTTTCGGCGATCAACGAACCGCGGATGCAACTTTTTTAACGAGTCATCGAAGTATCCAGCGCCCGCGCGCCAATCCGAGCGCGTTCCTACGGCAATATGAATATAATAGTGTTTCGAGCACGCTCGAAACTTTCCGTAAGCGATGTAAAATAATTGGAAATTTTTTTTCGCCGAACGTATATCTCGATAGCCAGCTGGCCGATCCGTGCGCGCGGCAGCTGAGCACGGCGGATAGTTCGCGAAATTTAATAATTGAACGTCGCGCGAAAATGGAATGCAAATATCGACGACGGGGAAAGTCTCGATTGAAAGTGAAGGAGAACGATCCGTTTCAGTCAATTTGTCACATTTTTCACGTTGACGAGAGTGTGTTCAAATAACGTTGTACTGTATCTTCAACGAGTGCTAATATTTGCTGATTGGTGTGCCGTTGAAATGTAATAATAATATCGTCCATAACGTGCAAATAACTCCCCAAAATCCAGCGAGTTCCTCATCCCCCGGTCGTTTCGAAGAAATTCGACTCGGTAAAAAAACCACGGCTGAATCGTAACATGTCGTTAACCCTGTTCCAAGAGAGAGAGGGAGAGAGCGGTAGGATCGATAGAGAGTAATGGATCGTTGATGTGCCGGTGACCGGGCAATGTATGAAAGCACGCTACTTCCAGGGGAGAAGAACCGAACGGACCCCCCCCCCTCCTCTGTCCGCCCCCCTGGGAATAAAAAGTTCGACGAAAGCCGCCGTGCACTCGCTACGTTCTTATGCACAGGTCGTGAAAACGCTGGACTTGTTGGACGCCGCGGCGCAGAAATATCGAAAACAAGTAACACACGTACGATTTCGAAAGTCGAAAGATCGCACGCGTCGTGAGGTTGCAACTGACGTGTGCACTTCCGATTGTTTCTCGATGGTACGTGTCGATTCGCCATCGTGCTACCTACGTGTACTTGCTGTGAACGTACTTCGCGCTAAAATAACACGACAAATAACTATTGGAAACTATTCTCCAAGAATTCCTCAATTGCCTGCGTTCGCACTTCTCTTTTCCACTTTTCTTTTCGCACGCGCGCGATGAAATTAATTAATCGGACCGGACCGCTGCCGCGGTTTGCCTAACGAGAGCTCGCGTGAGCGAAATTCGGTCTTTGGCAATTATTCAGTGAGATTTGATTGCTTAGACCGGGGGACAGCGACGTTGGGAGAGTTACAAAAGAAAGAGCAGCCGCTGCAGAAGGCTACCTGGGCAATTTCAAGAATTAATTTCCGCCCGGCTCCTGCAGAGAATGTCTTTCCCTTAATTATAAGATTCTTCTCTCGGAGCGCCGTTATTCTGTCTTAAGGATCCCAAAATTGCTCCTATCTTTTCCACGTTTGAACGTCTTCCGTTTCTTTCCGTCGTATTACCTTCAAAGTCCATCCGTCTCGTTTCTAATTAGAGAAATTCACGAATCATAAAGCTGCGAACGAATCAATTTGCAATAAAGGGGAACACCGAATGAGAGAGAGTGAGAGAGAGAGAGAGTGCAAAGTGACTATCTTACTTTGTCCAACGATCGCTGTCTCTTTATCTTTCGCGGCCAAGCAGCGAGGATGTGCCGCCGACTTTTGAAATTGTTTGCGTTTTCCACACACTCGGCCCGTCTCTCTAAAAATACCGGTTATCTGTTGCTCTAAATCAGTTGGAGTTACGCTCGCAGCCCATGGGAAGCGGGATTTACATTTTTTCGCAGTTATTCAAAGCCCTCCCATAAATAATGCATGCCCTCCCTCTCGCATTGCGTTGCATACGGTTGATCAACGGATCAGATTGACGCGTGTTATACACAGTTGTTTGTAGCAATATCGTTCCCCGTGTCACGAAATTCCTTCTGGCGTGCTTAAATATCGATCGGCCGAGATTAACAAAAATTATAACCGAGCGAGAAATTATTTCAAAGCCAACGCGAAACTTGGTCTTTGCGAGCCTTCTCAGAACTCGAATTTTTTTAGCAATTTTAGCGTAAGAAATTTCCAACCGCCGGTAAATTCAACGCAAATTCGAGATCTCGTTGTTTCGAGGAATCGTTCCCTCCTGTGCGATTCCCTCCGTTCAGCCGCGTTCTGTCCGTGTCTTATCGCGAAGAAAATCGACTCGAAGAAACCTGGCGAGAATCGTTTCGTGCCCCCGTTAATTTTTCACGAAGGCGAACGAATTACGGAACGACGATGCACGATTGTTGCAAGGGTCACGGCAAGAGCGGCAAAAGTTCACGCGGAAGATACCGACACTTCTACGAACTTTTTCTATTTTCCCCGACACCGGTCACAATCACGCGTTTCCCCCTCGAGTCTTTCGAAATCCCAACTGCCTTTGAAACATGCAACCACGTTCAATTTCGTTCACAAGTATTTTTCATTCAGGAGCCACGTACTTGTAGCAATATTAGATAACACTTGACGAATCATTAGGCACTTGGATGAATTTCATTCAAGGATCGTTAACTCGCTTGGAACTTTTCGCTTCTATTCGTCAAGTTAGATATTCTTCTTGAGTACGTTCACATTGTAGACCGAGGATTTTTTATACATTCACGAACAAACTTAAAGGTACGAGAGATACGAGAAAAGTGTGTGAAACGTCAATAGTCGATACTTGGGTTCCACATACTTTTTCAATTGTCACCAAGAAAATTACGAATTTGGATAAAAGTCTGTAGTCAATACAGCCCCTTAATAAGTAACATTCACAAATATTCTCCAATCTCGTTGCGTCATACGAATGCAAACTCCTCTTCGATTAATCGCTTTCCCGACAGCCTGGATCAATTATTGCGCCCCGTACAAGCCAGCGAGTGTCCCGATACCGACGAGGACGAGGTGTAGGTACACACCTACCGTCGTGTAAGTAGACGGTATTCATCCGTGCCGGACATTACGGTGGATCGGCGAGGCGAGTACACGACAGGAAAGCGAACAGCCGAGCCTCCCACCCACCCCCGAAAGCCTCGACAAGTTTCTAGACGTACTCAATTAAAAGTTCCAGCCACTCGAAACGCGGAGTGGCGCGCGGCGGTCCCGAGTGTGCACGGGGCAGAACCATTCTGTCTTCATTTTTTCTCAAGTGGATCTACAGTCGATCGGGAGGAAATGGCACGATCCGCTGGCATTTCATTATCGCCTCGATTACACGAGTGCTGCTGGTTACTGCCAGGCAATTTCACCCGACCCTTTAGATTCACCGCTGCAACGCATCCGCAGCCATCGACCCTCTTTAACCCTCCCCATCACCCACCCACTCCTCCCCTTCCTTCGGTAGAACTACATCGCCCATTCCCTTCGTTTAACCTCTGTCTACCTCCTTTCTTCCGCCGGTTTAACGTTACGCTTTGTTCCCGACTTTTTTTTTTTCCACGCCGGCCCGGCATCGACGGCATAATCGCGCGAGATCGCGTTCGATGGGCCCGCTCTCTCGTGTCCCGGGTGGTGAGAGTGGCGCGGTGTGCGTATGTACACACGGCAGGTACTTTTGGCAATCGCTGTAAAACTCGACGACATCTCGCACGATAAAGAGCAACTCTACTCGTTTCACGTTTGTGACCATTTCTTTGTTTTTTTTTTTTTTTTTTCGTACGTTAACGCGTGAAAAGCATGGCGCATATTGCGCGCACCATGATGACGACGATTCGCAAGGTCTTCCTTCGAGGGGTGGGCATGGTGGATAAATGAATAGAAAACCTGTCGTTCCGTACGTTTCGAATGAGAAATTTGTGGAACGTACGGTTGAAACGTCCGCCGATTCGTTGTTTCTCGTTCGAGCGATTTTCATTTGAACCACGGACGGATAATGCCTCGATAAACGCGACAATTTCACGTATTTTTGTTTCGAAAGGCAAGGCTCGAAATTCCGTGCTCGATGACTGTTAACGTTCGTTTTACAGCAAAGTACACGCGTGACGCGGCAACCGTCGAAACGAAAATTATTTAAACAGCGAGATTTAAACAGCGTCGGTTCTCAACTCGGACCTGAGAGCAACGACTAACGAAACAATTCACACGGAATGGCAAAAATTCTGATGAATGAACGGTAGAATTTTTATGCCGAGAGGCTGAGGGGGTTCGAAGCTCGCGAACGATTCACTCCGCGTCGATAAAGCGCATTAACGAAAAGGCATTTCTCTCGCGTTTTGAATTGCAAAACGATACCTCGACAGTCACTTTGAATTTGCAAGCAACGTCCGATCGTTTCAAGACGATCGGAACAACGATGGACTCGTCGAGGGAACAGAATGAACCGGCGTTTCTTTAATGGTTATTAAAAAACGGTTGATTGAAAACTATCGCTCATTTGCAAACAAGAGACAAAGAGAGAGACAGAGAGACAGACAGAGAGAGAGAGAGAGAGAGAGAGAGAGAGAACTTGGGCCACGTTGATATTCATTCCGTCTCAAAGACAAGTATCCGTATTTTCCAATCCGATTCCATTGAATCGCTTATTCTCTTGTTCCAATTTACTTGAAGAATCCACGCGGATGGACTCTCTCGTCTGAATCTCTCGTTAATAGATCAATTTTCTATTCATTTATCGGCAATGTGGGCACATATACACGTCCGCGGACACGTACGCTTATACATTCGACAGACATGCTTTCACCATTGTTCTACAGTCCGAGTAAGGAGTAAGGAATTTTCTGCTGACTTACCGAACGGAAGCTCCAAACGGCAGTCTATGAGAAGCGAGTGGCCGGTTGGCTTTTTCGTGCCGATGATTTCGGCGCCTCTCATCTCGAGCTCCGAGTCCAGGCTGACCCATTGTCCGGAACCCTCCTGCAAAACGAGAATCAAATATCGGTTAACAAAGAGCAACAGAAACACCATGCTGCTCTATTTATGAAATGATCGGACAGATTAAGCGCAAAAGAGATACAAGTGAGGCGTAATCAAGTTTCTGTCGGAGTTCAGGACAGGGAAAATTCAGAGTCGATCACGAACAACGAAACAAATGGAAAACAGATCACATAAGATGGTTTGGTAAGATCGACTTGACAGAACGTGCTCCGATCAGAAAATTACAGACAAATCGGACTATATTCTTTACAATGGAATATTGTACGACCCGATTAAACTGATTTTTGGTAACTAAATTAACGTTCGTATTATTTTATCACTGAAAGTGATTTTAGTGGGGATAACCCAGAAAATCGGGCCTCTTCAGGTGCAACGCTAATGCAACGAAAATTAACGATTGGTTGATTTGGGTCACGTGATTCGCGAGAGGGCGTGGGGTAGACCTTGAGTAGGAGGGGCGTTGTCTGGGACTGAGCGATCGCGTCTGTAATTTGTTTTGCATATCAATAAAATTTTATGGCAAAAAAGTTGCTTCTGGGCCCTTCGGTGAGACGAATCGTACTGGGGTACAAGTCGTGCAGATTTTTATGTCGCCTGAATTCTGGCAATCCCGCAAGAAACAACAAAGAAATGAATTCAACGAAACAGTGAATTCCTAAGAAATTAATTCATCGTTGACGCGATTCTCACACTGTCGCTAAAAATCCAGAAAACGGGGACTGTTTTTGACAAAACTGAGCGAGCGCTGCGGACAATGGCGTACGCTCCGTTTGACGCCGAATCGTCGATCGTTTCCATCCCAACGACTCTCATTCACGTCGAACCGTTTAACGCGAAAACGACGGAACGTGCGCATACAATAAACAATGGATCGTTAGTAGGTACTAGAGACTCGTGCTAGGCTGTTGCGACTATGCTAAATTCCCCTAATGCACCCATCTAAATTCTAACTGAGCCACGTGCGCACGGTGAATCGGTAACGGCGCGAATAACGGCGAACATCAATCGACGCTGGCTACCAGTATCTTACTCCGACGCGAGTTAAATAACGTTATGAATAAATTAGCAAGATTGCCGGGTTTCTCTTCGTCGAGGGCGCGAAAACGGCTGCGAGATTGTTCCTCCGCCGCTGCAGATATATAATCCGCTCGCGAAACAATTTCACGCGTTAAGTTCTGCCCTCGCGTTACACCCCTTCGGTTTAACAGGGATGCAATTATTAGACACGAGCCGCGAATAATTTACGTAAGCGAACGTAACTTTGTCGGAACTATTCTTCGCGGGCCGAGGTACACGAGCCTCTGTAAAAGCAACTTTGGTCTTTCGAAGTTTCGAAAGGGAGAAGGACAGGCCTTTAAAATTAGAGTCCGAGATTTTCGGAGGTTTCCGGCGTAGATTCGACGAGAAGTGTTGAGAAGAACTTCGATTAAATATAGAGTCTAAAATCAATTGTTTGACGTGTTAAATTTGTCTCGACAGCGAGACAGTATCTCAAAACGTGAAAACAAATCAGTCAAGAGAGGTTGATTTTAGAACCAGTATTGTTTCCAATACCTATGTTTAGTTCCTGGGAATTTTACTTTAGACAATATTTACAATCTTCTTCAGATATGGAAATAAACTCCCATCCCCGCAAAATATCAGACTCCTAAGATTTTTTTCAATTTGACTTGGGTTAAGTTTAAAATTTAGCCATACGTATGCAGGCATGATTTTGCTGATACGTAGAGGTAGGATTAACGTTGGCGCGATGGAGGCAACAGAGCAGACTAGTAATGGCCATGTACCGTAGGCTGAAGGCACATAACACGTGTACATAAATTCTAGAAAGGTCTCTTTCGCCGGCGTGGCTCCGGGGTTTCGTACTCTCAGAAATGAGCTGCGAAGCATGGCCATCAAGGTGCACGGGCGGCTGTTTGCAAATGGCAAGCCGTAATTAAAGCAATTCTCTTTTATCCGCAGCTGCCGCCGGCTGCGACTTACAGCCGGAACGAACGCTAGCCACCCCGTGTCTCCAGTCGTATTTCTCCAGGGGTGGGTTTGCGCGCGGTCCGCGCCGCTCTCGCCGCCGTTTCTTCTTAATTATTTGCAACGAGATCACGTTGACCAATTAGCCGTTCTCCACCGATTTCGTCGGAACGATACGTGCCGCGCGGCAGCGCCACGTTTCGCCGCTGTTTCAAATTTACGCGCGTATCCTTTACAAAATCGAAAGCTATTTCTCCAGCCTTGATCTTCGATCGTGTGCATTGACTGTGACATGCTCGTTCGAGAAATCAATATTGCGCAAGGGTTTCTTTTCAGAAACGTCCTACAAAAAATTTGATAAATTAGGTGAAGAGTAACGTGATAATGGTAAAAATAAACTAGCACAAACATGCATGGAGTATAATAACAGTTTGGTAAAGTTAAAAAAAGACTTTTCCTAATTAGAAAAAAATTACGTGGTTTCCCTTCAGAAAATGAAAGAATTTCGTCTTAGTGTACAAGGTCGTTCTGCATCAAATTGTTAAAAGAGGTGCTTCCTGTAGGAAGATAAATATTACACACAAGTATATATCGAGTCTGTTTTCTAGAATTAATAAAAAATTTTAATTTATTCCGTAATTATAAAGAAAAGCCACTATAATTGTCAATTTAAATGTAACTAACATTGAAGAACTCAAACTAAAACTTCTGATGCAATTTACATCATTCATCATTTCATTTCTTCTAGAAAGGGTCCTTTTTCTAGAAAGCCGCTCAATCATCGTGCAGAGTAGTCGCCAAGAAAAACTGTCTCGCTAAAAAAAAGTGCAGCATAAAACGACAAAAGTCGTACATTATGCAAAAATCGCCACATGAAATTTCACTCGCGAAAGAAATGAATAAAAAGTCTATAAAAATTTCCATCGTCTCGCGATAGAAAGCTTTCGAGTTCGCAATTTTCCGTATCTCTCTATATATACTTTTCCGACAACATTTTACTCAGCTATCAACGTTAATACGTTGGCTGCCGAAGTTTAACCCGGTCGTAAAAAAAAAAAAAAGAAAAAGAAAGACGATTCCGTCGAGACAAGTTTAATTCGTATCTGCGTGTTTCCACCAATATCAATTTCGCCGATGCGCAAAGCGTAAGTTTCAATGAGAAACTTTCATGGAAACGCAGAGAGAGTCGCAACATCGCCGGCGTATTGATACATTTACGAATCGCAATGTAAACGGAGGTTACGATATCCACGGTAAGACAAGACACTTTCGCAAATTTACGCCTCCAACGTTCGTGATATTGGAATATATACGAATGTAACGACGGCGAGGGGAATATAAATCGAGGCCAATTGGTTCGTTACGGTAATAGAGATTTCCATTCGGCGGGCTGCTTTTACTACAAATCAAGTCGTCGCCTGCTTACACCTGTTGTGTCTGTGTTGAAATTCGTACTAGTTGCGTGTCTTCCGCGAGTGCGCGAATATTTCATGAAAAAAGAAAAAAAGCAAAGATATTTTATTTTTGTATTTTAGTACGTACGAAGGCTAGAGCTGGACCAGCACTGAATCGAAAAAATCGGAAACGAGCAGTTAGTTGATATTAATCTCAGTATTTGTGTCGTTGCAAAATGGATCTAAATTTCTGCTAAAAATTTCACGACTCACGACGCAAATTTTTTAATTTTAAAAAAGTTATAACTGCAGCGAACCCTTAATCTTCCTATCTCCGCCGTGTACTCTTCGTCCGGATTTATTTTTTTCTTCTTTATTTTTGTTTTTCCTTCGTTTACTCTGTGTTATCTTAATAATAAATTTCCCGATCTCGTTTAATGAAAATTTTTGCTGTTCCGTCTGTCAACATTTCAATTTTGCTCTCCACGGCTATATCCACCATGAAATTCGAAGTCTAGACTAAATCACCAGCCAGAGACCTACGAATTACCAAAACTGTATAACGTAATTGTAATAATAAGCATCGCGTAACTCGACAGAACCGACCGGTTGCGAGCGATCCGGGAATGCATAACAGCTTCCTCTCACGTGACCTGCGACGTTAATAAACATTTTCAGTCGACGAAACACGACTACGAGGCACGCAAATACCTCGAAAAATCTAAATAAAACGCGAGTTAAAATCGGAGGACCGTCTCCTATTTTTAACACCCTTAACAATGCTCGACACGGCAGTGCAGCCGTGGAAATCGTGTTAACGTTGAAACAAACGTTAACAAATCATTAAAGTTGACCACGGTGCGTGCACACACACACACACACACAAACACGCAAACATACATACACATACACATATACACGGTAACGGTCGTTACCAAATTAAACTGATTGTTATGTGTGATTACAGAAGCGTAAAAAATTCGATAGATTGGCCCAACGAAGGAACAGGCGGCGCTGTAAAACCTCCATATATATATACATGTATATATGTGTGTGTATGTGTGTGTGTATATATATTCGGTCGTTTAAAAAAAGCGCAACCCCAAACTCCGGGGCGGATTTGCGGCTTAAACGCTTGGTGACGGCCGAACGATCGAATCAATCACGCTCCAGCGAGACCTTTGTCCCCGTTAATTTGGATTTTTACGTGCAGAAACGATCCTTCCCGACAACCTATTCGTGTATTTAAAGGTCGTCGTCGGCCATCCACTTAACGGCGTACAGGGAACCCGACGTAGAAATTTCGTTGAAAGTTCGCTCGGGCTGCCGAGCGGGCAATCGAGGCGGAGCAAACCAATTTCAGTTTCTCCCCGGCAGAGATCGACAGAAATCGAATAATTGAAAAATCCAATGTTTGCCGAACGTTCTAACACTATTTACCGGTAACGGCCGATAATTTTTGACACGAGCATCACCCGAGAGATGGAAGCCTCCGCAGCGATTTATTTCTAACACTCGCCTAGTGATGAAGTACGCGCAGCGCTTCTTTTTCTAACGTTTCTCGACTTGAGAGAGAGAGAGAGAGAGTTTCTTGTATTATATTAGTTTGATATCTCCACAGTGAAGATATCAAAGGTATAATAGTCTTCCATCTCTGGGAATACTGAGTCTGCTGCTCGCACATTCGATATTCCACGTTTATTAGTTTCTGCTATATTCGCACATGTTCACAGATTTTATTTTCTAAGCGATGGCAAAAGGCTTTCTCAGTCAGTTCCTCGCTTTGTCACTGCGGGATATTATATTCAACGAAAATGACTCGACCTCCCGTTGGACGAGGATTAAGAGATAAATTTAAGACGACGTCTTTGGGAAAATTGCGCGCGTTGCCATGGAGAGAGGTTCTGCAGAGACGTACGACGAAAGAGTAAGAGAAAACGATGTTTACTTGCTAACGTTTCCGACAAATGTGTCGCTTAAGCGAACGGACGATACACGTTGATTTCGTTTCGAATCGCGAAACGAAAGTATGATAGACGTTGTTTTCGGAGAAACTGATACTCGGAATCGCGCTGTTTATCTGGAAAAATTTCGCGTAAATAATAAGATCAGGGAACGGAAATGCTCGCGAGTGCACGACGTCAAGGAGCATGACGCATGCTTTTGACTCGCAGCTGTGAAAACTTTAAAAAGTCTACGTTTCGGAGATTCGAAATCGCAAGAGACTTTGAAGATAGACGAGTGGAGAGAAATTCCAAAGCGAGAAGAAATACCAACCGAACGGCACGTATACGTGCGTACTATTTGTGTGACGAAATAAATTAAATTGAAAATAAATCTTTTTACAATATTGATATAATACTAATTGAATTTCATCCAAAATACATAAATAAATCTCGTGTTGAATTGCTATTTTATACCGAACACATTTTCCGGGGAAGGGGGGGGGGGAAGAGAGAGAAAATACGAGCAACGATATTTCCCTATCGAAACACTCGCGTGAAACATATCGATGGAGTTATTATCGCTGCAACGTAGGCGGCACGAGTATTATTTCATTAACGAAATTGAGCCACGTCTGTTGCGGTTAGCGCTTCGACAGGTAACTACAAATTCTGAGATTTAGGAAAGGTTCCAGACCTCCGTCCATTATTAATGCCGGTGTTTCGGAACTAAGCTAAGAGGTCGCTCGAACAGTCATGCCATTCAACGTGTTTAGTTAACTGATTGTGGAGAGCAAGGATGTGTAACGCAAGAAATAAGCGAGCAGAATCGCGGGTTGAAATTTTTTGATGCAAAATATACTCGCTGATATCTTCATTTGCGAATTGAAAAAGTATCGTGCATTGTAACTCGTAAAAATTTAACTTGCAAAATTTTACCGCTACACGAGATAAAAATGATTCTGAATTTATTTTGGATAAAAAGAGAACGAGGTAAGGAACTATTGCGAATTGAAAAAGTATCGTTTCGCGTTTCGGTTATTCGAAAGGTTTAAAAAGAAGAATACTAAAAAATGAAATAACACGGGTAATAAAAATTTAACTTGCAAAATTTTGCCGCTACATGAGATAAAAATGATTCTAAATCTACAGAAGATCTGAATTTATTTTGCGAGAAAAAGAACGAGGTAAGGAATTAAAAAGCTATTTGCGAATTGAAAAAGTATCGTTTCGCGTTTCGGTTATTCGAAAGGTTTTAGAAAAAGGAATACTAAAAAATGAAAGAGATAATGCGGGAACTGCGATTGCGACTCATAAAAATTTAACTTACAAATTTAACCGCTACATGGGGCAAAAACGATTCTGAATCTACGGAAGATGTGAATTTATTTTGCGAAAGAAGAACGAAGTAAGGAACTACGCAACTTTACAGTATCGTTGTGGCATTGCAATGGTCGTAACGATCCTAATAAATTCGATAATCTGCGATCTAAGAACGCGTCGCCAACCCAGAAACCTTAACGACTGCGATATTAGTAACTCTGGAATCTCTGTGACCTTGATGCTAAGGAGATCCCGAGTCCAAGGCAAACCAAAGGCCAATGCGGCCCTGAAGAGGTACGTAGTTCCTCTGAGCTAGCAAGATCTCCATACCAAAGTGATTTGCGATCTATCTGGTAACCCAAGAGTGAAAGTGATCTTGGAGGTGCTCCTCGAAAATATAGAAGACTTTTTCAAAATCTCAACGAGGATCAAAACGATCCCTAATCTGTGGAAACTTTGCCCCAAAAGCAGCTCCACGAGATTCTAGTAATTTCGGCCCTGACTTGAGTCAAAATAATCTTCGAGCGCCGAGGAAACTTCAGAGATGCTATCACATCAAGAATGAGATGATAATTGCAGAAATTAAGATAATGCTATTATCGTCATCAGAGTGGTCCTACAGGGATGAAATGTTTTCGAGGTTAAATTGATTCCAAAATTGCGTGAACGACAGAGTATTTTTGAATAAATAATCTTACCTATGGATGTAGCAAATACGCACGATAATTCATATCCTGACTTACGTTTTGTTTTTATATTTCATACATATATAATTTTTATATTTCATACATGTATAATACGTTTTCTTAAAAAAAGAAAAAAAAATAGTTGCATTGGAAAATATAACCAAATGCTGCACTTGCGTGCATATCTTCATTTTAAATACATACCTTACGGTTTTAGATTCTATTACTCGTCCGTTCTCTCGCTACGAACGTTTCGATACATTTATCGTTAATTCAGAAAGTTGACAGCGAGTAACTGATCACAAAGCTTGAAAAACTTTCGTATACTTCGTACGCGCGGCGTTTCACATTTCCATCTTGGATTCTGGCTGCAGCTGCTCTATCTGTCGGAGAAAGTTGCAACTGCGCTATTTTAAACACGCGGCAAATTTGAACTGCACGACACGCGTTTCTCGCAATTCTCTCACTGAAAAATGTTTTAATTGTTTTCTAAGTGAATCTCTCTTTTAAGTGTCAATAAATTTGTTGCTAGGAATTCTATAATCGCGTGACTGTAATTTTAGCCATTTTTTCGGGAATGAGAATTGCTGCTGTTGTACCGAGCATCGTTACAGTTTCATCGAAAATTTAATTTCACGAACATGGTGTAACACGGTCACGCGAGAGCGAGTTATTCGTGACTGTGTAATAAAAAATTTAAATAATCCACGGTACGTCTGGAAATACCAGAGTAAGCGTCAGATAACGCATCGACGTTCGTAATTTCATCAGCGGTAAACGGTTATTATTCACGTAGCTACAGGACCCGAGTCCGCAGTATTATTAATTCCGATCTCTTGTACGTACATCGATACTTTGTTTAAAAAATTGTACTCGATTCTTTCGATCAGCTTCTACTTTTCTTCTCTTTTTCAGCCATACCAGTCGATTCTCCTCCATCAGGTCAATGAAAATAAAATAGAATTATACAAAGCGGTAATGGTTTTTAACGAAGAGCCCGGTGGTAGTGCAAAAGTAAAAATAACGCGATGGTACGTACTAACGAATGCAAAGGAATTCCACGTGGCGTACTTTTTGCGAGGGAGGGGAAAAAAAAGGCGAGACGGCAACCCAAAGTTATCGTTATCGCTTGGGAAATTATCTTCAATTGCGAGGTTGTTTTTTGCTCTGTGTTGCGCGAAAAAGCAGCCAGAGGGAGGAATACAATTACACGAACGATCGCCTCGGCCCCTCTATTAAAATCTATTGACCGTCGAAACGGCCGTAAGTCATGTCTCGGCGATATAAAGCGAAAAACGTATTACAAGTGCGCGAGCTATTGATTTTTTTCCTTGCATCTCTGACTGACGTAAAATTTAATTTTCTAAATTGAACATGAGACGGATGGACGAGAGGATGAAAACGTTGCTCGGACCTCGAAAATGAAAAGGCAATAGAAACTGCCGAGAGGGGGGCAGAGGGGGATACGGAAAGAAAAAGCGTCGGAAGACAAAGAGAGAAGAGATCGCCCCTAATCAAAATGTCTTTCTCCCAGTGACGTCACCCTCAGCTCGTCGGTCGCAAAAATAACAGCTCATTACGCGTATCTCGTAGCTCTCGTCGTTCGTGCAAGGCCGAGATTCTTATTGCACCTCGTTTTTAAACCTCGATCGACCTACGCTCCGCCGTCCGTTCATTTCTCTCCCTTCGTTTGCCGCAAGATCCTCCTGGTAACTGTAATTCGCCCATACCCGCAAATATAATCACCCGCCGCGATCTCCTCGCAGCTGTTATAAAAATATAACTTTGTTTCCGTCCGGGGAGGTAGCGGCGATCGCTGCCGCCGAGCACGACCGACATTTCCGAGCGATGGCTGGTGGTAAAAGTGGTAGCAGCCTTCGCTACCTTAGCGAAGATTCGTTCCGAGTTAATTCCACACGATTATGGTGTTATCAAGGGGACGCAAATTGGGTTAGCCGGTGACGGGTGGCGCTGGCGCGACGTACACACACCGTGTCGTCCCCTCTGTTCCTATCTCGGTATCAATCTGTTTCCGGGCAACCGAGTTCAATTATCGCGACCACCGCGTGAGAAGAAATGGGAGATTGAACGGTGGAGAGCGAGAGAGCCGCCAAGGAGAGGCCACAGATCGGCCTAGAGGCCGTATAAAGCGAAAGAGCGAGAGTGGCCGATCGATCTCTCGCGTTCGCTCGCGCGACGAATATGTACTTTCATCAGGCGCCGGGGAAAATATGATTTCTCCGCGAGTCCCCCCTCCCCTCGCCGCACAGGAAACAAGTTTTCTCCAATTTATCGGCCGTCGTTTCCGTTTCCGTTGCCTCTTCCTCTTCTCGTTCGGCCGCGCTCGCGCCACGAGCAAAAACGACCCCTCGTCAAATTCTCGCGCTCGTTCTAATGCAAACGAACTCAATCGACTCGACGCACGGCCACGATCCTTGGAAAAAGAATTATCCGCAATCTGGCGGACGATGATACTACCCGCGCGTGGAAAGTGGAAAAACGCAAGCCGGCTAATGCCAGTGAATTATTTGGATGGAACAAACATTCGTGTTGGCTTAATAATACAGACGTTCGTGTTATTAAACCAACCGCACGAGTATTTGTTCGGTTCAATATTGTTCCACCCGTGTGACGATACAGTCGTCTGAAATAATAACGAAACGTTCCAGCTCGATCGATATTATGCCGTTAATTTGATGAACCGAACGAGGAATTTTACGATTGTGCCACTAGTTTTCACGATCGAGTGAAAAAATTACAGTTATAGTTGAAAGGAAATTCGATATCGTCTCGCATGCAATATCGTTCAAAATATTTTCCAATCAATAAATCCCACGATCGTAAGAACACCAGCAGAAAATGATCAGAAAAGTAAAAGAAGAAGTTCTTTTCGAAAATTCAAGCTCGATAAAAACCCATTGTTGCACCGTGAATCCCAAAGAGTTTCGCCATGGGCACGCTGCACCTTGATTCAAAGCACGAGAGACACGATTCTTAATGTCAACAGCGTTCCTCGAACTTCTCGTTGCGCTTGTATCTTTTCCTTTTTGTCAGCTCGCTGGCAGGGTTGTGTTGGTGGGTCTCGCGCGTCGGTGTAAAGACTCGCAACGGAACCGGGCCAAGAGACAAAAAGAGAATTACAGCCGCAACCAGAGGGTGACGCTGGTGGATACTCGCGAATGGGGCGCAAGACGCCCCCGCAATTAAGCGACCGACGACACAATGACTCTCGAGCCGGTTAGAAATGATTAAGGGAACGCCGCGCGAGCGCGAATTCATCGCGCAAGGCCAACGAATGCGACGATTTCCGCCTTCGCTCGGTGAAGATATCCGGTGAAGTATATTAATGACGAGCATCTCCTCTCTCTCTTTCTCTCTCTCTCTCTTTCTCTCCTCTCCGGTTCCAAGGAACGTTCCGTCAAGACAAACATGGCGCGTCCCTCAATTTGCAGCGGCGAGCAGCGAAGAAACGCGATAATGAACGTTGCCTGCATCCGCTCGAAACTGTTCGTCTGTTCGCGACGTCTCTTGTATCGCGTAGTTAGCACAGATGTAAGTATTCCCTGCGCGCGCAATGTTCTTTCGCCCGGAAAATTTTACGCCGTCATAGGAAATTACGACCACCGGCAAATTGGGGGAAACGTCGTTTAAAGACACGAACGGTAAAATTTAAATTCGATGCTGTTAGCGTGATTCGCCGTAAGAAAGTGCCGGCCAGGATGAGCTACGAAGCTTAGGAAGCTCTAGTTTACCTGTTACGGCAGTACGGCGGAACGCTGGCTACGAGGTTTAAACGGAATGTACGCGCGTATCGGGAAAAACTGTGCTGGAAGACTGGATTTCTTTCAAGATCGCGCGGGGAGCAATTTCTCGATTTCTTCGGTTTGTACGATGCAGAAGAAACCAGAGCAAACAAATCACATAGTTTATGTACGAAAATTGGCGTCATGGTCTAATTATTAAACTACGGATATTTGTACAATTCTAGAAAAAAAAGGACCAAAAAATTATGTGTAAATTGCACCAAAACTTCAAATTAAAGTAATTTCTAGAACAGAGTATCCGCTTGATTTAGATTTCTCTCACAGACATCTGCAGTCTACCAGCTAAACATCAACAGACCAACGGGAAACCAACTAAAACAAGAAGAAAGAGACACTAGCGAAGAAAAGAGACAAGCAAGAAAAGTGACCCAGTTTCTACGTGGCCAAGAATGTTATTAAACGAAATACGTAGAAGCATCTCTTAATACGTAATTCGATTTATAGGACAATTTTCTCGGGATCGAGGCATACCAAACTGGTGACGTCAGATTCCAGCATGTCAGATGGAAATTGCGTCGCTGTAAATATGGCGCGGCGGGGATACCAGTTGCCTATTTGAGCAGAATACGTGTATATTCATCACGTGAATCCGAAGACACGCGCTCCTATGTCTGACGTTTGCAGGCCTGCATCTACTTACAGGCACATTTGTTACGGGCGACAAGACCGACGATCTGTCTGACATATGCAACGGCGGCTCTCCTTGCGTGCTGGCGTTATTTCGCTCGGCTTGACGCAAAATGCAAATCATTCAGGGACAAACGATAACGGCCTCGGTTAATTAAACGGGGAAATTAAAACTACGCCGTTGCTCTTTGTTTCTTTGCACGCTTGATATTTTCGATATCAAAATTGTTTTTTTCTTTTTTCTTTTTTTTTTTTTTTAATTCACTACGGAACGACGCAAACAAGATCGATTTTAATTCGTTCGGACGTTTCGCGTTACCGTATCCGATCGTAACTGAAAAATTGACTGTAAAATTGAAACTTCAAATTTTTCAAGATTCAGGTGCACCCTTCGCGTGGGAATTCGATCGTTCGACACGTGAACGAAAGAAACCCGCTCAAAAATAATTGTTTAAACACCTGTCACGCAACGATACCGCGAGACTGGTACCATCAAAGTTACACGGGGACAGAGAAACCACGATTGCTCGACCAAATTACCGACTGCGACCCGACATGATCTCCCTGGTAAGGGGGATAACGACTCGTCGATGAAAAAAAAAAAAAGAGAGAACGAGGAGAATAGTTGGCCGACGACGGTCGGTTCGTCAATTTCTCGAGTCAACAATTCGCATATCGAAGGCAGGCCAATCTCTGGCGACGAGCAAACAGGTAACCCCGGCCGGTGTTCGCTCGGCACAAATGAAAATCGAGTCGAAAGGACTGACCTCCTGACGAGCCAGCCTCGTTTAGCCAGCAGCCACGTAACGAGCCTGCACGACGAGGATCTACTCGATCACGTGTCGGTCGGACGTGATTTCTCGAGGATTAGAGAAACAATTTAGCAGCCATCCACTGTTTCTTTCTCCGGAGGCTGGCGAACAAACGAAAAGCGGAGAGCGAAGGGAAACCGATCGATCGCTAACATTCTTTACTTTGCTTTCACTGACTGGCTAACAGGGTATCATCCATCAGTCTGGGGATGTTCCACGGATCGCGGAGATGATCCTGGATCTTTTTTCCATCAGGCTGAGATACGTTTCTCCTCTTTGTCTTCCACGGAACGTTCACGTCCGCGAGTAGATCTGGCCAATTTTTCTTTTCAGCGAAAGCATTCGGGGACGCGATTAGCTTCGAATTGGATCGTCGTACTCGGCCCGCGCCAAGCGCGCGGGAACGCGTTGAAAGAGCGCCGGAGCGTCCCCGATTAACGACAAATCCCCTTTTTAGGCGGAACGAAAAGAAAGGAGGACGTTGTTGACGAAGCACTCTTCGAGACTTAAGTCGTTAATGAAAATGTAAATTGCGAAAAGATGATCTACCACGACGAAAGAGAATAGTCTACAGTCGCAATCGATTAGATACGATTGCAATCAGTTCCTCTCGAACTGTGTTCGATTGTAAAATCGAGCACAGAAATTCGCTGTTCTCATAATATACACTAATGCATTATACATGGGACATACGTACGTACGTACACGTGTATTAATCGTGAAACACAAAGGAACCAGGGTATCGCAATAATTTCTCACGTACGCCGTTCCACAGGAGAATGAAGATATTATTCCAGTCATTCGGCGAATATTCACCGTTGACGTGGGACGACGGGGAAGGGGATTCGTTGGAGCGGCGGCCGGAATTCCTTTCGAGAGCATACCATTCGTGGTTGAACTTTCATTTTCAAGACGTGACACGTTCACAGTGGCACACTGTGAGGTCCGTTGATACGCGCGCTGGCAAAGCTTTCTTCGGCTGGCGGAATCAAGGATTTTGTCGTTGCCGCGACGTGTGGAGCCCCGAAGCAGCCAGAAATGGCAGATCGTCACCGCGCGGGACAGGAAAATGGAGGCGGCGGGTGTTGGCAAGAGCTTTGTCAAGCCTCTGTCAGAAACGTGTGGGCGTGCACGAACACCGCCGGCTACCGCGGATCACTAACACAGACGAGAACGAATCAGCGGCGATGTCTCATCGTCATCCCTCTAGAGTTACTTGACATACCCCAGTCAGCGCATTTCTAATGTGAATCGAACCGGTCGTACGTGAATCTCGCGTGCAGCTTTATGAATATTTTAAGCCGGGCTTGACCCAGATTGTCCTCACAACAGGAAAAGCAACCTGCCCTCGGCTCCCAGTCACCGAGCTCGCTTCGTTTCTCCAGCTATTACTCCTCCTCCTCCTCCTCTTCTTCTTCCTTCCTTTCTTTCATTTTCCATGTTTGCACTGTCCTCGCATGCCTTCGTCCCTTCTTCCACGTCCGTCATCGCCCCCCGTTGTTCCACCCTCTCCATCATCGTGCACGCGTCTCCGTATCCTCCGCTTGTTCCCTCCGCTCGTTCGCCGTTTCTCATTTAAGTCCGCCTCCTAGCTCCGTTCGTCTCTCTTTCGCGCATCTAGCCTCTCGCCGTCTCTCTCGTCCCTCAGCTATTGTACTTTCCTATTTTTCTCGTTTCGTCTTTCGTCTCCCTCTAGCTTCCACGATTTCGCTCGTTCTTCGTCTTCTCTCTCTCTCTCTCTCTCTGTCTGTCTGTCGCTGGCGCTGGAACGCCAGGCTCGTCGATCGATCGTCCAGAAACATGAAAGAACCAGTTTACCCGTGATTCATCAATCCCCTTTTCCGTGCCCACGACCGTAAACGTTTCACAGAGACCGAGCAGGGACGATCGTAGAGACTGCGCGAGTGCGTCCTCGCGGTTTGCACGCTTGTATCTGAAACGTAACGACCGCAAAGACGACTTTTAATAAACAAATACGTTCGTTCTTTTGCCTCCTCTTCTCTGTCGACGATCTGCAACGCTTATAATCGTGTGTCACCTATTTGCAAATGCAAACGTAACTTGACGAATGTTTCTTTTTTTTTTACTTTTTTCCACCACGCTCGATCAGCCCGCGAGCGAACGCGTTCAACCAACGCGACAAAATCCAAATTGTTTACTCGGCAATTTCTCCCTCCCCCTCCTCTTCCGTTAACGATTATCCGCGCGCGCGCGCGCGGATATTACGAGGAAAGGGAGGAGGCGCGTGAACAAATCCAGGAAATCTTTCGTCAAGGTCGTTGCCACACAAGCCCAGGCTCGAATGTGTGCACGCAGCGGCATAACGCCGGCGTAAAGCTACGTCAGCCACGTCGCCTTGGCTTCCCCGACTGTTTCATTGAGCGTCCGAGAGCTGGCGATGCGCCAAGTGACGTCACCGCCAGAAGAGACTCCAGAAAGGATTGTCAGCGGTGTGATACGGTGATGGAACCGCGGTGGACGTCGTGGCCGGGCGAACCTAGCCTGTCGATAGTGCCACTGATAGCTCCTCTGTGCGCTGTTGCCTTCTGGTTCGCTACCAGAGAGTCAAGAAAACCAAAGGAACGCCACCCTTAAAACGTGCCACCTCGTAATTCAATTTGTTTCATTCGCCGAGGAATTTCCGGTAAACGAAGCGACAAGGATCTTCCTCTTCCTCTTCCTCTTCCTCTTCCTCTTCCTTTCCTTCAGTCACCATTTCTCAAGTTTTTATCTCGTTTCTCGAGGAAGCTTGAAACTCATCGACCACCGGTGTAATTTCTGGATCGGTACATACGCGGTGTAACGCCGATAGTTATTACCGTTTCTACGAAGAATTGTCGCGTTTTTGTTGTTTTATGATGGCTCGTAAAACCGGATATTGCGTTATTATTATTACAGCCTGCGTGACGCAGGGAAGCGTTTAATGTCGACCAAGTACCCGCAGAGGGTCCCCTGTTTTCGCGTGGGAATTCCACGTGTACCGACGAAAGGTCGATTTCTTCTCTCGTTTAATTCGATCAATCGTCTTGTCTAACTTCGAACTGTTAACAACGTGTCGAAGGGCGGAAGGGGGGAAAAGAATACTTACGTGGACGATAGAACGCAGGTATATAACGTGATTAATGCCTATCGTTTGCTCGAACGCTTACAAGAAGATTACGAGAAATCCGTGCAAGAGGGTTGCGCCTGCCAGTATTCGAGTGTGTATAAAAGAGATGGGAGGGGGGGGGAGAGGGAGTGGAAGGGAGGAAGGTGGCCTCTCGCACGTGACTGAATTGCACCCCTATCCGAGGTAAGGCTGCCCTCTAATTTAATTTGTCCGACCCTCCCGTCGAAAGACAAGATGCACTTGGTGCACTTCGTGCGGAAAAAACAAACAGCGCCTCCGAAGTTTTCACTTTCTTTTGTTTCGCGCCCTTGTACTTCGCCTTTTCCTCCCCATTCAGAGCGGAGCGGAGTTTGATCCACGCTCTCGGTCGGCTTCGACTCCGTTTGAAATTCACCGTCGTTCGAACCGTCGTCGTCGTCGCGTCCTACTTAAAAGAGCATCCTCTCTCTCTCTCTCTCTCTCTTTCTCTCCACAGCGTCGACCTCGTGAACCCTACGATTCCATTCTGATCCTATTAAATTGGGTCTCGCTTTAAAAATATTGATCGAATTGTGGGAACCGGCACGAACATTATTGCAATATCTTCGTTACTGCGGGGAAATTAACCGACCGAATAAGTAGCTAAAAGGAATATCAAGTTATTTTTAATCGAAGATCGATATTCGATTATGCAATTAACGTTTCTCTACGTCATTCGATTTTTCTTCTTCCTTTCCTGTCTTTCCCTCTCGCTTTTAAGAAGAACAAAGGGAGGCAGAGGGAATAGTCGAAACCTACGAACGAGAGAAAAACCGCCGAATAAGGACGATAAGCTTTTGAACCAGGTATTCTAATTTAACTGGCAAAAAGAAGAGAAACCGCGTTTGTTGAATGCGAGAACAGTCACGCCCCCGTTTCTTCTGTTTGTCCGTGGGTAGATAAAGAAACCGTTCAATTCAATTAGCATCGATTCCTTTTTATCGTTCGCGCGAAGGTGCAGTGGACCGAGTCTGACGAACGAGGAAAGAGGAAAAAAAAACGGTGGATAAAGGAATTTCTTTCACGGGGACTTCTCGCGGGGGAAATGTATCTTGGGGGTCGAAGAACCTCCGAAGGGACGGCCACCAAGATTCACGACGTAACGGACGTTAATTCCATTGTAGATTTCGCACCTTTCGTTTCGAGGGTGGTGTGAACGAAACGACGTCGACCTGCCTTTCACGGTTTTAAAGGCGATCCCCGAGCGAAATGAAATTAAACGAAGAGAAACCTTCTTACCGGAGTGATTAACGCTCCGAATGTTAAAAACCTCGTATTTCGACGTAACGAAATTCGTTTCAACGCGACGATAAAACAAACGCGTCCCTGCGTATACGACGATAATGCTTTCCAGACGATTCTCGATGAAAAGGAACAATATCGTTTGGGAAACGAGCGCCATCGAGATCAGAAACGCGAGCAGGAAGCGAGCAATTTTTCCTTTTCTCGCCATCAAGATGCATGAAAACAATCAGCCATACGGTTCGCCGCCATAAAGAAACTTGTCCATTTGCCAAGTAAAATTGCTCCACACGACCAATTTGTCATGCGACTTCTAAGTACCGACCAACTTTACACGCGAATCGATATCGCCGGCTTTCCCGGACCTCTGTATTTTACAGAACGACGAAGTAACAGAGTAAGAGAAAGATAGGGGAAATTACGTTTCCAAGTATCGTTGGACGCTGTTGATTATAAACAGCCAGCATTAGCATAACGCGAGCCGTGAATCTGGCTGGCGAAACGTCCAGCCAGATACGACGTTTCCTCCTTTCCTCGTCTTTTTCGCCGACAACAATTAGTCGGACATTCGGTTTCCACGGAAATGAGCGTTTTCCTTCCGAATATCGAATCGATCGCGCGGTGGGGAACTCGAACAGAAAGACCCGATATTTTCGCGGGGAACAATGGGGAACGACTTCTGTGACCGCAAGCGGAACCTTTCGCGTGCAGGCACCTTTCGTTCTTTTGCGAGTTCGGCTTCCACCTCGTCGTGAAACTTCGATCGTTCGCCACTCGTCGACCGATTTTCCGCATAATGCTCCGATCGACCCGGTGCGGCGAAAGGCAGGAAGTTCGCTGTCTTTCTTTGTAAAACGCAATGGCGAGCAAAAAAAAGAGAAAGAGAGAGAGAGAGAGAGGGAAGAAACGAAGCGGCTGTACCCCAGTACGATTCGTCTCACTGAAAGGCCCAAAAGCAACTGTTCTGATTAGGAAAAGAAGACGACCTTTTTGCCATAAAATTTTATCGATATGCAAACATTTGAATCGATACAAACCAAATTACAGGCGCGATCGCTCGGTACCAGACAACCCCATACCCCCTCGCGAATCACGTGACCCAAATCAACCAATCGCTAATTTTCGTTGCATTAGCGTTGCACCTGAAGAGGCCCGATTTTCTGAGTTACCCCCGCTAAAATCACTTTCAGTGACAAAAGAAAGACGAAACGAAGGAACAACTTTCTAATCGACGAACGATCGGCTCGCTGTGCGACATTAACGCGGAGTGAATCTAACTTTGGGATCGATTATGACGAGCTATTCGAGTTCACCTCTGCGTGCAAACCAGAGTGTTTCGCCAGTAAAGCGACACCTCGAT
The DNA here is from genome assembly GCA_001276565.1 of Melipona quadrifasciata. Classification (NCBI taxonomy): domain Eukaryota; kingdom Metazoa; phylum Arthropoda; class Insecta; order Hymenoptera; family Apidae; genus Melipona; species Melipona quadrifasciata. The sequence goes on from KQ435742.1 coordinate 1,783,447, forward strand.
TCTCGTTAATGAAAAGGCCAATTACTTAAAGCGCCCTGACCTCTCTAAACACGATTCGGCGCTGAGTAATTTCTAACCCTGCGCGGCCTCGACGTCAATTACGATCGACCCGCGAAGAATTCAAAAATCGTTTTGCGAACGAAACGCGATGTTCGAGGAACACGGTGTACAAAATTGTATTGCGAGGGTACCACACTGGTATCGGGTAATTACATCCGCGATCGTATCGTTCACTCTTCCAAATTAACAAGAAACGCCGCGAATCGTCGATACGGACGAAGATGAGAGATAAGGGAATCGGAACGAGATAAATCGAATCAGATGTTACCTGCACTCTCCAATTACCGACGAATCATGCTCACGGTGAAACTGAATTGGCAAAATCCTCGAACGGTTGAGATGCGTCCGCAATATCATTGACACGAATCGCTTATGGCCGGTTTGCGTTAACGGTGCTACAATTCTACGGGAATATAGAAATTCATAAATCAACGGTTGAAAGAGATATTTGTTGCCCTGTAAAGTGGACAATTGGTCGGCAATTGTAATTACTTATCGAGCTGTTTCACGCGAGCTAATAGCCCGCGATTAAACTTATTTATTGGTTTCGAATAGATTGAAAAATTATGTGCATTCGTATTGTGAATCACGTGAATCGATTCTTTTTATTGATTAAAACTTTTATCTGTCAAACCAGTGTCTTGTAAGTTAAATAATTGAAATTCCCAAGGACACTCGTGGATACCAATAATTTCATTGTCGTACGTTGCTCTTTGGAAGATCATCTTAGAGAATAAAATTTTCAATTTCATCGCGTTATACATTGTTTAGACAAATGAGCGAGCTTTCCACGAGAGTGCGTTCTGTATCGTTCTCGATCGAGATTCCAAGGAGTCGGCGATCAAATTAATTCCCGATTGAGCGGAAGTTTCGTCATACAGCCGGATTTTATTTCGCCGGATTCACGAGAGCCAGAGAGAGAGAGAAAGAGAGAAAGAGAGAGACAAACACACACCGGCGTCCACCGGTAATCGTATTATCGACCGGCTTGGACCGATGCACAGACCAATCCGGCGCATCGGCGACGTCATGGAGGCTAACCTAAAACTCGTTACACACTTCCATCCGGACGTGCAGCTGGGCGTCAATTGATTCGAGGCTCGTTCGACTGGTGTAAACACTCGTTTCAGTTTCATTTCGCGTGCACCGTGCGGCCTCGAGGTGCGCGAGATGCTTCGCGAGAATATCAAGTCGTTTCGACGATCCGCTCGACGAGCCGCGCGCGATATTCGGTCGATCGAAAATCGGGAAAACGCTCGCGCGAAACAAATTGCCAAAACGAATCGAGCGCGATCGCGCGTGCTCTTCGTGCTCTAACGTGGTTTCCTTATCGATTCCCGAGATTATTTCGAAAAGCTGGAAACAGTTCGCGGCATCCGACGTCTAACGCGAGTGACGTGTCGATTTGAAATAATTATTATTTCGTTCAAAATTGCACGTGCAATTTCTGCGAGGGATTTTCGAGCAGGAAATGACATCTTGCTAATAAGACAGAGATCGAATTTTCCTAAGATTCGCAAAGTCAACGTCGCCAAAGAATCAAAAATAGGAGAATAATTCACTTATTTACGTCGATATATAATTTAATAACAACGTTTAAAGAAAACATCGCCTCCGTTAATTTTGAATGTAATGTGATTTGCATTTAAAATTTACGACAGACGGGCGGGAGGTTCATTTATAACGGACGGACAACATTTGGACACCGCGGCATGCTTCGCTGTATACGTAGAACTCGACTCACTCGCCTAAGTAAAGAAAACAAGTGTCCGCCCAAAACCCTAAGTGACCATTCGTCCACATCGTGATCTGAAGCGCTTGGGCCAAACACTCTGCTTTCGCACTTTAACACTTTAACACTCCAGACTAAATACTACTTCCTCGCGCGTCCGTTGCTCCGCTCTAAACACGGAAAAATTTCACCGCTCAAATATCGACGAAGCAGGCAACATTCTGAATTGAACGAAATGTTTTCCAACAAAAGATTTAGATTCAAAGTGAAGAAACCATAAAATGAATATAAGAAATCCCATTTTTCACCCGTGTCAGTTTTTGCAGCGGAGTGCGAATGTGTTTATGCAAATTCGTGTCTCTGCAAACGGTATCTAAATATATCCAAGCGCGCTACGTACACGTACCACGGATTTTTGCGCGTTTAAATTGCCCACCGTAAATGCATAAACATCAGCGACCTATTTATTAATATACATAAGCGTACTACGCGAGTTCACTATCGCGAAACTCGGCATGGAATGGCACAAAATCTTTTATAGAAGCCTACAACGGCAACGTGTCGTGTCACCGATCTATCAACAGGATTTTTTAAGCCGGGCGTTTGCACGCGCATTGCTGCCCCTCTTTACTGTCCTTCCTTTTTTCCTCTGTTTTCTTTTTTTTATCAACAGCCTTCTCGATCAGTTACACTCACGCGATGCCATTTAAACCTGTCAGGATACATCCCGTGCCCTTATTTTACCACGTTTCCTTTTTCTTTCCTCTGTTACAAAATCGAGCAAAGTTCATGCTCGATGGAGCGCGATCCCGCGGCATTTACGAGAAAATCGTTGGGAAAATAACGGCGCAAGGGTGGGGAACGGTACGAATAAAAAAATTCGCTACGCTTTCAGCGTCGTTCTGCGACGAACAGCTGTTTCGAGTTGCGCGGTGAGACATGCGGAACCTCGTGCCGAATTTCCATTTCACCATATATACATATACACACACCCACACGCGCTTATCGAGTTGTTCGAATCTCGCGTAAAAAGAAGCGGTACAACGTCTCACCCGATGCAGTACACCGTCCATGCCGACATATATACACTGGTCAACGTTCCTCTTTAAAAAACGACTCCCTCGTGCTTCGAGTTAAACAGTAAACACTGCACGGTTCGAGGTATCGCTCCCCGGGAGGAGGTTAATTCTTTTTGCCAAATCCGCGGAACATTACACGGGCCGACGTCGTTGCTCGGAAGACGAAGCTCGATAGATAGCGAAAAAAAAAAGAAAAAAAAGAAAAGAAAAACTCCCACTATTCCACGAAAACATCGCGCGATTTCACCCTCACGTGCTGCATCGCCGACTAACAATAAGTGGAACTCGTTTGCGCTCGAAGGTCCCGCTACTCCGCAACCGCGCTCGTTCGGACCTAGCTCCCCACTGATTAGAAGATACTGCCTGGAGAAATGGCTCGGGCATCGCTGGAATATGAGAGATACTCGGCCGAAGAGTCGGTAACACGTTCGAAACGTAAATCTCGAGTATCGTCGGCTTCTCGGTTTTGCAAACCGGCTTCGCGGAACGGCCATTTTTATCGAAGAACCGTTGCACTCCTATTTCCCTAGTTTCTTCCGTTTTCTCTTCTTTTTTTTTTTTTTTTTTTTTTTTTTTTTTTTTTTATTCGTTTTGCAGCGACGCATGTTCATTTAATATACACGACGACGACGTACACGCGAAGATCGAGCTGGTATCGCGATAAGAGTGCCACGTGCACTGAATATCGAGACACGCCGCCTCTAATCGATCCCCGAATAATACGGAGAGCCACCGCCTCCCCCTCTCGTCCGCCTTTCATGACATACCCGCGTGTGTATATACTCCGTCGACAGTGTAATCGTGATTTTACCGCAGCCGCGTTTCAGAAATATGACAGCAGGGTCGCATGCATGTTTAGAAATTAATCTGCAGCGGTGCAGTAAGACAGAAATCTAGCTAGCTACATGTATCAATTAGTGTACCGTGTTGGCGGTGTCTGGTGGCTGTGTATTGCTGTTCGTGTCTCGCATGCTGTCAGTGGATATGTGTTGTTGTTCTTGTTTCCCTGTCGATACCGTGCCAGTGGATGTATTGTAGGACTGCTTAGACGTTACCTCATTCATGTAGGACACTTCTGACAATGGGACGTAGTAGTAGCCCAAGAAACGATCCCACAGGAAACCTTTGCACCAGACCTCCACCAGAAGGCCCGTGTTCATATCGTTCGTTTCACTGGATAACAAAACAAAGTTTTTTTATCTTTTCATCTTCGTCGCGTACTAGAGCACGTCGACGCGCAGCGAAGTTTTTAATCAAATAGATTTTCCGCTTTGTGTGTCAAAAGCGTTTTATTTTTAAAAAAATAAAAAAAAAAAAAAAAAAAAAAAAAGCTCCGACCAACGGCGTTCGCGCGCCCTCACGTCCGACGCTGGTTCGACGTTCGTTTCGGACGTCGTTGCGTTTGACGTTTAAAGCGAAAAATCTATCGGACACTTCTGCTAATTGCATGCTAATTGCGCGCGTAAAAATACGGCGAATCGAAATCGAGATTAAGGGAGAGGGCGGAGGAGGGGGAGGAGGAGGGATTTTACGGTTTGCGCCGTTAACGACTCGATTAGGTATTCCAGACGGCGGATAGTTTAAACATTGGACTTAAGGGGGAACAACTCGTCGACTGACTGGGAAACTTAATTAGTTGGAACAGCAAATAGAAGATTCGGATTCGAATCACGAACCGGCGATCGGCTGATCTTTCCCTTGTTCCCCTCTACCTTTTAAAAGCGGCTCGCGCTCGCGACGTCTCGTCTCTGTCTCTTTGGACATCGTCACGTTAGCGCTAAATTGACTGTTTGTTACACTCCAGTTGTCTCGAGTTGTCTAAACGATCGTCCAGCAATTCGACGATATCAAACGATCGACGAATGAACGAATAAACCGTATTTATAATGGAAACGAGCGATCCAATCAGCCGATTCTTTCCGCCTCTTACACCGTTGTGAATCGATGGGAAATATAAATAGACGTTTCGTAACGGCATTATTAGCGCAATCGATACGGATGCTCTAGATCGAGGGAAATTGACCGGCAACGTCCACCGTGATTCTTATTTTCGGTTGTTCCGTCACAGGTTAAATAAATACGATTTAAATGCGGCCCGGGCAGCAGCGTAGAGACACGAGGAAATCGTCAAAGGGAAAGTAGGTTAAAGGTTCGCAACTTGGCAAGTGAGGATTTAACGCGGCGCCGGTAGGGATATCTCTGGAAAGCTAAGATCCAAAATTCTCCTATTTTCCGCCGCCGGCACGCGCGATTGTCCTCCTTATATATTTTAGACGGTCGATCAATATCGCGTTCCTCCTCGTCCACTTCGGATCCACTTCTTACTTCCCCGTTAACCGAGTCACAACCGAGCTGGAGTGCCCATTCGGGGCGCAAATCAAAATTCAGTGTTATGCGACTCGGCGTGATGTTTAAATTCGCCGGCGCGAGATTGTTCGTTCCAATTTGTGCACGATCTGCGCGGCGCACGCACGTAGATCGGATATCGCATTCATAACGTTGCATAACTTGGCAGAACTTGATAGACCTCGTTCGTCTTTGGAAAGTCTATCCCTCGTGTAAACGGGGGGAGGGGGGAGAGGGGAACGGACGCGGCTGCGTGCTTTCTTTCCCGAGACACCCGAGATATACATCCCGAAATCGAACTAGGGATTTCACGCGGAGAAGATGCCGCTCGTCCTCGCAATTCCATTCGAAATTTCCATAATTTTTGCTGGAGCGTTGGCCTACCGCGATCTCACTCGCAGACGCACAGATCTTCTCTGACCTCGTCTTCTTCATTTTTCTTTTCTCTTCTTTTTTTTTTGTTTTTTTTTGGTTTTTTTTTTGTTTGGTATTGCTGAAAGAAGATCAGCGTCGATCAATTGATTTCGTTGTCTCGCAAGTTACCTTTGAATTTTTCATACAATTTAAAAATCGAGCGAAGCTGATCTTTACTTGGAACTCAACCGATCGATCTTTCACATCCAACTGTAACACACCGAGGAACGCGCCCGGGTGTTTCCAGTTGCTTCACGTTCCATCATCCGCGAAAGCTCGCGTCGAAATAAATAAACTTTTCGAATAAATTTACAGGCGAGCTCTATTTAATATCACGGAAATAAAATCACGCCGTGAGAACTTCCATTGAAGAATCTGACTTTCCTGTGAATAAAGCGGATGCGAGAAAGAAAAAACGAGAGAGAGAGAGGAAAAGAAAGAGAAAGAGTGAGTATAAAAACTGGGCTAATAATAAGGAGCAGACACAAATACTCGAATGTTACATCCACCATCTCGCGTCCTCTTTTTATAAATAAGCAGATCGTATTCCACGTTGTATCCACTTGCTAGTGATAATGCCGGTATGATAAAGCATGTCGCTAAAGGGCGTCGACAGAATTACTCTAAAGTGTGATCGTACTGTACCGTGCCGCAAAAAAACCAAGCTCGCTTTTGTCGAGCCGAGAGAAAAGCAAGTGACGTGAGAAATCGATACTCGAACTGGAAAATATCAGCAGGGTGATGAGCGAGGAGAAAGGAGAACGAAATGAAAGGAACCGAGAGGATGGTGGCACGTTGTATCGCGAAAAGGGATCAAATCGCGAAACGCAACTTTCGCCATTGAGTAATCGCGCTGTCAGTGGACAGTGAACGTGCCATCTCGTTTTGCTAAACACCTCTTCATTACGTCACTTATGCATCGCGCAACCTTCCAAGGGGATACGGTGCGTTGATCACGAAACGTCTTTGCAAACTTGATAATCAACGAGGCACGATAGCGGCACGCGCGCCTCGACTCTAATTTTTACTCAACGCTGGTCTGCCATTACGTAAAAGGACGTGAATTAAAATAGAGTAGAAATAATGGAGGATGTATCGCCGTTGCTGTAAAAATATTTGGACACTCGTTTCCGTTTGACATAATGTAATTTGATCGTTCCAACAAGGGTATCTATAACGTTGTTATTTTTTTTTTTTTGTGATTATTTCTATTATGCACGGTGGATATTAAACTTCAGAGCTGATGGAATTACCTCGCTTTGCTCGGGAATTTAATTTTTTAATTAAAAATTATTCGACAGAGCACGGTTCGGTTTAATCAAAAGGTCGCAAACAAAAGAATCTGTTTTTGTTCTTTAATCAATTTTGTCCAATCACTGTTACTCTTTGATGAATTTTTACAAATTATTAAATACAAAAACACTCCTATACGAACAGAAATCGAAACAGTATTGAAATACAGTTATGACTGCTGCACTCGAATTTTAAATTCAAAGTTTCCTCTTTTTGTTTGATTTATATGCAAAGCAAGGGAGAATCATGGAAAACGTTGCGGATCGAAAGACGACAGTCGAGGGTCCATGCCGAATTCGAGGGGGTCTACAGTCTTTCTTAGTAGATAATTGAGCGAGCGTGTACTTACAAAAGAAAGTCTTGCTCCCAGCATGGATTGGCCCCTTTCACCGTCACTGTCGTCGACTTCACATTTTGCAGCTTCAGTGTTACGTAGGAGTTGAATTGTTCCGCTGAAATCGTGGTCGATTGATGTGAATCAGTTTTTCGACGAAATTCCACCGGGTTTATTTCCCCTCGAACAAGCGGAGCGCGACGATCACGGCCAAGCCAGGGTTATGCGACTCCCGATTGATCGCGACGAGGAGCAGACGAGTAGAACGCTCTCTCGTAAAAGAAATCTGTCTCGCGGAAATGGAAATGTCGACGTTGATAAATAGACGAGGGCCAGCGTCGCGGTATCGCGCCGTGCCGAGCAAAAATTGTTTACCATCGGATAAACTGCAATTTATTCCGTCTATCGAATAAATCAAAGCTCAGCTTAAGTGGAAGTAGAAGGAAAAGGTCAGGTAACGTAAGTCCCCTTTTTCTCCAGCCAAGTATTGAATTTTAGAATTTAGCAGCACGTGATCACAAAAATTTACTACTGAATAGAATCCTCCAAACGTGTAAGAAACGAAATATAAAAATTGCATGTTGCAATTTTATTTAAAATAATTTATGCATTCAATTCAGAAATTGTCGAGAAGAATCGAATGTTAAATTCATTCAATTTTTACTATCATTTACGACGGAGTTTTTTAAATTTAAGTGTTTTAAATTTGTGTTTTAATTATTAACGACAAAATAAAATTTAACGAATACGACGTTCAGTTTTCAGGAAAGCGCCATTTTAAATTAATAAAGTATCCGAACGTGATGTTTCACGTATGTCACGTATCTTGCGCAAATTATCCAAAGTAAAGAATTTCTTTAGTTGCAAAATTATTTGTAGTTCAAAAATCCCGTGTACAAATATAGAAGCGTGATTTTAGAAACGTCAGCCATTTCGATATCTTGTTTTTGTTGTAACTTCGAAACGAAGCATCTGCAAGTTATATTTAAATAAGACCGTTTTCTTACTTTTCACGACAAAACGGTGCTGACGCCGTTCGGCTGGAAAAATCTGGGACACGCAGCTCAAGACACTATCAAAAGAGTTGAAATTAGCCGACTCGTTGTTCGCTAATCGTTTGTTAATTCCCTTGTATCCGTTCCTATTCGTTAATATCAAAAGACCCGACCTTTGGTTCGAGGATCAGTCACGAAATTACAATTTGTTTTTCCCCCTCCGTATCCAGCGAGCACGCGAGATAGAACGGAATCGTGAGTAGTTTTAATTAAAAAATCTTTTAATTACCGCGCGTTTGTATTTCAAACGCGGGAGCGCGCGACTCGAAAAAATAATGAAATATTTCCGCGCCGCCGGAAGACTTTTACCTGGTTGCGAGACGAGAAATCGCAGTTCGCCACGCAACGAATATCCGGGACGTCGTTGCGTTATTATCCCCTGCCTCTTCGCCATGGGACAATTAAAAAATTATTTATGGAAGCATCTTTTTGGCTCACGAAAATATAACGTATTACACGAAATCTCTCAACAAAACAGACTCCTTTCTTTTTGACGCGGCGATACCGAAGCTCGTAAATCCAAGAGATCTCGAATCTCGGCTGAAATGTTCACCTCTCAGGAAGATCTGCACGTAAGAAATTGAAGAAGCTGCTGTGAGTAAAATTCCTTATCGAAGAAGGACTTGTAATTTCTCGGGGAAAAGAATTGCAAGTAAGAACAAAAATAATTCCCTCGTATCCGTCACTACGAATTTTCCGAACAATCAGACACGATACCCTCGCGGACAACACAAGACGCGCAATTAAAGAAGAGACGAATGACTATATTTTTTCGATAAAATAATCCCGCGAAGCTTGGCTTCTCCACGGTGAACGTCCATAAGCCAGTGTCGAATCGATAGCAGAGGGATAGCGGAGACACGCAGATACATAGAATCGTAACATTCTTTTGAAAGAAGCCCGATCGTTTCTCAATTTACCAAGGACACGGGCAGTCTTTCGGGCCATCTGTGTGTGTGTGTGTGTGTGTGTGTGTGTGTGTCTGGAAAACGGCGCAGACGAACCGTAAAGCTCTATAAGCTTCCCCCGTGTACGAGTGTACTCATATACTCCCGGCTGCAAGCTCTCGATAACTCAGTGAAAAAAGCCCGCGTCCCCCTCGGTTTTACGACCCTCGATGTGTGCTTCGAATACAGCCAGACGTGCCACGTGCCACGTGCGACAGAATTGTTTCGGCAAACGAAAATCTGTACAACCACACAGTCGTTGAACGAGTAAAGTTGCACGCGTCAATCTTTAGGATTGACGATACTAGAGATGAAAGTTGCACGAACGAATTGAAAGATGTAACAAAGTATATCGTCTAGATCAGTGGTTCCCAACCTTCTTTTGGTCATGTCCCACCTAAGCATTTCTGACGTGGGGGAAGCTTAAAAAGCCATTAACTTCAAGATCCAAAGAACGTGACATTTGTGAAAGAAAAAGATAAAAGAGAGATCTCTTGAAGAGAAGAATTGTTAAAAAGGAAAATAATCGCCACAAAGGGCACGAAGCCAACAAACGCCATAAGGTGGAGAGAATGGAGGGCGACACAAGAACGAGAATTAGCCACGAAATAAAAGAACGGGAGCGAAACGTGTCGCTAAAAAACAGACAGAGAAGAGAGAATTATAAACTTGGGGG